>NDXB01007456.1:301202-351081 GCA_002631895.1 Agapornis roseicollis | reverse complement strand
GTGAGTTATCTGTCGGTGGTTGGTGAGATGCTGTATTCTTTGCCCTTGTTCTTTCCTTTATCATTATTATTATTGTTGGTAGCAGTAGTGATTTGTGTTATACCTTAGTTACTAAACTGTTCTTATCTCAACCTGTGGGAGTTGCATTCTTTTGATTCTCCTCCCCATCCCTCTGGAAGCAGGGGAGGGCAAGAAAGGGGGATTGAGTGAGTGAATGAGCTGCGTGGTTGGGTTTAAACCACGACACTGACAGAAACCTTACATTATGGTGGTCCATGTCCACCAAGCTTTTGCTCTTATCAGCACCGAATACTGAGCCCCAGGCCAGACAAGGCTTGTTCCCATTAATGCCTTCTGCACTTACTACATCAGCATCTTCAGTTCACAGCTGATTGGGTTCTTTACCAGTAATTAAGTTATTTTTAGTGACTTTGTCCAGGGCAGAGGTTAAGCTGATCTGCCTTGAGTTCCCTGAGGCCAGCCTCCTTTATTGAGGAGCCTGTCATTAGTACAGCCTGAACTTGTGGGGTTGTGCCAGGACCTAATAGTCACCTAACCCAAACACCGGCAGAGACTTCCTTGGCCATGACCTGTGACTGGAAAGGGAGCAGGCATCTTCTGAAGTTATTGAAAGACTGGAAGGCACCTGGGATCATAAATCCCAAGTACCATCCTCCTGCTTTCCCACATTGTGCTGGTTTTGGCTGGGATAGAGTTAGTTTCCCTCATAGTAGCTGGTATGGGACTCTATTTTGGATTTCTGCTGGAAAGTGTCAATAATTCAGGGATGCTTTAGTCACTGCTCAGCAGCGCTTACACAGAGTCAAGGCCTTTTCTTCTCACCAGTGAGTGGGCTGGGGCTGCACAAGAAGCAGGGAGGGGACAGAGCTGGCACAGCTGACCCCAACTGTCCCAAGAGATATCCCAGACCATATGGTGTCATGCTCAGCACATAAAGCTGGAGAAAGAGGAAGGAAGAGAGGGACATTTGGAGTGATGGCGTTTATCTTCCCAAATAACCACTACATGTGATGGAGCCCTGCTACTCTGGGAATGGCTGCACACCTGCCTGCTGATGGGAAGTGGTGAATGAATTTCATTTGTTTCGCTCACATGCACAGCTTTGCTTTACCTATTAAACTGTCTTTATCTCTATCCATGGTTTTTCTGACTTTTACTTTTCTGACTCTCCATCCCACTGCAGGTAGTGAGCAAGTGTCTGTGTGGGGTTTAGCCACTGGCTGGGGTTAAACAACAACACTCATTCTTTGTTGTCACTGGAAGATGGAACAGCTACACTGAGTAGTGAGCCTGGCCCCTCACTAAGTTTTGTCTCTGTCTAAGATTTCTGAAACATACCTATTAGTCTTCCTGGTTGTTGGCCTCACATCTTCATTACTGTAGTGCTTGCCTGAGAATGCGCAGATGGCCAATGTAGCAGGCATCCAGGCATTTCTGACCTAACAGGAAGAAACATAACCTCTGCTGTGACCTTCACATGCCTCACTTGTTCACAGGTTCTTTTCTGACTGTGCTAAACCAAGAGCCGGTCCTGCTGGTGGTACTGTTGTTTCTGCCTGATTAGAATCATAAAGGAAATATTTCTCTGGTCAGTGATACAAACCACACATAACAATTCTGGGAAACATGGATGTCAAAAATAGATTCACTTTTTAAGAAATAAACTATACGTATTAAAAATCCTCCTCATTTTATTTTCCAGTTCCGGAAATGCCATGAGATGACACAAAGATTTTCATTTGTTAATGCCTGGAAAGAGGAAAGCTGGTTCCATTTCAGACACCATCAGATAATACCTTTGCCAGAGGATGTTACTACGGTTTTAGGCTAAATATATAATATAAATAACCTGTCTTCTGCTGTACAAAAATACCTACTGGCTGGAAGCAATTATTGTGCGATAATACACGGAAGTTTGCCAGCTGAGCTTGTTAGGTTTTCTAACTCTACATTTATAATTTACATTAGTGCACAGCACTATCTCCTAGCCCAGCCAAGACCCCATTGCTCTATTTATGAACCTACTTTAAGTATCAGTGGTGAAATTATAGGCTAAAGTAAGCCATGCAGTGAACTAATCTAAACCAAATCCTTAGAACAGATTCATTTCCATTCAGGAAATAAGCACTGCGTTTAAATGGACCTCATTCAAGGTGGGTGAATTATTATTCCAATTGTTCAGCCAGCTTTACAGCTTGCCAGTGGCTCAATGCCAGCATTTACTTAACAGGCTAATAAAAGTCTGATTATCAAAGCTACCAGGTCAGCTGCACACTGGATGGCAGTCAGGGAGCAGAGAGCCACAGAGAACGTAGCAGCCACCACCACAACAGCCACCTTGGTCAGACACAAGGCCAAGGAATTACACTTTCCTGTTACAGCACGTCCTGCAGTCAGTAATAAAATGAACCAAAAATACTCCCAAGAGCTCTCTGGGCCAAAGAACGTGTGGACATGGACACACTTTTCCCTTCACCAGTAATCTGTGGAGAGGGGCTAAGTGTGGGAAACAGGGTCCCAAGAGCCTGCCTTGGGGATAAGGGGCCTTCGTGGGGAGAGTGGTCATCCCTCCTGTGCTGTAAAAGGAAAAGGAGGGAAGAGATGCACAGAGAAGAGGGGGGAGCATGTGACTCACATGCTTTTGTGTTCCTGGTCCAGCAATAATGATCCTGGAGGTGAAATCCTAGGAAAAACATGACAAAATCTCACAGGCAGATCATAGGACTAGATTTCTACATAGAAAATAGACCTTTACCATATAACAACTGATCAGCAACCTCAGTATGTAATGTCACCTGTATTTTCTCAGTGTGATCACAGAGAACTGGTAAGATCTCTTTGGGAACAAATGTCTGGATGGAGATAAGGCTGCATTTGCAGTTCATGGTTCCTGTGTGGTTTGCCATGGAAAAAGCTAAGCATGGCTCCATTCAAAGCATTCAAGCTAGCCCTGGCAGACATTTTCCCAGCAAACAAAAGCTGTGGAAACTGTGCAGATGCTTGCTTGAAAATGGTTGGGTGAGAAAGAAAGTTTTGCTTCCCTTTTCACTTTTATTTCCTTATTCCTTACATGATACTTACTTTTAGAGTGAAAAAGGAACAGGAGCAAAAACTCTCACTTGGCTTACTGAAGTCAGACCAAACACTTTGTAGCACAGAGGTGAGAATTTAAGGTGGGGGAAAGTCTGACACCTGGGGGGGCAACGTTGGTTAGAGGGAAGATGCTCTGATTTGTGCTCCCCATCCATCTGACATATGCCAAAAGACTGTGCAAAAGCAGGATTTATACTAACTTTTGTCCCCAGCTCAAAGCTCATAAATTAGGGTTTTTGTCTTATTAGCAGACCATGGCAGGAGATCAGTCTTCACAAGGTCTTTTGACAGCCTTAAAAACTGAGTGGCCTTCTGGAGGCTCTGGTTTCTCCCCATTGACTTCAGAGAGAGCCAAGGAAGGTCACTTTCCTCAGCTGAGTGCCCCAAGCTGTGGGAGATGACTCTGAGCCATATGAATGGCCACGGAAACAGAGCTGCTGTGCTTCAGCCCTCAGGAAAATGATCAGAAAGGGAGAAAGTAGTGCATGTGGTTTGGAAGAGGGAAAAGTAAGAGAAAGCGGGAAGCTAAAAGAGGAAAAGGGGAAGAAATTGAAAGAAATTCAGCTAAGTGGTAAGAGGGAAAGCAACCACCAAAGGGAAGGAGCAAAGAGACTAAGGGGAAAAAGTGTTTGAGAGAAGAGATCAGGCAGAGGGAGGTCAAAAGCAGACCAGTGAGAATCCTGAGCATCACATAGAGGAGCCCTCAACCCCAGACCCTGACAACAGAGCAGCTGCTGCCTGTGGCTGCAGGAGCCACTGGCTGAGCCACCCCTGGGTCCAGAGAGAGCCCTGCGTAAAGGACACTGCAGCATAGTTGGAAAATCATTCAGGGCTTTTCCTTGCTCTGGTGCCAAAGTTACCACAGTGTGCAAGGTAAGCACAGAGAAGCATCCAAACATATCCAGTCTTTGGAAACACTTTTGGTTTAATTGTGAAATGCCTTCTGTATCTACTTGGAAAGTTACACAAATGCGTATGTTGTGCAAATCCAGTGATTAAAAATCACTAGTTCATAACAGTAAATACACTGCTGACTGGAAAAGTTAAATATGGTTAACAGAAATAATGTGGGAGCCATTAACCAGTGTAATCGCTTTAACAAAGTCTATTAGCTTTAATGGAGCTTTAACAAATACACAAACACATGTACACACAGTGAATATACCATATTAGAAATAAAGCTGTAGTAGAGCCAAGCCGCAGCTTAACTATTAAGACCATTGATAAAAGGCCTGCCCTTGCAGCTGGATTATGAAGTACTGCAAAACACAGTGAGATGCTTTTTCTCTTTGGGAAACCTTCCTGCCCTCTGTGAGGAAGTGTTGCCTGAAGGCTGAGCCAGCACATGTGGGATGAGAGCATCCAGACTGCGGTCGCATGGCGCTGAAGAATAACGTGCTGCAGAGCTGCAGCGGGAGGCTGAGGGAGGCAGAGAGGAAACTCTCACAATTGCCTGTTTCCCCAGGCCGCATTAAGCGACTGAGTGATCCCAGGCCACAACAGAATCACAGGAGTGAGTCACAGAGTTCAAAACAAGAGCATCCACTAATTGTTCCATGGAAGAGGCTCAGGGAAGTCTGAAGGAGGATTTTGTAGGATATTCTTTTACTCATTGTGAGCTTTGTACTCTTTTGTAGCAAAGCCAGCCGTTCTGATCCAAGAGTTTGCTTTACCATTCATAGCCCAGGGAGGGCTGTGCTCCAGGGCAGGTTTTCTGCTGTTGAGCCTGGAGTAGCTTTGAGGCTGTCCAGAAGGAGCTCTCAGACATCACCTGATGGCAAATGGAAGGAGGGGAAAAATGGCCTTATTCCCAGCCTGGCTGTCTCATCAGCTCTTTGCAGATGTTTTGATCAGTTTGGTTAAGATCTGTTCATCTACATTTCAGGTGTTCAAGGCAAGCAGATCATACTATCTCTACTCCCCAAGCCTCTGGACTTGGATAATATGTCTCAGTGATCAGCTCCTGAGCCTTACTCAATGAGGCTGTAGAGCTAGACACAAGATGAGGAAGAGCTCCAGGCTTCTGGTGAAGGTTTAGTTTGTAGGGGCTGGATGTTACATCCTAGGTGATAAATGGGAACGAATGGGAGTCCGGGAAGCATATGGATCCAGGGTCCTTCTTTGCCACAGTCTGTATCTTTATCTTAAGTTCATAGTGGAGTGCACTCCCTCTCCCTCACATAGGAACAACTCATCATTGCTCCTTTGATGCCAATACACCCTGGTCATGGGCAATGATGTATGTGGAACAATGAGTACAGTTGCAGGCCCAGGGGTTGCACAAACAGTTGGCGACACATGGCACATTAGGAGGAGGAGCGCAAGGGGATTCACCCATGGGCATGTTGCTCTGGCAAGGGGGTCAGTGACGACGGGGATGGCTTCCACAGTGCTTATTGCCACAGACTGCAAGTTCATGGCTGTGGAACTGCCTCGTGCCTGTGCTTTCACCCTTCCCTATCCCTTATTGACCACTGCACCCAGCAAGCTGCTTTTATGGTGCTGATTCCTTTGATCATTTTGGTTTATGCCCTGGACAAAGAACCAGTTTGTTACTCCTTGTGGGCAACCCAGCTCCTCCATAAATGCTCTAACACCTGATTTGTGCCATGTCATTTTCCCACAGCTTCATTTCTACATGTGCTCCAGGTTATTGGAGTCCAACTTCCAGGAACCAGGAATGCATAAAGCAGTCCAGGATCCAACATGCACTAGTGGTATAGAAACCTCTTTCTAAGATTCATTTTAGTGCACACTGGGATACCATGTACTCATTCCTCTCGGTAATTCAGGTTCTTGGTCTCTAGTTGCTGTCCTGCTGGTAGCCCTGACCTTTTCCTTCCTCCTGTTCTCTCTGTCCTCTGATGCATGAGGTCTCCTCCATTCTTATCACCAACCTTCTGCTTCTGGTTACATGAACCTGCCCAAGACAGAAAAGGGATCACAGCCTACCTGCTGGACTGTTGCTTTCTGAACTAAGGGTTATTCAGTATCTCAGTAGGCTTCCCTGAAAGATAACCAAGGCTTAGTGACTCTTTGGTTTGGACTTTTTGGTCATGCTCTTTTCAAATGTCAGTCCAAACCTGACAAATAAAAAACATCAAAAGCCAAAGCAGATGGATCAAAATGGGTTTTGGTAGAGAAAAGACCTGTGCAAGCCGATACACTTGGCAAAAGATGAGTCAGCTGGTTCAGAGGAAGGCAAGACTTAACACCTTATGCAGATACAGTGTCTTCAATGAGATGATAGAGGCATGAAAGACTTAATGACCAACAGCTAATCTCACCTTTGCTCTTTTCTGAGAGAAGAAATTAAGGAGCGGCTGCTTCTGGACCTGTCCTCCTTCCACATGTTACTTGTGGGGAAAAGTCCACGCTGGCGACAGGAGCCAGGCGCATTTGAATTTTTCTCCTATCTGAATTTTTATGAAAATGAAAACAAACTTTTTTTCCCCCCAGTGCCAAAAATGTGGAAATTTCAGCAGGCTGGGAAAGTGGACAAAAATTAGAAAATCTTGCCAAAAATTGACATTTTTCCATCTATTTGGAGTAAAAGCACTTCTCAAATTATTACCAGAAAAGTGAGAGGGAGCAAAGAGATCTGCCAGGATGCAGAAGGAGCCTAAGTTGGTGGAAAATGATCACATTTGGGGACCATTTACTAGAATAGTAACACTTATGGTCTTATATTTAAAACAACAGCTTGGTCTCAACTGTCTGAACACCCTCATTGCACTCCTGCCAAGTCATTAGCTTACAAAGCTCCAGGCCCTGTCTACACACAAGCCTGCCACCAGTTTAACTAAAATCACTATTTAATCTATTTAGAGCAATCAGCACAACCCTTTTTGGGGGTAACCAAATTAACCTAAATCAATACAAGCCTGTTGCAAACAGAGACAAACAACTTAAGGACATCGACATCAAACCCTGCATTAGCTCCAGCGGTGTGAGTTTTGTGGCGAGGCGAGAGCTCAGGTCAAGCCTGGGGATGCTGTAAGGGTCCTGTTTGAGCTGTAAAGCCATGCTTGAAGCACGTTCAGTTGTAGCTTTGTGCCGAGGAGCCCAAGTTGTCTCTCCTGCACGTTGCTACATGCATAGTCTGGATCCCCACCACTTCTCAGGGCTGTGTTTAGGAGCTGCGGCCACATTCACCCTGTCCTCCTCCTGGCCCTGAGCCCTGTGTGAGAAGCCCAACCGGTTTCCTGGGAGAGCTTGAGGTGAAAGGCATAAGACATAACTAGCTCTGGTAGAAAGCGTTTGGCTTCAATGGCCTGAGAAACCTTATTTAAACTCTATTCTCCTGAGCTGAAACACATGACAGCGTATGTATGGCCACAGCATCCTCCCTCCCCATATGTATGGCTGCCTCTGCACAAATGGGCCTCAGGAGACCTGCTGCATCCCCCTCCTTGGAAGGAAGGAAGGAAACACCACCAGCAGCAGCAGCTGGCCCAGAGCACAGGCTGTTTTCCCCAGGCCTCACCCACTGCACAAGCTCCTGGTGCTTGCTCTGAGCCTGGCTATGGACAGCTGCAGTTGACAATGTCTAATTCTTCCCTTGGCAGGAACAGTGAAAGGTTCCTCCATATCCACCTTCTTTATAGCAGACATAATCCCACAGACCTCTATATACCCTCCCTAATGTAATTTTTCCAGGCTGAAGGATTATAGCCCACTGGACTTCCATAGTTTCCTTTTACAGAGAATCTGATCCCTAACTTTGGTCATCCTTTCTGCCCTTCTATGGACCTTTGTACAGTTCTGCTATATCCTTTTTGCGATGAGGGATCAGAGTCATACTCAAAAGCAGATGACCCAGGGACTCATACAGTGACATTTGTACAGCATATCCTTGTCTTTATTTCTAGTCCTTTCCTAATAATTCCTAACATTTGACTGGATTTTTTGTGTGCTGACAAGCACTGATTTGATACTTTCATGAAAGAAAATCCACAATATCTGGATCTTGAAAGGGGCACGCAGAGATTATTTTTCCCTATATATATCACTTCACATCTACCTACACTCAATCTGCTTCCCCGTCCTGTCACTCTGCAGTTTTGCAATGCTCTTCTGCATTTTTTCACTCAACTTTTGTCTTTACTACAGTGAATATCTTGCTGTGAGAAAACTCTCACCTCACAGCTCACCTCCTTCTCCATGTCTTTACAGGTGTGCTCCTTGTATGTGCACAAATGGAGAGAGAAGCAGGATGTAAATAAGGCAAAAATACAAGTATGTGCTCATACACCAGTGTCATGGTTTAAACCCAGCCACGCATCTCATTCACTCACTCAACCCCCTTTTCTCGCCGTCCCCTGCTTCCAGAGGGATGGGGAGGAGAATCAAAAAAATGCAGCTCCCACAGGTTGGGATAAGAACAGTTTAGTAACTAAGGTATAACACAAATCACTACTGCTACCAACAATAATAATAATGATAAAGGAAAGAACAAGGGCAAAGAATACAGCATCTCACCAACCACCGACAGATAACTCACGCACCCCAACCCAACTGGGCACCAACTGAATTCCTCCTCCAGCCCCCCAGAGCACTGGCCCTTCCGAGTAACTGCCCTCAGTTCTACATCCTGGGCATGACATGCTGTGGTATGGAATACCTCTTTGGTCAGTTTGGGTCAGGTGCCCTGTCCCTGCTTCCTTGCGGCCTCCCCTCCTCCCTGGCAGAGCATGAGGCTCACAAAGTCCTTGCTCAGACTAAACATTTGAGCAGTAACTAAAAACATTCCCCTTATCAGTTCTGTTCCCAGGCCGAAACTCAAAAACATAGTGCTGCACCAGTTACTATGAAGAAGGAAAAGATGACTGCCACTGCTAAACCCAGAACAACCAGTTACTCTGTTTTCAGGTGCTGCATCAGCAACACCCCATGGTAACAACCTACAGCAAAATGTGACTCCAAAACCAAAGGAAACCAGAATTGGAAAAGAAGCAAGGCCAAAGGCGAATCATGCAGAGGCTACCAAGATGTGGAGACACCTTTGTAGATGTCTGTATCTCTGTTTCCCTGCTGCCCAGAGGGAGCAACAATCTCAGAGCCCCTGATAACTTCTGGTAGAGCTTTAACCTGAGACAAAGCAACAGGATGTGGCTGTTGAGGTTCAGCAGGTGAGGGATGCCACTAACTTCCTTACCAGAGCTAGGGATTTCAAAGTATTTTTACAACAGCTGGAATCTCACCTGAGTTTATCCAGAAGACTGGGAGGTCATCAATTCCCTCCTAGCTTTATCCACAGTGCAAGTTGGATCCCATATATTCAGAAATTCATACAAAATCTCAGTCTTTGTTAAGCTAGGGTGGAAAAAGACGTAAATCACTCTGAAAACTGTGATCTTCCACAGGCACAGGAACTGCTCTAAAACAAACTAGCAGCTCCTTCCTCTTGTGGGTGTAATCCAGAAAGCAGTTAACATTAATGGAGTATCTGGCCCCCAGCTGAGCTACAAAACGCCAAAGATGCTCAGATACAACTGTGACAATATAACATAAAACAGGGCTAATTTTGTACTGCAGAGTGCCTGGGCAGCTGTTGATGTCTGCAGCCATGTGCCCAGACACACCAGCCTTGCTCACAGGTTTACAGTGTGATAGCCCAACAGGAACTGTGTGCTGTTCAATGCCTTTCAGCCACAAGGGGAGTATCCTGGGGAAGATTCCCAGTTATGAATAGGCTCTGTAGGAGAAGGACCCTTATATTACCCTTGAATGGCCTTTAGGAGAATAAATCAGTATCTGTGGTGACAGTGTCACCATTTCTAAGTCTGTTGATGCAATTTTATATGTGATTGTTACCGGTGCACTGGGGCAACCCAAGTAACAGCTCTGGGTGTGTTATCCCCTCCAAAAGCCCACTGCAGGGGTGTTTCATCACTCCCCTGCTGTGGTGCATATCAGATCTCCCTCAGCCTGGGGCACCCCTGAACAGCACAGGGCAAGGAAGAACTGATGGACCACGACAACAAGATGAACCTACTCACCTTTAGCATCAACTGGGCAACATTCCAGGGCTTAAACATCAACACCAGCTCTATTCTGTTCACAGAGTGCAGCACAGCCTGTTCCTTTATGCTACAGACAAAGTCTCTAGGTTTGAAGCCACTTGTGCTTTCTACCTGAAGGTTTTCTGTGGCAGCCACAATCATGGCAGGGAAGTACACAGGCACATTCACACATGCAGAAGCATTTGATTTTATACCAGGAGTTCAACAGCTAAAAAAGCCTTGCATTTTCTTCTATGGGTGGCTTGATTGTAATATAAACTAAAGAATTTAGGACTCCAGTCTACAAATCTTATTAGCGCTGGTACTCCTTAAAAGTACTAGTTCAAAGAAGCATATTTGTATAATTCACAAGTCTGCAAGAACATGTCCAGTCGAAATTTCTTATGGCTTCTTATTTATTTGTATTCAAACACCATACCACATATGATGAGATACAAAATAAACATAAGCCATTCCCTGGTATTCCCAAAAGCACTTATAGTACACGTGTAATATATACTGAGTATAATTTATTGCTAACAGAGGCCTACCCGAGTATAAGATTGAAGCTTAAACCACACCATTAACTGTGTTTGTAAGAACTCAAAAGAAAAACAACGCATCATTTGTAACTCTGACCCACAAGCTTGAGTATTTCTGGAGCTGGACACTAGGTGGCAGAACAAATATATGGTCTCCAATAACTGCCGAATATCCGTCCTTTTAAGTAAGGAGGCAGGCTCAGAGACGTTGAAGTACAGCATGTACCTAAAATTAATTGAAAACTTATAGGTGCCCTGCTTTTCCAGATCAGTTCCTGCACTACGCAGGGCCTGGTAAGGTTTGGTTTAAACCTTTTATGCTCTTAACTATGAATATTATGATTTAGACACACTCTCAGGTCTTTCGCCACAAATGCCCACGGTTCCCCTTCTTTTTAAAAGCAGGACCCTGGCAAGCACTACAACCTTTAATAGATGATAAAAGCTTTACAGAGAGGTAAGAATCTCAACTGATCCCATGTGATTTAAGAACATCCTTGCAAGTTTGTAGGACACCGCAGCAGTAGCTCAAGTTAAGGCAAAATAATTGAAATCAATTGCTTATCGCTGCTTCGCTCCTGTAAAGCAACATTTCTTCAGCAGCACATCAGCTGGGAGCCTCCATGCCTAAAGGCTGAGCCGAAAAGTGGGAGAAAAAGGTCTGGGGGAAGGCAAAGGAAACGTTTTGCACCACGAGGTGTCAGCACACATCGGACTCGGTTGCCCACTGCTGGGTGCTGGGAGCTCTAGGTGCCGGGAACGGGGAGACTGATGTGGTGTGTGACCTTACACTGCTTCATCTTACTCATCTTCCCTCACAGCCCTAGCATCTCTTTGTCTGTCACCTCTCCCGTTAGGTGTGCAAAGCAAAACAGCCCGCCGTCCTTGCTGCAAGGAGAGGAACAACCCCCACTCCCTCCTAAAATGAGACTGACAGCACTGAGCAATATTCCTGTGACATCCAAACACCGTGGTCTATTCACATGTATCCTTTGCCCACCTGGTTCCTGTCCCCAGGCATGCAAAGGCTCATTTTAACAAAACCCCAGGCTATTTCGACATAGCTTTGTCAGCTCTTCTTGTGGGGGCCCCCAAAGAGAGGACCTTGAGGAAGAACTAAATGAAAGCAGTCAGACCATTTTGGATTAAAAGGGGCCTGGCAAGGCTGCAGGAAAGTATAGGGCTGCAGGAGAAATTCCCAGAGACAGATGATGCTCCATAAAACCTTCACTGCACCAGCAGCCAAGAAAGTTTATGATGAGCTCAAGAAGCCATCTGACCTGTTGTGTCAGTGGAGGAGCAAAGCACGAACGACAGCTTCTTTCTTTGGGAGGAATGGACATCTGTGTGACATGAAAATACCACCACTCCAAGGGGGAAGAGCAGAGGATGAACCCACGTGTCTGTACAGTGCAACAGGGGAGGCTCTGAGTTGAGGCCCCCTAGGTGGCTGGAGGGACACCAGCGCCAGCCTGCCCAGCCTGTGGGAGGAGTTGGGAAGGCAGACCCTACATCACTCACGGCCACGGTTCAGGGAGCCATGAGTGGCTCCAGAAGTCAGAAGTAATCCTCTTCTGCTATGCTCTGCAAATGGGCCTTTCAAAGGGATAATCGGTCAGGAAAAACAGGCAGAGTTGGTGGGAAATCAGACTCCTCAAAGACAACCTTCTTCAGAACTGGAGAAGAAACATCTTTTATGTTTGTAAGCAATTTATCTTGGCTCATGATGATTGCAAACATCAGACTAAGTAAGGCTTGCTCACCTGCAGAAGCAACATGAGATCTGCCCACCCATCCATCCATCCTGACACATGGCACCAAGGCTGGGGACATATGTACCAGGCCTCTCCCCTCACAGCCAGAGCACTGTTTCCAAAGTTGGAAGGCGCAAACAGACAAACCTACTTAAGAAACTAACTGATTTCCTCTTCCTGTATGGAGACATTTTACCCCAGGATTCCAGCTAAACCAGGACAGGACTGTGCCCTAGGATGGACATGGGCAATGGCTCAAAAGAATGGTACTGCCTAAGAAAGGATAAGAAAGGGAAGAAACAGAGAGGGTTAAAGCAGCAACGACAGCAAAACGGACAAGTAAACAGCACACAAGGAAACAGTGGTCGAAGTAAGCATTCCTGAATGTGAAAAACTATCTAACCATGCCTCTAACACGCAAATGGTGGTAGTTTACACATTGAGGTTTGTGGCTACCAATTCAGGAGCAAAGGGGACATGCATGGGAAGTTGGGTGGTTGGGAACTAAGAGCTAGTTGATGTGCGGCAGACTGGCTAGAAGCCTGCAAGCCCTGCTCAGTCCAGGATGCGCAGGCTCTCCGCTGCTCAGAAAATCAAGTTCCCCTTATTCATAACCCAAGGATAGATAGATGCCTTGGGAACCATCTGGTTGTTTTAAATTCAGTTTCTACGGTAAACTCCAATCTCTCTTATAGCTGAGTCACCTGGTTTTGAAGTGTTGTTTCTAGTTCCTTGCAAGGCTGTCTTCCTGTCCCACGTCCTCCCCAGTCCCACCCTACCCCCATGTGCACCCGCTGCCCTGCAGCTCAGCCTGCTCTTCCTCTGTGCTGTCCCACTCCTTGCCACTCTTCCCCCCTTTGTCTCTACCTCACTTCCTTCCATTTTGCCTCTCTGCTGCCTTCACCCTTCCCAGCTAACCCTTTACTATCACACTCCAACTAGTCTTGACTAGTTTCTTTTCCGGAATGGGAAGTGGTAAACCAACCTATGACAATGCACAGTCTTCTGGTAAAAATGCTGCCACTTCATCTCCCCCTCCCTTGCTACCATCTTCCTTTTGTTTGCTTTGGCTACTCTTCTGCCTACTCTTAAATTGCAAATGCTTTGAGGGCAGTGCCAGAATCCGGTCCATAGAATTCCATAAGGCACATAATAAGGTAAATATTATAAAAGGTCCTATTTTAATTTTTATTTTGCTTTTGATTTTCAGTAAACTCATCAAAAATCCAAGTAAGCAGGACTCTAAGTAGACAGACATACGTGTCCTGTCAACAGGAAGCTTCTCTTGCATAACTTCTCTGGCAGTTCTGGAAAGCAAATTGTGGTTGGCTCTGTTTTCCTCACTGCAAATTAATAGTCAGAAAAAAAAGTGAACACATAAAGAAAAATCATTTCTGAGAAAGGAGATTGTAGAAAAGCAAACGATCTTTAGCACGCAGAGCTGCCCTTGTGAAACATCTGCTATGACGTAGTCCTGTTCTGGCCATAGACCAAGCGTATCAATAGCTCCACAGAGTAATGGGATAAGAAATGGGAAAATTGCCATTGCTTGTTTAGCAGCTTGTTTTGCTGATAAATGTCTGTCACTTTTCAAATAGCTACAGGGTAATTGTTTTTTGGGGGAAAATATTTCCTTGAGCAGGACGTTTGCAGGCTATTAGCTATTTCCCATCTGTGCTGGTGTTTTAATACGCCACATATACACTTTGCTTCGTAGTAGAAATTATTCACAGCTTCTGATTCCAGGCAGACAGCCTGAAGTTTAGAAACCATGTCTGTCATTAAGAAGTTCTCTCTCGCCTTAAAGAAAATTCATTTTTCAAAATCATTAGAAACAGTATGTACTTTTTTTGCAAAAACCTCTAATATAAAGATTGCTAGGGGGGAAAAAGTATTCTTTATAGGTATCTGTAATTTTAAGATAATGACTGACTGTACAAAAGCAGGAGCTCTTTGACTACAGCTGTGGCTGCTGTGGGCTCATTCCATGGACAGAAGCAGAACACAACTCAGCCAAGTGCTGCCACGTGCTGGAGTTCATCTCACCCCTTTTCAAACTGTGCCATGAACACTTTTAAATTCCACCTGATAGCTGCTAGGACAGACAAGAGACTGACAGACCTCTGTTTAATATCACATAATACCTGTAATAATACCTCCTTTCACTTCACACCCATACACTCAACAAGCAGTTACTTGCAGTAAATACAGCTGTGCCAAAAGACACAGAACCATACGCTCTTACCTGCATCAACTGAAATACTGGATGCTTAGATTGGGGGGGCGGGGGAAAGGGGAGGAAGGAAGAAAAAAAAAATCCTTATAAAAAAAATATCCTTTTCCTTTCTTTCCCCTCTTCCCATAAGAAACAGGTGAAAACCAAGGAGAAATGTAAAAATGTGGATGCCATTACATATTTGTTCCAGTGATAAACTTGTTTTGTCACCTGAATCCTTTGCATTTTTTTTTTAATACAAGAGAAGTTTGTCTCCTAGCTCATTTTTAGACTTCACAGAATAAAGTTAAGGGAGAAAGAGAAAAGAGATTCAGGATTAGAAAGTGTCCCTCCATGTATGGACATAGAATGGAGTGAAACTTACAAGTCCAGCCCTGCATAGTGGGAAACTTGTACCATTATCTACTGTTGGGAGCAAGAAGCAAAAGGACCAAGTACAAGCAGTGACTAGTTTTCAGAATTTATTGTAAAAAATAGTATTTAACAATAGGAAAAAAGCCACTCCTTGTTCAACCCACCATATATTGCTTTATGTGGAAACAATGGAAAAATGTGATAGAAATGTATTTACCCATTCCTATCCATGTATCAGATGGTCCCAGCTATTCAGGACATGCTCATGGGAAAAATATTGGCACTATCACAGTATATGGAAGTGGAAATAAAGAACATGCAGTATTTTCAATTACAGTTGGGAGGCCTATTTCCTGGAGTCTAAAGATCATGTTGTTTTATCTGTTTTCCTTTAGCATAATGTACATTATCAGACTTTCATAACTTCAGACCTGATTTTTTGCCAGCGGTGACATACTCACCTCAAAGATAAATGTGTAAGTCAGAATGTCTGCTTTATTTCTGTTTGCAATTTCCTTTCCATAGGAACATGCACATGATATAGTTCCTGCTAACAGATATTTAAAGCTTGGCTAGCCCTTTCCCACTTGTACCAGTTCAACCCCACTGGAGGTCCTCAGGGCAGCACAAACAATGGAGAGCAGACTTCCAATACCCCAGTACATTTGTTCTGGACAAAACCTGCTACTTGGAAAGTCTTACGCTTTTGTCTACAAACAGAAAGATGTCAGATTCTGCATTAAACTGTATTACAAAAAATGCAAACAAACATATTCCACATTTTTATTTTTGTGGATTTTCTAGCTCATGTCAGAACTGTGAAGTACCAGTGTTAATTTGAACAAAGCTCAATTTAAACAGAGCCCCAAAATAACGAGTCCACAGCAATATTTACCTGGTGCAATTAGCTTCACTATCAACTGGCAGAAAGTTGACCTAGTTTCAGTTTCATTCGCAAAAACATTAATCAGAAAAAACTTAAGAGTTACATGGCACCTTTGAGACCATCTCAGTTTCAAGACAAGGAATAAACTTACACATAGATATTTTTAGGTATGAGCATAGAACCCAAATACTCAAAAACAGGTCAGCAGAAATATATGGATAATGCTAAATAACAGTACCCCACCATTTTTATTCCACTGCTGTGCTTGCCAAAAACTGTTAATAGCAAACACAACAGTTTGAGGTGACTCACATGAAGGACAGTCAGTGGTGTAAAGTGCAGTGGAAATTCTGGTAGTTCTGAAGGAAGATACAATGGAGCAATACAGGAAATTCCAAACTGAAAGGACAAAGTCAAACATTCGTTCTCTTGCACATCAGAAAAAGTATGTTGGGTTACAAATTAACCACTGCAAACAATATTCTCTTAGATAAAACTACAAATGTCTCTACCTAAAAAGCCTTGAGAAGAGTCAAACTCCCACAAACCATAACTAGAAAGCCTTCCCTAAGTCCTCTCCCCTCCTCCTCTCCCCAGTTTCCTTATTTTAAGAAAGACCATCATCATCAATCAATTCTGTTTTGGTGGAGAACACATCAGCCAGCATGTGCTTTGGGATTTCAGATCCCCGTACTTTTAACGTGTAGCAGGCATTCTCTACTTTTGCCAGACTCTGTTTCAAGGTATACAGCTTCTTAGATACTTCGTAAGGTCCAGTGTTGCCAATGAAAGTAAAACCATCATAAATCTGACGTAAGAACTGGCTCAGTTCAAAAGGCGTGTCTATGTCACCATTTCCAACGCTGCTGATGCACAGCCGCATCAGCTCTCCAGTTAGATCAGCCACTCCCAGCAGGTAATCGACAGGTGTTATCTTCAGGCTCCAAGTATGCGGTTGTTTATCATGGGAACTGGAGGTCTGAGGACAGGACAAAGTCCAGTACAGAGAAACATGAAAAAGCAGCCTATAATGGTTCAAATACACACTGACTTATCTGACACAACTGGTAACTGAAAACAGTCTGGAAAATTAAAATTGCATGGCACTTCCACACAGTCTGATTTCAGAAGGACAAACCTCCTTCCAGCATACCAGAAGGTATGAAAGCATCATTTCCACTGGAAATGAGATTTCCATTCTAGCAAACATGATAAACATGCCCTGCTACTACCGTCTTTATTTGAAACAGAATGATCACGTCTTTGTACTAACATTCATTTGCCGTTGCTTTTTTTACTTTTTCTTCTTTTTTGGCTGATAGGTCTCAGCCTAATAGATTTGAATTTTCCCTAAATGGTCTATCCAAAGTTATCAAAGCAATCAAGAATCAAAGTATCAGCATTTTGAAAACCAATCCTATAATTTTGCAGTAATATCTTCAATTTCAAAATGTATCTTCTAGCAGAAGCTGACAGGTATAGTTCTTTCAGATCTATTTTATATCAACTGAACTCATTAAAATAGCTATAAAAATACTTCATGAAGAAAATTCATCGCAGAGTTACAGGCTTGTTCCTTTATCCAAGTTCCCAAAGACTTTTATTGCCAAAATATTGGAATGTGGGAGACAACACAGGTTTATTGCTGGTCCCTTGCTCCCATGATATCCATCCAAATTCATAAATCTGGTCAGAGCCATGTATGCAGGGGTAAATAACTTCACAATTTGTTAAAACAAGTGTGCCACAACGGGTTTGTCTCTGGTAAGAACAAATGAATTTAAGCTGAAAACATGGCTTCTTTGGAAGTATCTTACCAAGAGAATCAAAAAGAATCCAAAGTGTTTTACAGCAGAAATCTCTTCAACAGAAGCAGACTCAGGAATTCATCTCAAGCTGTGCATTACTGTACACTGCATACGTACTGCATAGGCATTTCTGCCTATCACTATAAAACTGCCTTTTGTGCTCTGTCAACAATCAAACTGTGGTCAGTGGCAGTAGTTTTGCCCTTATGCAAAAAGTTCTATTTAGCACAGGGTAGGAGTATGGGCAAGCCAAGAAACAAAAGATATGGTATTAGGGGTAAGGTATGATGGTCCTCTGAGGGAAAGCATCAAGATCAACTCCAGAAAGACTACAAATGAGCTAAGACACACAGAGTACACTTTTAACAGAAGGTGAATACAGGGCCTTCTGTGACTAGTTCAGTACCAGCAGTAAGATTTTATTCACAGAGTTCATCCTGCCTTTGATTCATTTGTTACCCTCAGCTTTTGCTACATCACTATTACACCAGTATAGTGATACTTATCAGTAGGCCTTCCAGGCAGTCCCAGACATTAAAAATCCCTCCTCTGTATTTGTTTGCCAGTATTTCTCTATCCGGGATCCTTCCCCCTACCAGGAGTTCAGCTTGCTCTGAATACGAAGGATGTGAAATTTATAAACTCGTATCCCACAGATTTAGTTTACTACTTGTCAGAATAAAAAGTATGTTTTGAACGAGTCAAAGTCCACATGTATATCTAATATTATTCCACTGACTGGCCTTATTTAATCAGATGCCAAAAATGTGACTAAGCTTACTCATTGCATTTCCATTCCAGAAAGATGTTTGTCACATGAGAAAAGAAACATTTTTACCGTGTTTGTTGTTTCTTCTCTGTCTTCTGCTGTAAATATCAGTTGTTTGTTGATCTCTTCAACACTAATCAAAGAGCGTGTTTTGATAAAATACTGAAATGAGACCGCCTCAACATATTCCTGAAGTCCTGCAAAACCAGCACAATTGAGACAGTTAATTCAGACTTTCCAGCTATGATCCATGCTCACATTATTTATTTTTTTGGGAATATTTTAAGTGAGACTATTTTAAGATGACTAGCGAGAAGGGAAAACTAGAATAACCCAGGCATAACCCTGAAACATAATCTGACACAGCACGCTTCTGAAGTACAAAAACCAAACCAACAGCACCACAGATAAACATTTTCAAATTTATACTCCAACTGCATTTTTCATTCAGAACCTGCTGTAATTCAGCATAAAGCATCATGTTACTCTCAGAAGCATACTGAACAGCAGCTCCCCATGGTGTCCCTCACAGGTCTTCAATGAGACCAGCACTGTTCAATACCTCCACCAACAACATAGCGGGATCAAGTGCAGCCTCAGCAAGTTTGCAGATGACACCAAGCTGAGTGGTGCAGTTGACAAGCCTGAGGGCTGGGACACCATCCAAAAGGACCTAGACAAACTCAAGAAGTGGGACCATGTTTAACAAGGTTCAACAAGGGCAAGTGCAGAATCCTGCATGCAGGTCAAGGCACCCCCCAGTTTCAATACAGGCTGGGGGATGAAGGCATTGAGAGCAGCCCAGAGGCAAAGGACTTAGGGGTACTGCTGGATGAAAATCTGGACATGAGCAGCAATGTGTGCTTGCATCCCATATCCCAGGCTGCATCAAAAGAAGCGTGACAGCAGGTCAAGAGAGACTGATTCTGCTCTGCTTTTGTGATATCCCACTTGAAGTAGTGTGTTCAGCTCTGGAGTCCTCAGCACAGGAAAGACATGGACCTGTTGGAGCACGCCCAGAGGAGAGCCACAGAAACAATCACAGGGCTGGAGCCCTTCTATGAAGATATGTTGGGCTTGTTCAGTCTGGAGAAGAGAAGGCTCTTGGGAGTCCTTATTGCAGCCTTACAGTACCTGAAAGGGGCCTACAAGGAAGATGGGGTCAAATATTTTAACAGGGCCTGTTGCAGTAGGACGAGGGGTAATGGTTTGAAACTAAAAGAGGGTACATTTAGACTAGATATAAGGAAGACATTTTTTACAATGAGGGTGGGGAAAAACTGGAGCAGGTTGCTCAGATTGGTGGTGGATGTACCGTCCCTAGAAACATTCAAGGTTGAGCTGGATGTGCTTCTGAGCAACCCGATGCAGTTGAAGGGCATCCCTGCTCTTTGTTGGGGGGGCTGGACTAGATGACCTTGGAAGGTCTGTTCCAATGCAAACAGAGCTTTTAAAAGACAGCATTTGTATGATGGATAGTGCTAATTAGTATTTCGCAAGTCCACAAAGGCACAATGCAAAGAACAAGACTGCAGATAAATCAAAAGCAGGGCAGATCACCTACCAAAACCCAGTAATTTCCAAAAGAAATTTCCTTTGTTTGACCTTAATGGCAACAGTAGATAATTGTTTAAAATGGAATTTCCTACTTCTCTGTTTTGTGGTAATTAGTGAACAGGTTCCTTAAAACATGCAGGTTAGAACTTAACCTCTAAAAGCAAAGGGGAACAAAAGGAGTTGGTGTGTTGGCAAGGAAATAAAAGATGGGATAAAAAACATAGCTTGTACCAGATCTGTATGCCATCTGCACCCACCTGTCACAATTACCTTTCACTACCTACTTGTCAGATGGTGATTTTCTGCATGCATTACTGCAAAGGTGAGCTCTAAGAAAGAGTCTGAATGTTCAGACAGCGATTTCACAGGTTGTCAGTTTTTCCTTATGTGCAGAGAGCAGATCTGGGGAAAGCATGTGGGAAAACTTTGTAAGCAGAAAGCTGAAGTTGGCACTGTCGGTGGAAAAAAAGCAGAATCAAACCTGGAACAAGCAGCCAGGGTAGGACTAAGCTAAAAAAAGTTCTGAAGACAAAATCAATGCACGTGGATCTCTGACCTATGGACAAAGAAAGTGCCAAAGGAGAATATTAAAGGAACAGACTGCAACATGACAGACATGACTCTAACAGAGCCATTCTATGGTGATGGTATCATTTCAAGAGAAGCAAAGAGGTGATACTGTCAGATCATGCTGCAAGGATTAGACAAGAGTTTTGCCAGTGTGAAAAGTGAGAAAATGTGGATGCACCCAAAGGTACCAGAAGAAGAATCCTGGTTCCATTAAAATAATCTTAAAATCCTCAGCTGGCCTCTACAGGGCCAGGACCTCATCATACGGAGATATGCAAAAAGCAGCAAATTTAGACACCATCTGGATCAAAGAAAAAGTCTAAATCAAAGAGAACACAGATTTGAGTAACAGATGACAGTTGAAATACCCCCAAAGCCTGGAGGTAACCTCAAGGGAAAATTCAGTCATAGGAGGCTTTCCAAATCACAGTAACGTGAGAAGTGACCTGCATATTCTCCTTTTACATATGTATTTGCAAGGTGAGTAGGGGCAATTCAGAAGGCAGTTCAGCCTGCACCCTTCATGCTTCCATACAGCAGCATTTGGAAAAGCCAAATAAACATCCAGCAACCAAAGCAACCTTCAGCACTGGTGATCACAAATCAGAACACACACAAGGAGCTGCAAGGCCAATGAAACACAATAATTTAATCAACTGAATCCAGATAAAAATATTTGAGGCACAAGCAATAGAAGAATACTAGACAAAAGCTACACAGGATCTAAGTTAAATAACTCCAGAAGTTGCAGAGAGGTTGATTTCATCACCCATTCCTTTCCTGACTTAACCCTCTGATGTAACGCAACCAGTAATCCATTATGAAATTCTGGCTTCTTTCTGCGGATAAGCTGGAAGCTACCAGACACAGTGGCACTCAACAACATCTATGGGAATCCCTCTGCTATCTGTGAAGAGGACTATCACATGTGAATAATCAATTTGGCATTTTCTCAGGTTCTCAGAGATCAAATCAGCTTTCAAACTTTTTGGTAAACAGCTCTCTTGATCAATCAGAACTTCCAGTTTCAGCTCACTCCACTTTAATGCTTCTCCACACATTTTGTCTTTTTCCAGGGCATATGTTTTGCTCCTTTTTTATGTATTTTATTATAGAGGCACACTTGTATGCATGTATACATAAGCATATTTTTACTTCCTCCTGCTGTCCCCCTGTAGCTGTCATATTCCACTTGTCTCCTCACTCCCATTTAATACCATGTGAACGTTGCACACACAGTCTGGTGTGTCATTTACTGTCACTGTTTCACAATGTGGGAATTTGTCTCCTACTATTTCCAAGCAAGCTTACAAAACCTTATTCAAAGCTGTTCCCATTACAGATTGGTAACAAATCCTGGTAATAACTACTTGCAAAAAAACATTCATATTTGACTTCTCCCCTTCTCCCCCTTCCTTTTAAAGCCCTCCTTCTAGAAGTAGCTACAACATGACACTTCAGTGACCCAGGACCTTGAAATAAGGTATTCTCACGTGCAGGTAGAAGGATGTTTAAACATATTATGTTCTAGCTTAATGGTAGGACATCCGCTATTTTCAGCAAACAATCCCCAAAGTGAAAAACCCCATCCCATTTCACTACACTATCCAACAATACCTTTCCCTTTATGCTCTTGTTTTGGATTTATTCCAAAACTGGCTTATTTATGGATTGCACTGCCAGTAATGGAATAGTTTGCAAGGCTGCCTTTTATGTATTTTTTTCTAGTACACAGACCACAAATCCCAATTAAAAGCAGTGTATTATTTCTACCAGCACTTCTTAAAATCACAGATGTAAGGTAACAAGTGCTTAAGTATTCTGATATTTTACTACATTTACCAGACATAAATAGCTTGTGCTAGTAACAAGTTACAGTGTCCCAGTGTAACAGAGTCCTTCTGTATTTTGAGAACTTATTTTAACTAGAAAGTTACACTGAGGTATCTTCTGAGGACGTGTTGTCTATAAAGGAGGTTTTGTACCTGAAATTTTGTGCACATTTTTGACAGCTGTATCAGCTGATATTCAAGACATTTATCCTAATCTCTACATGCAAGCTCTCAAAGTACTGTTAAGCCACTTCTCTAAGAACCTTAGCAAGAAATCAGGTTTCTTTGAAAAAACAAGTCATTGGGGCACTCAATCCAAGAGTCAAATGAATGCATGAGGGTTAGGAAAAGATAGTTCTACTTTAGAAATGAGTAAAGAATAAAAACTCCTTAATTGCAGGAGTCAGGTTAGAGCAAAAAGAACCAAATTTTATCTGAGATGTAAATGCAGGCACGCAAGAAAGTTTTAACCCAGAATGAAGGATGAAACAAGAGGTGAAAGTTTCCTCCTAAATTTTTGCTTATTTAATTCCCTCCTTTAAATTATCTGTTCAATAGTTAAAATATGCTTTTAAATGGATTTCATACCTTCCAGTTCTTGATGTTACCAATGCCAATGCTACCTGCCATCTTCCCAAATAAGCTGCTTCTCTCCCTGTTTCTTCCCAAACTCATTTTCCTTCTATCCCTTTCTCCTCTTTCCTTCCTCTTTCTCTGTATCTTTTTGCTGACAGAGCAGCCTCTGCTGATGGTTAGGACATAAGCAATGTCACCCTGTGTTCTTTTACCCTCCTAAACCATGCAGCAAGTAACACACGCCAATAGCAACCACTAGAAAGATAGTAGGAAAATACACACAGCAAGTTTCTTCCAGGATCACTAAATGACGGGTGGGGCACATTTACAGGGTGAGTCATGTGAAACTACCCCCTTGCAAATTCATTGCAAAACCAAGAGCACAGCCACAGATCTCTTATCATCATGTTTAGGCTGGCAAGTTACATTCTCATTAAAGAAACCCAAACAAACCACAAGAAACCATGCAACCCCCTCCCCAAAACCCAGGGGGAAAAAAATCATATCCTTGTGGAAATCCCAAAGAGAAACTGCAGTTAAACTGGAAAGCTGCTTTTACTAAGCTCTGCAGGATATGGTGGGGATGGCAGACTTGAATATCCCACTTCTACAAGCATATTTATTGATCAATGAAGCGGAGAACTAGTAACATAATCAGAAAACAAACCTGCTACATCAACTGAGACAAATACAAGCAGTAAGTTTAAAAGCATTAATACACAAATCATTCTGCTTCAGAGTTAGCAACCTATTAGGATGAAACCGACAATTCACAGCTCAGTCTTTTCCATTACAGTTCTCTCCGGACTTGGCAATGATTCCTTAATTCACAAGTCTCTTTCCATGCACAAGTGATAAAAAATTAAGCAATTAAACTAAACAATCAACCTGCTTTGTTAATTGTTAGCATGAAGTCAAAGGTTAATTTTATACTGAAAGAGCATAGAGCCAGCTGTCCTCAGAGACTGGTGTGCTGTTGACATCCTGTTGTGAAAGTTGCTTGAAAGAATAATTTGATAAAACTGATTTGATAAAATGGGACTCGCAAACACAAATAAAAGCACTAGAGCAAATGTCCATCAAACATTACAAACTGGGGAGGGAGGGAAAGGGAGAGGGAGAGAATCTGTTTCTATTCACAGAGTAATACTTCAAAAGCTTTGTCACTACAGCAGGTAGGGTTATGAGTGGTCTGAATTTTTAAGGGAACTGGGGAAAGGAAAACCACAGCTAAGTCCATACCCACAGAAACAAATGGCGCAATTTTCTCAGTCCATTTTTGGAATTATTTTAGTGATCAGTACAAACACAAATGTGAATATGTCAGGAAAACTTAAAATAACCCTGAACTGATTATTAATGGAAATTAATTTTCAGAAGCATTATCACATCTAGCAGTGATTTGTCTAAACTGCTTTAATATTGTATCAATAATTAAGTTGATGCAAATTTCTAGTATTAAGCCCCGAATGCTTTATTGATTATTCAATTGCTACTTGACACATCCATGACCAAGTTGTTTCCTTCTAGCTGCCTGTGTTGAACTGACATATTTCAGACACTGAAGCATTAATATTGTTTGCACTTTGTTTAAAGGTGAATACATACCAACTTTAGGAAAAAAGGTAATCCTAAATTAGTCTCTTTTTCCAGTAACCACAGCAACAAATAGAGGAACCCTATTTAATAGGCACAGATGCCTGTGAGAGTTCAGTTATTTCCCCAAAGGGGCACAAAACCCCTGCAGTAAACAGCAAAGAATATTTTAATCTCTCACTGCAGAGAACAGTATTATCAACCCTTTTTGTTATTGTCATTAGAAATATGAGTATATATGAGAAATTCTAGGGTTAATTTACAGGTGACTCATTTTGCTTCTACTTAAGACCTGAGGGATGTACCATGGTTACTTTTGTAACCAAGTTTATTAGTTCTGTTTATTCATCCCCCAACGTAGTAATTCTGAAGTGCAGCCTATGTTCTACAGAAGTTAAAAAACAAAAAAAAACCCAAATTATTCCTGTGAGAAGTAGTCTTCCCCTTCTCTTTGACTACCTCCAATTGCCTTGATATTTGATAGGAGTTTTAAAAGTCATCATCTAGATGACAAAATTTACACTACTAACAGTGTACACTCAAGGGCAAGTGTTCAAGATACCAAAGAAAAGAAGCTCTGACTCAGACAGGAAGTTCAATGATCAAAGAAGGAAGGGCAGCTAACACAACACAGCTTCTTCAGTTCAAACCCCAGTGAAAGTTCTCCTCAAGATGTTTCCATTCAACAGCCTCAACTGAGTAGCATGCCAGAAGCACCAATGGTGGCCATTTATCTTCATAAATGTAAATCTGGTGAGACAGTAAAAAAAGTACATCACTACTCACCAAACCCCATTTCTCACCACATGATGGCAAAACAAACATCTCATCACCATGGGCTATCCTAGTTGTTTCCTGGAATGCAGTTCCTCTATGACACATTCTCCGGTGTGCTTTTTAAGCAAGCAAACAAACAAAAGAAGATTCAAAGATTTTCTTTTCTTGGTCTCCTCTCATGTTCCACCTGTGCTTGGTTCCTGTAAAGGCTAGAGAGCTCTGGCCTGTGAGTGACTGCTGAGGGGGCTCAAAAAAATTCCTGAGCCAGGGCACAAGGACTCCTCTATTTGCTAACTATGAAATGAATTAACAGACAATGTCACTAGTTCCAGACGGTGATGTAAACAACTACAGTATTTGCCACAATAGTTCTGCAGGACTTTAAACCAGTCAGGTCTTAACTGAAAAACTTCAGTAGGAAAGGACAATCCTTGTCTGGCCCAATCCACAGCACACATCTTAAAAACTGTAAAAGCTTATCTTATGGATTTATGCTGCCCTGGCTCCTACTGAATTTACAACTTTTGCTGAACTCAACAGCTCATTCAGGGATCAGATGATAATCAATGCTCACATAGTGCATGCCCTGCTTGGTCATGTCCCAATTCACATTCACTCTCCCAGGGTTGTTCTAAGCTTTTGTGTCTGGCCATACAAACTCCAGCAGAAAGTAAGAAGTTCTGCAGTTGCTGATTTTTCACATTCCCTGAAGAGCCTAGAAAAAAGGCATGAACCAGAAATAATAAAAGGGTACCAAAATGCAACAAGCAGAAGGTATCAAGTTTCACACAAGCAACTTGCACTGAAGAAAATCAGTTTGACAAAGTCTGTTGGCACACTTGGTGACATGAGTACACCAGAGGAACAGAGAAAGTAACAAAACACAGAAACAAAGAAATTAACTAAATTATATCTGATAAATACTAGTTTATTCACTGCAAATTCTGTTAATTTGCCAGTATAATCGGGAAACTCTGCTTCCATTTCTGGCATTTTACCTCTCACCCACAACAGCAAAG
Organism: Agapornis roseicollis; assembly: GCA_002631895.1. Taxonomy (NCBI): domain Eukaryota; kingdom Metazoa; phylum Chordata; class Aves; order Psittaciformes; family Psittacidae; genus Agapornis; species Agapornis roseicollis. The sequence goes on along the minus strand of NDXB01007456.1, from coordinate 324,687 downwards.
AGATTAACTTTAATTCTTCAGTCACATCCTGTTCCTGTGTTACTATGTTTTCCCACCATCTTGCAGAAACCTGATTGCTTCCTTCATGGATAGCTTTCCTTTCAAGTTTTAGGTGTGTATTCAAGTCTTCCACTGGCTGAGACATTCACAATTAATGATACCTTCCTTATGCAGTAGGAAAGCTTTTCCTTTGTATGGCAAACCTATCATTAAATACGCCACCTATTTTTATCAGTTTTTAAACCTTCTTACAGAAACAAATGTCCTAGTTCTGCTGTTCCTGATGTACGGAATACTTCATTACCTTGGTATTATTTCAGAAATACACAGGTGTCGACAAATACAAAGGTAACTAGCACTGCTCGAGTCTCCACTGTTCTTTCCATTTCATGAGTAAAAATGTTAAGAACAAAAAAACGTAGTACCACAGAAATCATTATGTGGATAGCTCCTTTACTTGGTGTTTCGACTAAAATCCTTCATGCAATACCACAAAAAACCAAAACAAAACAATATTACTTAAATTATCAAATTACTTAAATCTGGCCTGCTTGGATGGACCTCAAGCACCTCCAGCACATTTCATACAGCATCATGTCTGGTGGTCCTACATACTGTAGTTAAAAAACAGTATTTTAGTACAACTGAACTATTTTTCATCCATGCAGATTTATATGGCTGTGTTCAACACAGCAATGCAGTTTGTTGCAGTATGATTACACACGCCTGAAGTGACTCTAAACGGCATAAGGCAGGAGACAGAAATAAGCTCCATTATATCATTTTCTCAGAACAGAAATAGTGCCTGCACAAGATAAATTATGTGTGAGACTGCGTCAATGCTGAACTTTTACACAGAATTCCCCACATCAGCAGCAGCAGAAGCAGTCACAGAGCAATAGTTTTGACAAGGTGCTGACATTTTACAGTCTCGTCATCTAATCCTATTGAGAGCAAGTGCAGACATGATAAAGAGCTAATGAGCTTCTCTGTGCACACCACTCCACTCACCACTGCTGCTAGCTCAGGCACACAGCAAACAGAAAGGTCAGCCAACAATGCTCTAGCTGCATCTACTATCATCATCCTACACCACGCTACTGAAGAAGCCCCAGAAGACTTATGGGCTCCCCATTCCACATTTTGTGTATCAGCTGTGAAGATAATACCACACCTAGCTTCTAGCAGAATCTAATGACCTCATTGTAAAAACATCAACACATAGTTTAAACCATCACTCCAAGAGGTTTGTTCATCAAGCTGTGTGTTATATATATAACACATATACAAAAAAATATATAAAAAAATAGTTTAACACCTCAAAAAACTTAGAATTCTCTTACATGCCCTTGTTAAGGGACAAAAAAAAAAAAAGTCTCCAAATAGCTAGAGATTTCATTTTTAAAAACCATGGTAAAAAGGTACTCCATTCAATCCCACACAACGCCAATCTATACTGTGAGTCTTACGTTTCCTTCTGCATTAAACGAGTTTTGCATAGATGCAGTGCAGATTTAGAACACGCGTAGAATAATTCATAATTAAATCCTAACACAGAATCACAGAATCAACTATGCTGGGAAAGACCTTTAAGATTATCAAATCCAACCCTTAGCCTAGCACTGCCAAGTCCACCACTTTACTATGTCCCAAAGTACCACATCTACACATATTTTAAATACATGCAGGGATGGTGACTCCACCACTCCCTTGGGCAGCCTGTGCCAGTGCTTGGCAACCCATTTAGTGAAGAAGTGCTTCATAATATCCGATCTAAAACTCCTCTGGCACAACTTGAAACCATTTCCTCTTGTCCTAGCACTTCTGACTTGGGAGACGAGATCGACACCCACCTCACTACAATCTCCTTTCAGGCAGTTGTAGAGACTTGTAAGGTCTCCCCTGAGCCTCCTTTTCTTCAAACTAAGCAACCCCAGTTCCCTCAGCCATTCCTCGTAGGAGTCATGCTCTGTACCTTTCACCAGCCTTGTTGTCTGTCTTTGGACACTCTCCAGCACCTCAATGTCTGTCTTGCAGTAAAGGGCCCAAAACAGTATTTGAGGTGCAGCCTCACCAGTGCCGAGTACAGGGGGATGAGCCCTTCCCTGGTCTTGCTGGCCACACTATTTCTGATACAGGCCAGGATGCTGCTGGCCGCCTTGGCAAAAGCTGGCTCATGTTTAGGCAGCTGTCAACCAACATCCCCAGATTCTTTTCCTCTGGGCAGCTCTCCAGCCACTCTTCCCCAAGCCTGTAGCACTGCAACCCAAGCACAGGACCCACAGCATCTTGTGGGCATGTATATATCTTGTCTTTAAGGCTCGTACAGATCTTTCCTGTATACTACTGATATTTTCCTTAGTAGAGTTAAATATACATATATACATATATAAACACCCAAACACACATATGTACATATATAATATCGTGACAATTGTTTTCCTCCCCTTCATAAATTCATACCATGTTTTCCAGTCCCTTTCTTGAACAGTGTCTCACAGCAATTTTAAAGGAACAGTACACATTTCCTCACAGGATATATAAGGTATACACTGCAAAGTGGGGCAAAGGAGCAGGAATTCTATATTACAAATAGTAAAGCTTCAAAAATATCAACAAAGCATAACATTCTAACATAACAAATGAAGAGCTCCGCATTAAAAAAAGACTTCATTATTTCAGTATCTCTTTGTTTGCTTGTTTAATCATCCCCTGGGACAATCTGTACTGTTAAGAAACGCGTAGAAAACAGTCATCAGTTTTTGTTGTTGTTCAATTAGTGCTATACTCAGTGTTTGAGCTCATGCAAGTGTCCTTTGGGGAAACGTCCTGCGTGCCATTAGCACTATTCTTAATGAGGGAAAGCATGAAAACTCCTTTAGTGCTCTGCCAGAATTGTTTTATCTTCAAGTCAAAAGAACAACTGCTTGGAGTAACCCCAAAAAAAGCATTTAACAATTACAAGTGGCAAACAATATTCCCAAGCATTATACTCATAGCACTCTTCTATTTATAGGCTAATAGTTATTATACTGAATAAAATATGTATCAGGCAGCTTTATTATACAGACAGTCATGATTCTCCAGTTACAGCTGCTATGATGGTTTCATTATAAGCCCAGTTTTGATCCTTTTTACTCTTTCTGTGAGAGGCAGGGTGGGGAACAGGAGGATGTTTCATGTTTGGTTTCAAGACAAAGGAGAATATTTTTAGGAAGTTTGAGGTTAATTGGACATGCTGCTTTTGAGATATGGGACACAGGCATTTCTTTATTCTTTTTTGAAGAAAAAAGCAGTTTAATGGCATGTTTTTGTTCATAAAAAGCTTTTTAACTAGTTCTCCAGAATTTGTTTAAAATACCAAATCAGAATTGAAAACTAGGTGAAAGGAAGTTCAAAACTTACAGCTCTAGGAAATACATAACAGACAAAAGATCTACCACCTTTCCTAGCTACATTTATTTTCTAAAAGACATACAAGCTTTTTCCACTATGAGAAAAGCAAGCTACAATTAAAGAACTCTAGACTTAAAACCAAAACTAAATCAAACATTCTTTAACTCCTACCACTGTTTCCCTCCCAATTACAGTTCTTCCTAAAATGCGGGGGCAGGGAGAATAAAGCATTCTCTCTTGCAGTTGCTCTTCATCTAACTGCTCCTTATTCTTCACGTTTCTAGTTTTTCTATGTCTGCTTCATAATCCTGACATCAAGCATCTTCACATCTCTCATACTGCCTTGATCCCAGCTGCAGCAGGATCAAGACCTACAAGTCTTTAAGCCTGCATATTCCTATTTTTTGCCACCCCAATGACTAGCTGGAGAGCAGAGAATTTAATGAACAAAGCAAGAGTAAAGTTCTGGATAAAGTTCACATTTCATACTTGTCACACATACAAGCTAATTTAAACAATGTGTAAAAGCATTCCCTGTATTATCAGGAACACACACTCACGTACCCTTACAAAACAATGGACATCAGTTGGCGCAAACTCCCTTCATAGAGGAGTATCATGTAGTAGAGCTAGAATTTAAGCAGGCACTGTGGATGACCTACAGAAATGGGATGAAGGCATTATTTCAGTTGGATTTTATAAGAAGTCTTTGAAATGAGGCAAGAACTGCCTAATTACAGAAACAATGGGGAGATCTCACAGCCAGGCAGTATTATATAACCAATGATATTCCACTGACTTGCCACCTACTCATGTCACCCAAAAAGAAGAAAAAGGTAGCAGTACAGCTATTCCCAGTTCTAACTCTAGAACTGCAATGGGGTGCTGCATATTTCTATATTTTTATTTCTGTCCAAAAAACCACAAAGTTCAGGCATTTGTTTGAGACACTCCACACCTAACTTCTGGAAAGATGAACAGTAGTCTACTTCTTTCTCCTTATTACTTAATACACTAATACCTCTTTGCTTTCCTTTCTCTTTATCTAGAAGGGTCAATAAGATTCATTCTCTTAAGTTGTCTTAAAGACTGTGGTAAGAAAATTCTTAAACTCTATGACAATCTTACTCCGAGCCTCATGCAACAATTAGGGATGTGCTCTTGTGGATATAATTGCATGCAGCTATGAAGGATGCAAAGGTCCTTGAATGAGTCTAGAGGAGGGCAACAAAGCTGGTGGAAGGGCTGGAAGAAATGTCCTGTGAGGAGCCACTAACAACTTTGGGCTTGTTTAGTTTGGAGAGAAGAAGGCTGAGGGGCAACCTCATTGCTTTCTACAGATTCTTGAGGAGGGGAATTGAAGAGGGAGGTACTGATATCTTCTCCTTGGGATCCAGTGATAGGACACATGGGAATGGCTCAAAGCTGCACCAGGGCAGGTTTAGACTGGTCATTAGGATGCATTCCTTTAATAAGGTGGTCAAACACTGGAACAGGCTTCCTCAAGAGATGATCAATGCTGCAATTTGTCAGCATTTAAAAAGCATTTGGACAGTGCCCTTAATAACACACTTTAATTCCGTCAGCCTTGAACTGGTGAGACAGTTTGACTATGTGATCATTGTAGGTCCCTTACATCTGAAATAGTCTATTCTACTCTAAATAGCTTTGCAGCTGTGGAGGCACTGAGTCATCATACACCTGCAGTAGGCCTCTAACTTCCTATACTAGAGGTCTGTAGTAACCTGGCCAATGGACACAAACATTTTAGTCATTTTAAGAGGCAGAGATTTAAAACACTGAAGGGAAGTTTTAGAAATGCTGAACTGTTTCAGACTGCATATTTTCAGTTGTTTTCTAAAGAGTTTATTCAGGTCCATTTTGATATGACAGGTATCTTCATGCAAGTCAGAGACTGATTATGCAGGAGGGTCAGTGTAGCTGACTATGTAGGAATATTTACCAACCACACAAGGCAAACCTGAACGGAAATGTTTTCATTAATTTCTTTACTCTTAGGTTGCTATGGCTAGCTTCAGTTTACATATCTTTAATATAAAAATTAGAAATACAACTTTTCAGGTTAGAAAATACGTTTTTTTAAAAAAACAAACCCAGCAATTTTATTTTTTTTTTTAACTCAGAGGAGGGAATCTGGACAATCTGGAGGTAGAAACTTAGCATCAGGTTTGCTCACTTACTTTATAAGACATGAGTACACACAGAAGTTACTGCATAGTAAGTTTTCATACGTCTGCTATGTAGGCAGGCATAGCTTGCATACATCTGAGATGAATGCAAGCTATTTCCAGGTAAGCTGGCCCTCAGCAAAAGTAGAGATAGGTATGCCTCTTTGAATTTACCCACACAAAGCCATACACTAAGAAAACAGAGACAACTCAGGTGAAGCAGCTGATACAGGGTAATCGGTTACCACATACAATTCTGTTCACATGGCAAAGCTGACAGCTTGTATCATGAGGTCTCACCGAGTTTCATGGAATAGCAGACTTCAAAACCTGCTATTCTATAGATAGCATTATACGACTCATACAGGGCTACAAACTTTAGGGATTATTCAGACAAGGTTTACAAGTTTCAGCGAAGCTCTCAAAAATATTTGTTCATAACACTAAATGCAAGGATTTTCAGCTTTTATAAGCAGTACTTAGAACGAAAATCAAAACACATTTTCAGCATGTCAAGATACAATATACTTGAACTAGGATTGCTTATAGTTTGAGGTCGTAACAGCATCAGAGTTTTGAATTATCTCTTTCTTTTCACTTCCTCATTACAGTACTAAACTATATATAGCAGCAAGACGCACACAGTTTAAGTGGCTCTTTAAGAGCAACTACTTGCACTTCATTTGAACAACCCAATGCACCACAGGTAAGAAAACTGTGGAACTGAATTAGAGCTATGAAGACTAGCATGGCAAGCTCCTTCTGGTTCAGAAGTGCGCAAAACAAGCTTTCGCTTAAGAGCTGTCTCACTCTTAACCAACTTATGTCTGTGTAAAACGTAAGTTAACCTGTGCACTGTTTGTCTTGTAAATTACATAGATATATTTGCTGCTGATTTATCAAATCAATCCAACGGACATTTTGACACAAATCATTCAGTGCAAATCTTCTGGTCTCCTCAGCTGAAGAAGTCTTGCCTAAACAAGGAAAGATATATAGGAGTCCAATATGTTTAAAATAAGACTGATAAACACAAGACACTTTTATGCATGGGCAAGATGTCAAAGAAGCAATTACATATTTTACTTATATGTTGCTGAAAACAAGATATTACAATTTTAGGTAGGATTCAGATTGTCAGCAAAGATTCAGCAAAGAAATATGATTTGACAGCAAGAGTCATGAAAGCACAGGGATTTAGTATCTTAAGGATGTTAGTAAAGATTGCTATTTACAGAGAGGAGCAGAAAAAGATGTGATTGAAACAGTATAAACTCAGATTTAATGCTGGCAACACAGAAGCAGAAGCATGTTCTGAGTCTTTAGAAGGAAGAAAATGCTAATGTAAGGATTTTAATTCATGAACTTCATCAACTCAAAATGCAATCATTTGACAAGATAGTCACTCCCACTCTCCTCCCAGACACTATAACCCTTCAGCTGGGGTAAATGCTCCTAACTCAGAGGAGAACGGCCAGTACATTTGTTAGAACTACTCCTCCCAACTTCAGTTTCAGTCTGGGTCCAAATTTCTCCAAATGTAGTCTCCAATTTAAATCTTTGTTTAACTGCAATGATAAGCTCACTGAAGGGCAATAGCCTCTCTTATACCAAAGCCAATTTCACTAACAACAAAGATTAATCTGAGTCCTGATTCATAAGCATAGAAATGTGACACATTCAGACCTTGCAGCATGAACAGGAATCACTGCTACATAAAGGGAAACTGAGCTTAGTGCCAAATAGCATACTTCCCATATTTTAAAACAATATACCTGGAGATATAGCTCTGTGAAACTGATACACGTCTTCTCCAATCAGTTCTTGTGCAACCTGCTTAATCTTCCGTCGGACAGCATCTAGTTTTACTTCAGATTCATATAATATTTCTTCCCCATTGGGAGCACTGCAATCATAAAAGATAAACTGAAAGAGCAGCTTTCAGAAAATGAGCAAACAGTTAAAAAAAAAAAGTATCACACGTTTTCTTTTACTAACCAATACATTTTCAGTGGCTTCAGGAAAAAGCAAAGCTGGTACTGGAATGAGAAACAGTTTCACTTCCATTAATACTGACTGCAGATGCCAAAAATCTGTACATTTTTACCAGGAAAATAATCAGCCAGCCACACAGTTCTGAAATGATGTTTATTCCAGATGAGAATTTTAATTATTGCTTAAGTAAAAACAATGAGAAACATGCAAAGGCTTCAAAAAAGTGCTCCAGAAAACCAGCAGTATTAGCAGAAGTCCTTCAACCTCTTAAAAAATAAATCAACATTTTGCAATACACAACCATATTGCAAAATATAATACATGACCTACTTCTCTGTGTGATTTTTTAATTTTTTTTGTAGGAAGTAATTATGGGATATACTGTTCAGGATCAGCTGAAACATTTGATTTGTACTCACAATATATACTTGGCACTTAAAGTTTAATTTATCTCCTTTTCTTTAAACTTCTCCCTCCTCACCAAATAACCTATATGGTATACTAGTTTACAGTCTGTTTAAGGAATTACTGATAGACTGGTCTCAAGGAAAGTTTTAAAAACAAACAGTAAAGTTTACTGAAAGTAAAGCCACAATAATAGTGAAAAGCAAAGAAGGAAATAAAAATACAGAACAGAAAGCTTCCACTCTCACAAAACCAGGAATATCTTACAAAACAGGAATCTGGAATTCAGAGTAAAGAGGAGTGGTTTTTATGTTCCTTTCCTCTATCAGTTCCCAGCTACCTAGCCCCTGCAGTGGGAGTAGCTATTTACAGTCAAGGCTGTAGCGGTTACTGGAATTGTCACAATGCCTCTTTGAGAACAAGCCCAAATTAAAAAAGAGGATAACTTCGTAACACCTATTTATAACTGTTACTACTATGGTAACTACAGATAGTTACTAATACAGCAGAATGCATTGATAAGTAAGAAAAGATAACCAGAAACACAAGGATTGGAGAGAACTGCTATAATATAAGACCACTGTTTGACACATAGGGTTAAGGATTTTATACAGCAGGCTATGCAAAGCTTCAAACTTTTATTCTTCTAGTTTGTCTCTGGCTCCCAAAGATTGCTTGGAGGCTCATAAGAACACAAAACATACAGAAGCTCAAAATTTCACACAAAAGCCTCTTAGGCTGCAGTATTTACTGAAGTAAACAGAACCCAGGTCGCCTCCTCTTTGGATTGATGACCTAGGGTGGGGCTGCAGCAATCAAAATGAAGAAACTGCAGAGGCAACTAACCTGAAGGAAGGGTGCATGCTCTTCTCTCACAGTTTGCTGAAAGCTGGAAACCTCTCTTAAGCTGTTATACTCTACTACTCTGATCCTGTTTAATGCATCAGTAAAACCAACTAAGAAACCTGAAACTGTATCTTTCATTCTCTAACTGGAGTGTGCACTTGCTAGCTCCTATCTACCCAAAAGGATGTTTATGGGAAGTTAATTAAATTCCTCTCAACAGAACAGTGCAGCTATTAATCACAAATACTGAGAACACTGCAAGGCAGTTTCTAGGTTTCTGTGAACACTTCAAAGCTCGATACTACTCACCTGATAAACCTGTGTAGCAGAAATATTGTTCTTTTGCTTTCAATAGTTATATCACGACTGAGCTTCACAAGCCGTTCATATTTATCATGCCTGGTGTCAAGCTCCAGCTGAAATGCTGCAGAAGCAATCATTACAGGAACAAGACTGGTTATCACATGTATATAGTGTAGGGGAGGAGCAGACAGCCTGTGCTACAGTAACTGCTTATAGGCCCCAGCCCCACCAGCCTTTACCCCTTTTCCCCCTGGTTGCCTTTTCCCAGGATGGCAGTGCAGCTGCTCCTGTGTGTGGCATGGCTGCAGAAGCCACCACTACCAGAGCTGCAAAAGTCAGCATTAATACTACTTTTGCTGAATAAGTCAGGTTTAAACATACATCAACCCTGATGATGCTTTAAGACAGCCCAAGCAATTTTAGGGTAACATACTTGTTTTAGCTAGTAAATCTATTCTTTGATACTGCTGCTCAGGAAACTGACTTAAAACTTCACCCAAATTCAGAAAGATAAATTAAAAATAGAACCCTACAATCATTAGTAAATAAGATTCATCGGTCCTTAAAACCAACCAACCAAACAAGGCATTTGGCCAAGGCACATAATTTGTTAAAATGCACCATTTAGTAAAAGGAAAGGTTGCATTTTAAATCCCAACTAGACCTAGCCAAAAGTCAAATACGTTAATATCCCTAAGAACTAGAGGTTCTAAAGGTACTAAAGCAAAGCAAGATCAAAAATAAGATTTCTGGCTTACTGATGTAAATTCTGTCTAACCACAATGAACACAAAGAACAGAGGATGTGTATCTGCTTATCACAGTCAAACATGAATGTTTCACAGATACCAATAACATTTTATAGACAGTTATTCCACTAAATAAACCATGAATAGATACTTAGAAGAAATCTAACAAATTTCCTGCATAACTGCCTGAGGTGTTAAAAGTGTCTGTATGAGAAGACGGTGAAACTGAGCTAAGAGGTTGAATTTTTAAAGCGTCTGACAAGAGAGTATCCTTTAGAAAAGGCACAGCACTTTGCTGACAAGCAAAGTTTAGATAAAGCTACAAAAATAACAGTATATCTCATCACTTTTATAAAAACTTGGTTTCTCTTATTTTATTCTATACTCCCCAATCTTCTTCTGAAACTCCCAAGTCACAAATGCTCCTACTGAGCTTTCAGGTCTTTCATGTGTCTGATTAGTATCTCCCTTCTAAATTCTGAGAGTCAAGTCCATCACTGAATTGTCATAAAGAAGAAATTTCCCCTCAGATCACTGTGGCACAACTTGACGGTGACTGGTACTCTCCTTTGTAGGATGCCATATAGGACATCTGTAGTGACCATTTAAAGATTTCATCTACTAGGACATTCACTATTTCAAGGACCTACAAGATTACCAATGACCCCAATCTCTTCTGGACAGCTGTGGCTTTTAGACTTTTACAGAATCACAGAATCACTAGGTTGGAAGGGACCTCTAAGATCATCAAGTCCAACCCATGGCCTACACCTCCACTAAACCATGTTTNAAGGGCAAAGGAAGAGAAGGAAGGAGCTGGCAGGGCCATAGGAGCTGTGTACATGCTCTGAGGATAGAATCACAGAATCACCAGGTTGGAAGGGACCTCTAAGATCATCAAGTCCAACCCATGGCCTACACCTCCACTAAACCATGTTTTATGTTAGATTTTAAACCTGTTAGGGACTACTAGGAACCGTTTTGTGACCTGAAGTAAACCACTGACAAATATAGTAATCTCTAGCCTAAAGGGATGTAAGAAAGCATACTGTACTGTTGCCTAAAGCTGCAAAGGACTACAACTCAGTGGACTCTCCAGGCTAACACATTGAGACCACACAGCCATTTCCTCCACACATTTCACTTTAATGTTCATTCTATCATTGAAAGCAAAGATTCAGACTCTATTACTATTGGTCATGCAGATTCAGACCATCAAAAATGACACCTGGTAAATCTTAACCTTACAAATGAAGATACTATCCACCCTCTGTATCACTGAGTTGTCATATTTAAAATGTATTATGCAAAAAAAAAAGAAAAAAAACAAACCCTGAATACTTCTTGGGTTTTGATTAGTTATTATTAAAAAAGACAGTTTCTCATTAATTTTTTAGGCATCTTTGGTGCCAACAGATAGCTATGTCAATTCAAGTACAATGCTTTTCCAAGGAGATATGAAAGAGCAAAATGTGTATAACCATTTAATGTCACACGTTATGTTGCTTAGATTCAAACAACATACATAGAAATAGTCTGCAACTCCAGATCACCTTGCACAGCTTGCTGAATTATAAGCCACCTGGAACACACCTCTTCTTAAATCTTATGTCTGATGTGGAGACAAAGGCCACCATTGTCTCCACCTGGGGCTTAGAAGCACTACTGTAATAAAAAGAGAGGATGTCTGTAAAGATGAATATATCATGTCCCTTACATCATTTCTGAAATGAGCCAAATGCTGCTGATTGGATCTCATGTGAAACGAGGGAAACAAGTGTTTTGAATCTGAACTAATGGCAACCTTATGATAAATCAATATGCTTAAGGGTGAAAAATTACAGTTTCTCTACTCAATTCAAGCACAGGTGTATGTACGTTATCCAGTATAACAGTTTACGGGTTAAAGTTAATGATCTGCCAAGCTGATTAACATAGGAAAAAGAAGAAATATCTGTTTTAAAGAAAGCAAGGGAATTACATGACATTGAAGGGACCATCTAGAACAGCCATCTGACTCTTACTCCTTCACTTTCCTTAGCTTCACAGAAAATAGTCAGGATGAGGAAAATTTTACACCAATAATTAATCTGTTCCCTTCCTTCTTCTGTCAAGACTTCCTGCTTCTGAAGTTCAGCTTTGCCTGCTTATGGCTTGTCTAATGAGAAATTTCAATTAAATTTACTGGAGTTTAAATCTGGTTTTGTGCAAAACCCTACAGAAACAGTTTGGTTGGAGGGAAGTTCACACTTGCTTATTTAAAGAAACCTAAATACAAGCTAATTTATAAACGCACACAATTTGAACTAAGTATCTACATATAGGTCTGCATTAGTGTCCTGGGTTCAGCAGTAGCAGTCATTTTTCTCCTTCTTAGTAGCTGGTGCAGTGCTGTGGTTTTGACTTGTAGCCTGGGAACAGCGCTGATAACACCGATGTTTTTAGTTGTTGTTCAGTAATGTTTACTCTGACCAAGGACTTTGTGAGTCTCATGCACTGCCAGGGAGAAGGGGAAGCTGGGAGGAAGCAGAGACAGGACACCTGACCCAAACTACCACAGCACATCATGCCCAGTATATAAACTGAGGCAGTTACCCAGAAGGGCCAGATCACTGCTCAGGTCAGGCTGGGTATCGGTTGGCGGGTGGTGAGCGATTGTATTCTCTTCCCTTGTTATTTCCCTTATCATCATTATTGGTGGCAGCAGCAGTGGTTTGTGTTACAACTTAGTTACTGCACTGCTCTTATCTCAGCCCATAGAAGTTACATTCTTTCCATTCTCCCCATCCCTCCAGGAGCTCGGGGGAGGAAGGAGAGGGAGTGAGAGCGACTGTGTGGCTGACTGAACTTAAACCATGACAATTAGTTAGCTGAACTCTCATTTTTAAAAAGTGCATGTATGTACAGCTACCAACTCACAAATCAATGCGTCCAGACCTACATTAAAGTAGCTTACATCATCTATGCACCGGAGCCAAGGTCAACAGCTAAGAGCCTTCTCAGTGTCCCCAGTGGGAGCCATTTCCTCCTCTTGTCCCAATGGCTCAGATTTTTCATTACACTTCTGCAAATCTTAGTTTTCTGCCACCAAAGGACCCTGTCATCTGTTGTCTGGCTGAACACTTGCTCAGTTTGTTTAGCACCACGTTCAGCACAAGTGGGGTGAGGGAACAGCATGAAAAAGAAAGCAAATCATGAGTTAGGTGGAGCTCTGTGAGAGCCCACTCTCAGGACTTTACTGCACAAGAAGCAAAAAGCCAAGCTCTAAGTGTGTGAAGCACGAGTCCAACCAGTTTCAAGCTTCTCCCCAGAGAAGCTGGTTTATTCCATCACTAAATACTAGTTATTTCCTAGCAATTTCTACACCACTTTTTATAATGTGGCTTTCTGAATGCTTACTTACATTTGAAAGATGTCATCAAAGCTGAAGATGGAGTAACATTCTCTTTTTCCTCTCTTTTTTGACCACGTGGAAAATTGTCGTGCTTTCGTTTTCTGAACCCACCCGATCCTATTAATAGAACACACAAAAATGTATTTTAAAAATAAAACAGTTGTGCAAGACCATAAGCAGCATCAGAACACTGGCTTCAAAGCATTCCCAACTGTAACCATGTTTTACAGGATGGTGTAAGATAAACTGGATGAATCTCATTACCAGTTGATGTCATCTTCATGCTAGCTTCTTCTACCACATTCCTAGGGAAAATCAGAAAAAAAGCCACCAATTTTAATGGATGAGTATGGTAGGATTCCAAGCACCTTTTTTTAAACTTTTCCTTTGGTTTCTTTTTTGGCAAGATCTTCACACCCTTTCACGTTTCCTTTCTGTAAGGGGTTGGCTGCATGGAAACCCTTGCCTGAGCAAGAGCCTACAGGATTAGACTTTTTTATTTTCCTCTTTTTTCCCTTGTAATAATTTTAAACATTGAGCTTGACCAGAGTCACTGAAATGTTTCCAATACTGTAATTATTCTGTGTCATGGGTCTTCAGTAATCAGAAAAAGCAGCAAGGCATAATTTAAGTAAAGTACCATTAGCCAGGTATGCAGGTTTAGCTCCTGCAGGAGCATCTTACATTCTGCCCATTAACTAGCTTCTTGTCTTTTCAGCCCAATATAGCTGTTCCCTTCAACAGGCCTTATATGCCTTTTCCTTAGGCTCCCTCTTCAAACCCTCACCCAGAGCTCACCTCTCTTGGACTGTGTTTTACTACCAATTTACGCCTTGTATTGTTTCTTCCTTTTGTCCTTCCTACACCTAGGATTGACTCACTGTGCCATTCAGTGTTTTGCATTCCTCCCTCTCGCTACCACCTTTTTGTGACAGCCATACACTCCCTGTTTCTAACAGAGGCCAAAATTTGGCAAACTTACACACAAGCATACCTTCTTGAGTGCTCTCAATTTCCTTAAAGAAGAACAAAAGGAAGCTACTTAAAAGTTACAGACGAACACTGGATTTTAAAATGCTTCCGTTTAATTGTTTATTATCCCAAAGCAAAGCCAGAAGTGGGCGTAGTTACTTTCTAAAAGAGGAAACTGAAAATCATTTTTTCCTTCTTTTCTGTTAGGACACGAGTTCAGGGTTTTGTTTTTCTTGCAGCAGTTGAAAACATTACAAACACACCCCCGAAATAGTGCAGAGAATTAAAACTCTCGGCAGTATTCTGAAAGTTGGGAACATCATAATGACCTACAGGTCCTCCTGAAGTGTGTGCAGGAGAAATAGAGAGAAGAGGTTCTTCAGAGTAACTCAACAACTTGGGTACCAGAAAACCACAGACTGCAATAACTTAAGGCTTGATTTCTAAAAGTAAAAATGCCAGCTTCCCTGTTGCAGGGCCTACTTTGTGGCTGAAGGGAGGGAGTGACTGCCTAGACTAACCAAACACACGTGCTGCAAGGTGAATGCTGTGTTACTGACGTTAGTTACCATTACAAATACTATACAGGTCTAATACACAGCTTTTAGCTCTAGCAACCACTTTTTTTCCATCAAGGATGATTTCTGAAAACACATTCACAGCCACATCTGTAAGCCCAAGCGGGAAGGCACTAACACCTGTGCAGAAACGGCCTCCTTAGGTGTAAGGGCAGAGTTTGGCGACACAGACGAAGAGAACCGCTGCTCACGGCAGAGGCTCATCCTTCCGCCCCTCCTAGCTGCACGGTATCCCCTCTTTCACTACCTCCAACTCCTCCTCACGCCTCCTCTACTGTCGGCTCAAGGCGCTTACGAGGCCCCTTAGGCCCAGCGCAGCCAACGGCCCCTGGACCGCCCCTCGGCGGCGACAGGCGGCGCACGGCCCGCACGCCTTGACGGACGAGCGCCCGCCCATTCTCCTGCGCGCCAGGCGGCGGCAGCTGCTCCGCTCCGGCGGCTCCGGGGGCCGCGGAGCTCGCCTCGGACCGGCGGGGGCCGTGGCCGCGCTGCGCCACGCACCGAGGAGCCGCCGGCTCCAACCGGCTCCGGGCCGGGGGGTGAGGGGGGGGAGGCACGCGCGCCGCCGCCGTCACCGTCACCTTCCTTGCCGCTCATCCCGCTGCCGCCGCAGAGCCAGGCCGCGTACCCCGGCAACCCGCTGCCGCCCCGTGCACCGGCAGGGCCTCCAGCAACGCCCCCGCGGGGTGCCAGCGCAAGTGCCCGAGGGAAAAACGCCACAGAGGCGGAGCACACCAGCCGTCACCCGAGGCGTGGAAGGCGCGGTGCGGAGTTGCGGCGGCGCGGGGAGTGATATCAGGCGTCAGGTACCGGCGAAATAGGGGTAGCGCCAACGGCAGGACTGTGTTTCCGAGCAGGCGGCTCTGGGGCCTGCTAGGCTGGTACGCTGCTGTAGGGCCTCCCGAGCCCGCGGCACGACGGGACATGTAGTGCTGGGGCGGGTGGGGGCGCTGCCGGGCTGCGGCCGCTGTGCTGTTATCGCCCGCCGCCGCCCCGCACCACCGGCGATGGTCCTGTCTGCTTTCCTCGGGCCGGACCCGCTGAAAGTGACCGTCTTGTCCCCTTCCCTTCTCTGTCAGGCTGTTTCTCCTGCTGTTCCCTTTTCAACGCGGCACACCAGCACCGTGGTGCTTTCATTCCATACAAGGTGAATCGTAGCACACCAACAGCACAGAGCAGCCTGTACCAGGCACTGTGTTGCTCCCCTCACTGCCCAGCTACGAGATACATCGCTTGAAGGAGGCTAGAGGGAATGCTATCCTTGGAATTTGAGACACTAACTGTACACCTTAAAGATATGATAGAGGGGCCACCTGATACCTGGAAAAGAAACGTGAGAAGTGGCAGATGCAGCTGCTACCACACGGGAGGCAGTGGCTGCCTCAGGAGAGCAGAGTTCCCTAGTCTACAGGCAGGAAAAGAGGGGCCTGAGGCGACTGTGAGTTGCTAATCTGACCTGTTTCGGGACTGAC
Organism: Agapornis roseicollis; assembly: GCA_002631895.1. Classification (NCBI taxonomy): domain Eukaryota; kingdom Metazoa; phylum Chordata; class Aves; order Psittaciformes; family Psittacidae; genus Agapornis; species Agapornis roseicollis. Next base: position 308,389 of record NDXB01007456.1, on the reverse strand, counting down.
AATTCCTGAACCCATGTTATTGGTAGCCTGCGTTTTGTCAGACCTGGTAAAAACTATTTCCTGTGGTAGGGATTGAATGCGGGTGTTCATATGGGACATCACAGGCTTGGGCACAAGGGAGATGGATGCACCCTCCCTGCGGAGAGTACTTAATGACATTGCGGTGCTTATGGTGGTGAGCTACAAAGTCTGTTTGCCCTGCTGCATTATTCATGCTTTTCTTTCCTAAACAAGCATCCTGATGTGTTCCTCTAAGGAGTTTAAAAAAGAGATGGGTGCTGCAAATCCCCAAACAAAAAGCGGTGCTGCTCTGCTGCTAGATCTCATTTCTTGTCACAGCTGTTGCCTGTTTTAGTAGCTGGATTCCCAAGGAAACAAAGCTCATATGAGCACAAAGGTGGAGCGCTCACAGCCTTTGTGTGCGGGTGTGCGTGTGTGTCTGTCCTTCCTCCCCACCCTTAATAATTTTTTAACCTGTTGGTCAATTGGCCGACCCAGTGTGACAGAGGGAAAGAGCCTCCAGGAGTGATTCTAAACATCCTGACTGGGGAAAAGATTTTGGGTGGAACTTGCACCTTACTAGAAGCCAGATAAGATGAGCAGTGAGATGTGAATGCTTCAGAGTCCAGCATTAGCAGAGCCCGTACTTTAGGAGTTCTCACAGGCCAGGGGCACTATCTCTTGCTCAGGCCTTTGTGTTTAACACGTAAACAAATACAGCTATTAGCAAACTTGAATACCAGGTGAATCTGTCAACAGATTCAGAAGGACAATAAATCACCCAAGTCAGATAGTAGAGGAGTAAAGCTTTGACAATGAGCTTTAAATAGTCTAGGCAGCCAAGCAGGAGTTGCTAAAACTTGGTATTTCCAAATACATAGAACACACGAATCTGTCCTGTGGTGCTCAAAGTTATTCAGAAGCATAACATAAAACCTCTGTCCAATTTCCTAATCTAAGAAAACAGATGTTAATCACATTTGAAAAAGAGCATACAAAGAGGATTCCGGCAGAACTTCCCCAGGACTGATCTGCATATCGAGTTGTGCAACAGCATAGTTGCTGCCCTACCAGCTGCACAGGAGCTTTCTGCTTTCTACATAGCAAAATCAGAACATGAAGTGATTTGTTCCAGTGTTATTGCTGCATGCGTTTAAGCACAGCCTTTTGGTTTAGAACATTTTTCCCCCCAACCGTGCTATTTCCCTGTTCTCAGCAGCTATTTGGACAAAAAGCAGAGTGGTTTTGGTTACATGTATGTTGCAGGACAGTGGAAAGACAGATGACATTTAAATGTTTCCCAGCAGTAAAGAATTTTCAGCCAATTATGGGAAATGGATTTTTGGTCTTCCACTTAATTCTGTTTGCCTCAGTGACACTTTGCATGTGCACAGAGATGCTCAGCAGCTTGCTTGAGGTGCATAAGACAATCAGTTTAAATATGGCAATGTTAAACTGCTTTGGCAGCAGGTTATTTGCAATGTCTTTCCCTTTTTTCTCGCTGATAAAGTTTTCCCCTCCCCTCACAGTTAGATTTTCTTTATGCCTGAAGAGAATGGCAACTACACCTGCACAAGTGTGAAGGAGGAATAGCAACTTTTTTGTGATAGTAAATTGTAAGAGAAAGGAGGTGCAAGGATTTAGTAGGGGGGAAAAAATCCCAAACAGACAACAGAGACTTAAGGTCACACTGAGTTGCATATGGGTTGCATATGACTGTGCTCCAGATCCTAAGACAAGGTCAGTAACTTAGCTTCCATATGGAAAAAAAAAAGGTTTCTTTGACTCATGGTTGTGAGGACAGAGCATGAGTAGGTGGACCAGATATAATCTGTGCCTTTCTGAGGGGGCAAACCATCTCCAAACAACCACTGCAGGAGGTAGGAACTTCATTAATTTTATCCCTAAAGTTTGATGCTTTGGGCAATGACCTACTTTAATAAACACTCCTACACAATATTCTTCAGTGAGGTTTTTGCTCTGCTGCAGTTTTGACAGCAGAGACCATCTTGAAGTGATGCTCAAGGGAGCAGAAAATTAATCTTTGCTTCTCTGGCAAAGCCCAAGTCTAATGTATACTCCATAAAGGACAGACATAAGAGTGGTGGTGGATCCAACTCAAGAACCACAATAGTGAAGCTGCTTCAACACCTACAGCTTCAGTTAATGAAGTTGCACAGAGGTAGGGCCCAAGTGATTTTTCAGACACATGAAATCACCATATCTTTATGCCCTCAGTCTTTTTAATGTAGCTCTTTGTAAACTATTTAAGATCTCTGGGCTTACTGGCAGAGCTCGCAGTATATTCATATGGCTTGTATAGCTTTAGAGTCAAATGCTATCTTTGTGATGCACTCTGGTGTTTAAATAACCATCCTGGGAATGTCTCCTAAAGTCTCTGCTAAAGCAATAGCACTATGGATAGTTAGAGCTGAAATTATCTCTGTGTATCCTTTTGGGTTTTGTTTTCTCCCACATGTACTCTTAGAGCAAGGTTGTGAGGTTGCCTTGGAGATGGAGGGCTCAACCATGGGGCTATCTGTCATACCACAACATTCACATTAGCCAGTGTAATTGTGAATGCTTTCAACAGACAATTGAGTGAAGTGGCAAAAGCTTATGAAACCAGCACAAGGGAATTGCATAAACTGGGCTCAGATGTTCAATTTGAGACTGTTTCATGACCGAGGAGTTTTGCAGCTGGCTGACAAAAGGGAGTGGAAGGTCAGCTGGTCTCTAGTTGTTATAACAACAACCTGTTATGTTTCTCATGCAACGAGATGCCTGTAGTCTTGGCAGGATGGATTGGGAGGATGATTTCCTCTTTTCCTGGAATAATGTCTGAAAGCTGCAAATGTTTTTTTATCTGGTTGAATTTGGGATTTCTCTTGGAAGTGGCAGGATTCTCCCAAGTGCTAATACACCATGGTGCAGCCCTTGAGTGGATCAGTGGGAAGAGTTTGGGAATGCGCTATCGATTAAGCCGACATGGAAATGAGTGAGTGGAAAAGAGAAGGACAGAGAGAACCTACAGGTTTGCTGCAACATCCAGCTCAGAAAAACAAGAAGAAAAGAGACCCAGCTATGCATTGCTTTTATTCCTAATGTTTAGTTTATGTCTTCCAAGGGAAAACTGGCAAGTGACCGGCTATGAATAATGTACCCATGGGGAAAGTTTGTTTCTAAACATGAACAGTGAGTGCCTGGCTTATGTCTGGGTGGGTGTGCTGGCTGTTTCATAAAGATTTCATTTTACTGAGGCAACCACATAAAAGAATTGCTTTGGAGGAATTCAAGGTGAGAATATCTTTATTCTGCATCTACATCAACACCAACACCCTTAATGCAGCAGAAGTGAAGTGCAGAGACAAACCTTTCTCCCTCGTCTCTCCATGCATCTCTCTGAGCCCCTTGCAAATTATAACTGAAGTTATATGATCCTCCATATTTCCAGCTGCTCTGGTTTGGCCTGCTCAGTAAAATCCTGGGTTGTTTTGTTTTGTTTTGTTTTTTGCCGTAGTGGCAGGACAAAGAAAAGGAATGGGCTAAAGTTATAATTATTGTAGTTCAGGAAAAGATGCTGATGGAGTAACAGCTGCAAACAAAGCAACCCCCAAACATTTCCTTCAGCTATGGGAGTGACAAAAGTGATGGAGCTTGAAGGTGCAGTTCTCCTCAGAAGGGGTAAATCTGATTGCAGAACAGCAGGCTTGTGCTTTTTTTTTTTTTTGTACACATACCTACATCTCTCATCTGAACCCCACCAACCTTGAAGAGTCTCAGATGCTCCTCAGTACCTTGAGCCCTCAGTACCTACCCTCTGGATAAGCAGTGCCAAATACATACTTTCCTTCACCTTCTCTGCCTTCTTAAGTGCTGTAGTTTAGAAGTAATGGCAAAAGAGTTAATCTGATTCATCTGCAGTTAGCTCTCTATAAGAAGGAGTCTGAGAATGATGTTTGTGCCTACATCTGAGAGAGGCAAAATATTACATTATATATGGAAAACACTTATTCATGCCAATGTAAACCAGGAATAAATCTGTTTAAATTGGGTGCCATTGAGATGACTATCAGGCCTAGAGAATTCCCAATGTACAGAATATTTTATGCTGCGGTATAGGTAGGGCCAAAAAAAAACACAGCAAGCCTCAGGTAGTTAGAGAAATGCTTTCCTAACAATTCCCACCAAGAAGTTCTGTTAAAAAGCAGTTAAGGTTGCTCAAGGGCAAAACACACCTACACAAGAAATGACAGGTTAGGGGAACCTTCACATAAGCTACCATGCACGCCTTGTATTAACCACTCCCAGTGACAGACTCCAAACCCTAACAAGAAGGTTCCCTTGTTCTACAGGATAAAGAAGCAAACTAAATGCTTATCCCTCCTACACACTTCAGTGCAAAACCCTCTTGCTTCTGCAATGCTCACATTAGCAGCTGGTGCACGTGTAGAGGCGATGGTGAGTATGGGGAAAAAAGGATTAGCAAATGCTCCCCTAAGCATGCACTCTGATGGTACAGCTGGACCTGGGGACTTTCTTTGACTTTGTCAGGCTTTCTCAGTTGTTGACCTCTCCATTTAATAGACCCCTTCTACAGTGCACAGCTAAAGAGTCTTCTGATGCATTTTATTAGATTGGAAATGTGATATTTGATGTATTTACACTGAAGTAAGTCTCATTCACCCACTGCAAGAATAGCTACACCTGCACCAGGTATTTGCGTAGGACTTCTAAGTTATTTATTCCCAGCTGCACCAGGAGAAATTTTTATGTGAAGGGAGTTTTGTCACCTAATACTACAGGGATCCTGGGCAGAATGCTGATAGCACTAAGTTGTAGTTACACTTAAAGCTTTAATTTTTAAACAAACTCTTATGACCAGCATAGCATACAATTTTATGGCCAGAATAGCACAAGGGTTTTATAGTCAGGGTCAGTTTATTGTTATAAAATAATAATTTTATAAATAGTAAAGCATAACATTTGGGGCACAGGTTATCTTACTGTTCCTAATTGCATGGACCCTTTGCAGATAGGGTCAAAACTTAATACTTGGCTTGCAATATCAATGTATAATCACAGTATAGACTCAAAACATGTAAAAGAATACAAGTCACACACTCAGTCTTTGGAGGAAGCAGGTGACAGTGGAGATATCCCTGACCACTGGGGGATCATGGGTTTTGCTCTCCAGCAGAAGTTGAGGTTCAAGTCCCACTTGGGACTTATAACTTAAAGGCTGGTAAGGAGTCTAGGAAACTTGAGGCTGATGTGGAAGGGGAGAAGAAATCTTCCTGGTGCGCAGGGCCTTTCAGGCCTGATGAGGAAGAGAAAGGGTCTGATGCATGACCAGCTCAGTAGTGGCTGTTTGCCTTAGAAAATGGCATTAGTTATGCTAACCATATTACAAGTAGTGAGGAGCAGGGAAGAAACAGTTACAGATTTGCCTTGAAGAAGTCTTTGCTTCAGAGTGTGTTGGTAGTCTTCCATCTACCTTCCCACATAGCTTTATACCTTCCCACACCTACGTGCTACTTTCATCCAAGTTATTTTCTGCTCCACGGGGCCATGGTGACAGGCAGTGACCAGGTTTCACCTTGTTTAAATGCTAATACTGAGTTAGTTCTGCCTTTTTGTACCCAAGTGCTCTAGGAACAATCTCTTGGCATCACACTAACAGACCTTATGTGCTACTTCCTATACAGAGCTGTATCAAACCAAAGAATTAAAAACAATTAGATGAAGTACAGTAGTGCTACAGACCTTTCTCTATTGAAAATGAGCTGGAGAAGACTTTGTCAAGAGGTAATAGTAATTTTGTGTCATGGGTAATGACCTTGAAGATGCTGAGGATAGTAAAACTGAAAATCTCCTCACTGAAGCTACTGTACACATGCTAACCCTGTGACCTGGTCATAGTCTGTTACTTGACCAGGTGTCTCCAAAATTCTGGTGCCGCTATCCCTGACTGCTATGCTGTGTCTTTGAGATGGAAAACTGAAATCATAATAAAACTGTGCTGATTACAGACTGAACATGTTATAGTTCTGCCACAGTACAATGGCCCCAGAGCACAAATTAGTAAAAGGTCTGACATGCCTTTATAACCTCACATTTACAAAGTCAGCATGAAGTTTTTATTTTCCTGTCCTCCAGGAAAATCTGTTTCTGTCAACAAAACCCAAGGAATCAATACTCATTTAGAAAACTGTAATAACTGAAACATTAATCCTAATGCCTTTTTAATACTAAATGCCTTTATTAATGTTTTAGAACCTTACCACGGGCTATGTAAGGGTAATACACAACACAGGGTAAGCTTGAAGCAGGAGGCTTGTGAGGGTGCCTATATATGATACACATCTCTGCTCACTGGTTTAAGAACATGATATCAAAATGGGTGGAATCTTTTCTTTGTTTCCATTACAAGAATACATCCCATATAGGAGTCATCAGCATCAATGCTAAGCTTCCCTGTAAGCTCTTTTGAGCCACTGTTATTAAAAACACATTACACATACACCTGTACAAGTTGAAGTCTTGGAAGAACATGTCTACTTCCCAGAAATCAAAGTACTTTCACTGCGGATGCCTGCAGGGGACAGTGATCAGAAAGCAGCCAGGGAGCAAAAGGAATGCTGAGATTTCAGAGCTGCGTGATTACCCACAGCTGTACAAACAGTATAGTGGAGAAAACAGATTGACCTTGGCCATGTTTTGAGAGTGCCAGATAACCAGGTCCTTTAGCACGTTCTGTTTCAACATGAAGAGGAAAGAAGAGACAGTGACCCTGAGGAACAAGAGGAAACACAATAATGACTAAAGCAGCTACATCCAAAGCCAGCAACTTAAACATCTTCAAGGGACTGATCTGAGATAGAACTGGCTGGTGATGACAGACACCTGCCTTATGTACCTGACAGCGTGAGAAGTGGATTAGACCGGATAGATGGCAGCAGTATCTCAAGTACAAATAGAAAGCACCCTCCAAAACATTAATTACTATGCCTTAATTGTCCCATAAATACCTATGGCAGTGAAATTTTAGCCTGTTTGCAGGGAATTTGAAATAGAATTTGAAAGGCAGAAAGTGTTTTGGTATATATCTAAATCCATAAGAGCATGCCTGTCTTTTCCCAGCTTATTAGTGCATGCATCCTTATGCATAGAAAGAACACGGGGGG
>NDXB01007456.1:275041-295669 GCA_002631895.1 Agapornis roseicollis | reverse complement strand
TGTTGTGTTTGTGGGGGGGTTTTGTGTGGGGTTTGTGGGGGGGGGGGGGGGGGTGGGTTTTAGTTTTGTTTTTTTTTTTTCTGTAAGTAAGAAAAGTATCCACAGTTGTTCCACAGGAAAGGAACAAGTAATCTACCCACATGGAATATATGAAGTTGTCCTTGTTTCCTCCTTGCTTACTTTCACCTTCTGCTAATGTAATCTGGGTGACAAGGTTTTTCCAAATCCGAATTAGGATAAACAACAGCTGGGTGCAACAGATGAAGGGGAACAACAGTCAGGCTTTTAATCAGTAAGTGATAGGCATATGGGGCAGATACTTAAGTGCATAAACCTTGCAGTAATTTGCAGAAGTGGGCAAAGGCAGTTAACTCATCCACACACGTAGAGTCCTACAGCTGTAGAGTGTTCATGCTTCATTGCCCACTCTCCCGCTGGAGGCAGCTACTGCTGAGATGGGACAGCTGAGCTGCATGGGAAGCAACTCCTAACCCAGTGAAGCTGGGTAAACCTAACCTGACACAGTAAAACAACCTCCTCCTCACCCAAGAAGGGGAGTGGAAAGAAGCCAAAGGCTTGGTTCTCCATGGAGGTACAGCACCCCAGAGACACAGCCCAATACCTGAGCAAGGTCATTCCCACCCCACATATGAACAACAGTGATTTGTACCTGCTTTGCACAGATGCACGTGCCTACACAGTGCTACACAGTGTAGTGAAGGACACACTCTGAGTCATGTTCAATGCAAAGTCAGGTCTGAGCTGACTACAGAAGCCAGCCTGTGAAGTGGGATCTCCTCACCATTGATCCTGAAGAGCTTCACACAGCCTGGCAATGGAGCAGCACCTCTAAAAAGGACCAGTCACTGACTATATGCACTTTCCTAGGCCACTGCAGTATGAAGTTAAAGAAGTTGGCATTAATCTTCAGTGAAGGTACCAAGACATGCCAAGCCCATGCCTGGTGCTTGCTGCTGGGAATGCTGCACTTCAGGGCACCTGATTGTGTCTCTCTGGGCTGCTCATCTGAGCCAGCAAAGCTGACTTTTGCCACTCCAAGGAAGAATAGCCAGGACTGGGACTGGTTCACAGCATTCACAGGAAGATGGAATGGCCAAGATAGATGAGGGAGCTGGTAGAAGACCCTGAAGAGTTTGGTATGCTGTCCTACTGCCATTGAAGGAGGGGAAATAGCAGAGGTGAGAGCAGGGACACTAGTTTGTATCCTCCCATTCCAGCTTCCCAAGCTGTGCTGCAGCTAAAATGTGTAGCAAAGCCACCACCATTGCAGCTGCTTACTTTGCCAATGGAGAGAGCCAAACGTTACTCACACCAACATTCTCTGCGCCTTGCTGCCCCAATGCCCAGAAGCAGCTCTGTTCATCCTGATGAAAAGAAGATGGTGCTTTTATTTCTCTGTCAGGCTTATAAAAGCTGCAACACGGCAGAACAGATAGAAGGAGAGCTCAGAAAAGCCTCATAAAGTGGGAAGAGCCCAGGCTGAGTGTGGGGCAGGTGCCCAGGATGTCCCCAAGCCATCCGTTTGCAGGTAACCTAACACGCCACTCACCAGGCTGACTGAGAGCTGCGGAAACCAGAGCATGGGGCTGGAAAGTGGTGTAGCTGAGAGGGATTAACATTGCCATGCCCTATGTGCTGCAAGTTTCCACTGCTTACATGCTGGGAGGCAGCGAGTTCTTCCTGCTCAACACACGGCTGCCCCAGCCTGCACCTTGGCCCCACTTGGATTCACGTGTGCCACACGATGCCTTCACACAGACATATTTATCAAGTTAAAAGCAGTTCTAGTTAACTGTTGTGTTGACTCTGAGGCCTACCCATGCTCTCTAGGAGGGAAAAAGAGGCCACCTGGAGCTGCATAAAGCTCACAAACCTCCCAAATAGAGGGCAGCATGCTGGTGGGAGGCTGGATGCTTACTGGAGTGGCAGAATTCCTGCAGCAATACAGAAATGGCTCATTTTCACACCACAGTCTCTCCCCAACCATGGAAAAGAAGTAAATTACTTTTTACCTATTTTCTGGAATGTGTGACTTTCTAGAGGTGCACTTTGTGCTCTTGTCATGAAAGGGAATCCAGTCCAGTGGGACAAAGTCATTCTTGGAATAACTTTCAATGAAGTCAGGAGTTGCAACTGGTCTGACTTTGGCATAAAAAGTCCTCGGGATATTGGTGGCTGCTGCAGTCATGTTTTTGTAGGCAGTCTGGATCTACTAGTTTTCCTAGTATAATAATTGCACTAAGAACTGTGATGTTTTGTAACCAAACTAGTTTATACTGGCAAAAGCTGTACCTTGAATGATAGAGATGTGACTTATACTAATAAATTTCTTCCAGTTCTCATTTGGGATTTGCTATTCTGTCATAAAATGTCTTTATGCTGTCTGCACAATAGGCGGGGATGATTATTTTTGCATTGTGGTAACATTACCATTTTCTGTTTTACTTTGTCTTCACAGACAAGCTAAAATGCCTAAGCTTTCATATTTTGCAAAATACTAACATTAGAATATGGGGGAAACTACTGTCTTAAACCAAAATAAAGCAGATTGATGCCCTAGATTTGCCTGCAAGGCAAATTCTGTGTGCCAGTAAGAGAACAGAATTCACCAAAAAATCTCAAATACTTTATTTCATAATATCTATCATGCTTGGGATCTTTGTTTCCCAAGCTCTCTGTTTGACTATCTGCATGAATCCAGAGCCTATATGTCTATTTTTGTCTGTTTCTAAATTGCTACCTAATCTTGTTTGCAGTATCAGGAGAAATTGAGCAGTATTTTATATGTGATACCATTTAGTATCATGCCCATTTAGAAATGCAGTAGCACTGTGGTATCACTGCCTGGCCAGCACAAGGGGCAGCGGAACATCAGCAGCCTTGCCATTATCAGTTTGACTGTGGACAGGTCTAAGGAACTTTTGGGAAGTGGATGTTCACTGGGAACATCTCCTGAAAGTTAAAGGCAGTGTGATAGACAGCACAAAGTTGGAGGGATAAAACATAAGTATGGGGCATCTCCTTGAAGGTGGGATTTCACCTTGTATTTTGCCATGGGATGAAATGAAGATAGGCTCGGAAGCCTTTGAAAGCAAAGACAAGCAGCTATGTTTGATGGCTTAAAATTGGGAAACTCAATCTGTGCTTGCTGAGAGCAGTTTTAAAGTATTTCCAGATGTACAGTACGTGCCTTAGAAGACTGCAGATCAGTGCCATCCTGCTCCTTAAAATAAGCCCCCAGATAACTCACAGAACATCTCAGCAAAGTCAAGAGAGCTGTTGAAGAAGCAGGAGTCTATGTGGGATCCTAGCAGGTGATTTACCAGGGAAGAATAGCCTCTGGGCTACCTGACTGTGCAGACTGCTTTTGAGTGGCCCATCATAGATTATACTAACGAAAATCAGGTCCTTTGGCTAGAGCCTCTCTTTGTCAGACAGTTTCTTGAGGCAACTTGGAGCTCACAGCAATTGGGCTGTGGGCAGGAGGAATTTGCTCTGGGGATGGCAGGGTTATTCTGGCACCTTGCATCCACCTTTTTCCGCAGGACTCCTTGTGCTATTGCCCATAATGGGAGTGGCTCAGATCCTTGATGCAACAGCAATGGGGCCTAGGGACACCAGAAAAAGTGATGATGGAAATAAACAGCCACTTACAGTGATTCAATGGCCTGCAGCTCATCCACAGTGAGCCCCAAGGGGCATGTTGCACTTGGTGGTGTCCCAGCAGCAGGACACCTCTGGCTGTGCGCCTTCCTGCAGTAACCTGGGGCACAGCAAAATCACTCCATTCTCTCTGCGTGTGCAAATAAGTCCATCTGCACATATAGAGTAAAACCATCAGCCACAATATAAATGGGCTTGTATAAATTGGGTTGAGTACTTTTACTGAGATAAGGTCAGTGGAAAGGGCTGACAAAACAGCAAGCAAAGAGAACAAGTTTTGCAGCAGCCCTGTGAATAAATAACCACAGGGCAAATGTGTATGCATCTCACAACCAGAGAAAGGATGCTGGAGCAATCAAGGTATGAAAGAAGGAGAGTCTGGCACAATTTTGGCTGTGAGGCTAGCTAAAAAAAGACTACAGCATGTAGATATTATCTAAAAATAGTCTGCAAGACTAAAAATAGAATGGATATATCAAGGCTTAAGAAGAGATCAGAGCTGAAGCCTGTGAAGATTGAGGAAGTCATATGAGAGTGAACTTCACAGCTTATGAAAGACAAAGAAATGGAAATTAATGTATACTAACTCACACTACCTAGTCTCAGTGTCCAGTCACCTGAACCAGAACAAGCAGATAGTTTTATTTACTGGTTTGGGATTTTTTTTCCAGTTTTCCTGGGATGTACAAACTGAAGGTGCTGTATGCCACAACTCCCATGCTTCTTATGTATGGACTGTGTTTCTTGCTTGCATCGCTTTTCTGCCAGCACCCCAAGCAGATACTTCGGTGGCTACCTCAAAAAATGCCTGAGGACTGGCAGTGCCTGGAGGAGCAGGCTGTGTGTGAAGCCCACAGCTTTCTGCAGGTCAGGCACCTGCCTCAGGTTTGCACAGTACTTCACATGCCACTCTTCTCCTGCTGGTGGGTTAGGATGCCCACCACATAAGGCTGCGGTCCTGGTGTTGAGCAGGCAGGTGCCAAGCACCACCAGGGGTGTAGCCAGCTGACTGGGGGGATTTGGGATCTCAGTTTTAGACTCAGGGCCCTTAGTTAAGCATATATCCTGCTCAGGTACTCTAATCTTTCATCTGACTTAACCCTTCAACCCTGCTCAGGGGTATTAACGGTTTAATTCAGTACTTGCAATGGGACCCAGAGAGATGTACAGCTTAAATTAACAGTACAGCAGAGGGGCTGCAGCAGAGGCCGATCCTTATCCCATCTGGGGGACTGCACAGAACCCTGTCATTTGTGCTGTATGTTGCTGCAAGCATGGGACACAAGCCAGCTCAGCATGGTTTGGACAGCCTCTGCGTGAGGACACAGTGCTCAGTCCTGAGAGGGAGAAGGCCAGCCACAGGAGGAGCAGAGAGGCTGCTGGGGCAGCTGCATCATCTCCTAGGGTGGCATGGGGAGAAGAAGGGAAGGAACAGCCTTTCTCAAAGTCCTGCTTCAACAGTCATAGCCTGTATTCTGTTCCATATGGCCACAACCAGGCTGGAGACCCAAGTCTTCTTTCAGCTGTAGTTGAAGGGTTTCTGTCCCAGTCTACACCTCCCTGGCTCACCACCTGCTAACCATGACCATGCTTCCAGGTTTGTCACCAAAACTGCTTGTACATGCTTCCCTTGGCCCTCTTGAGTTGAAGTGAGCAACACTAGCTTAAGCAGTTGAAGCACAAGGTCTGCCTGTATCTAGTTCATTGCCTGTAAATAGGTCAAGGAAAGCTGGTGGGGAGTGTGTGTGCCCAAGTGCTGGGTGAGGTGTAATCTCTCCAGATGACAGACCTGGAGTTTAAAGATTGGCTTACACACCTTTGTGGTGATATGCCCCAGAAGCTAATGCAACTGACATTTACCTTCCATAGCTTGTTGTGTTCAGCATGAGCCACACCAAGAGGGCGAGTCTGGTCAGAGGAACTCCAAGCCACTGAGCTGCCTTCTTGCACCAGTGATTTTCATGCACCTAATTCCTTACAGCTAGGAAGAGATTGTTTTGGTCCCACTTTAAACACTGGCATCTTGACTGGACCTTGGCAATGTAAAGGAGAGGGCCATGCTCTCTTCATTCATGTAATACACATCCTGTGGGGTAGATGGGTTTGGGGTTGAGCTTATGAGTGCACCAAATTTGCAAATTCTCACCTCTTCCTTCCTTCTCAAACACTCTCAAACCAACATGCCATAGACTCAAAGCAAACCACTTCCTTGCAAGTGTCTGTACTACTTTAAGTAATTCAGAACTGCAAAATCGCTTTCTCCAGGTACCTTAGTAAGCATCATTGTGAGATACTCTGACAAGGGATCTGAGGAGATCTAGCTTTCAGTTCTCTGGACAAGCAAGAACCTTAGTCTGTCTAAATAAGATAATTATCAAGGGGGTGTTTGTGCCCATTCTTGTTTTGGGGGACTCTCCTTTCCTTTTGCTGCCATGACTCATAAAACTCGTTAAACCAGAGTATGCCTAGAAGGAGAACATTTAATTATACAGCAGTTGCAAGGTAGTGATGGAATTTACGTTTGACAGGCTGGCGGCAAGATGGCTTTATCTACAAAGCTGTTGGTATAGCCCATTCCCGCCATAAGGCTGGGCAAACCATACCAAAACAGCAAGGAGGAAGGTAAAATATGTGACAGGAGCAGGCTCAGGACACTGGCAATTTGCATGAATAGCCTGAAAACGTGCTTGTCATCACTGTGTCTGAGTTAACATGTGGAAACATTCTCTGGTAAACCAACAGCCTCACGATGCACAGTGACCTAGATAGGAAATACGATGCAGGGAAGGAGAAGGTGAGACTGTGCAGTGTTGTAACACATGGATCAGGTTATTTGCTGCTGCTTTTATCTGGCTATAAGAGTTTAATAGTCAATAAACCACCTGGAAACAAGTTCTGGCCTCTCTCTTCTTTCTCAGGCATTCTCACACCAACATAGCGTGTAGCCAGACCAATTTATGAACCATGTATTTCAGTAATTGTCAAAGTATTAAGAACGGATTCTGAAAACCAATGTACACATGTCAGCTATATGCGCTCCTCTTCACTGCAGCCTTAAGGTTTCTGTGAAGCTGCTCAGAGGGATTACACGAACATCAGAGTGACTGCTCTTCTCCTTTACACCCGTTTACATGAAGAAAACTCTTTCCACTCTGGCCTTTGAGATTGCAGCAGTAGACAATTCAATTGAAGCCAGCTAGGATAGTCTAGGGTCGTTTTGCTCACGGAATCAAAAAGCAAAGGTAAGTGCTTGGGAGCTTATGCATGCCACTGTTTGAATTCCCTTCCCATCTGTACATGGTTCGTTGTGGTGTACTTAAAAGCCAGGAATTCTTCATCACTTTCAGTTTTGTTTTTGTTTTTATTTCCTTATAATTTACCTTATAATTAGCACATTGTATCATATGTTCTAGCCCATCTAAGATCAGATTGTTGTGAGGTGGGCTGATGGCAACCTCATGAAGTTCAACCATGCCAAGTGCAAGGTCCTACACCTGGGCTGGAGCAATCCCAGGCACAGCTACAGGTTGGGCTAAGAGGAGATTCAGAGCAGCCCTGCAGAGAAGGACTTGGGGGTGGTGGTCGATGAGAAAATGAACATGAGCTGGCTGCAGTGTGCACTTGCAGTCCAGAAAGCCAATTGTATCCTGGGCTGCATCAAGAGAAGCGTGACCAGTAGGTCAAAGGAGGTGATCCTGCCCTTCTACTCTGCTCTCGTGAGACCTCATCTGGAGCATTGTGTGCAGTTCTGGTGTCCTCAACAGAAAAAGGACATGGAGCTGTTGGAACAAGTCCAAAGGAGGGCCACGAGGATCATCAGGGCACTGGAGCATCTCCCATACGAAGACAGGCTGAAAGAGTTGGGGCTGTTCAGCCTGGGGAAGAGAAGGCTTCATGGAGACCTCCTAGCAGCCTTCCAGTATCTGAAGGGGGCCTATAGGGATGCTGCGGAGGAACTCTTCCTTAGGGACTGTAGTGACAGGACAAGGGGTAACGGGTTCAAACTTAAACAGGGGAGGTTTAGACTGGATATAAGGAAGAAATTCTTTCCTGTGAGGGTGGTGAGACACTGGAATAGGTTGCCCAGGGACGTTGTGAGTGCTCCATCCCTGGCGGTGTTCAAGTTCAGATTGGATGAAGCATTGGGTGACACGGTTTAGTGTGAGGTGTCCCTGCTTATGGCAGGGGGGTTGTAACTAGATGATCTTAAGGTCCTTTCCAACCCTAACTATTCTATGATTCTATGATTTTAAAACTCTACCGTAAAACCTCAGCATTCTGAAAGAAGTAAGTACTGTTCTGGCACAGAAAGCACATCTCCCTCACCTTTAAAGAAATTGTACCTGGATGCGGGAGCACCATTATTCCTGGTGGACAATGCTGAGACAATCAATGCGATCACGCAAATACCATTTTATTAGACAAAGTGTTAACCTTATATAGAGATTCTTAGGACAGTTACATTGATATGGCAATTGTTGATTGGGCTCCTTAAACCTTAACAATGCTAGGATTGGATAACACTGTCCTGGGAACTCAACCTTCAGAACTTCTCAGCTCCTTTTCTCTTCTGCTTACTTCTGAGATGTTACAGCTGGTGCTTCTTTACTCCCTCATCCACGGCCTTCAGTTTATCTTGACTCCATGACTATTCCCAGGCAGGCTGCCTTATACCAAGGCCTCTGGATTGCTCACAAAATGTTTGTTGTTACACAGCCAGTCCACATCTGGATAACACTGTAACAAAGGCAGAGGGATGACAATCTCTTCGGGCAATGGCAAAGTGTTCCTCTATTATCATTTCATGTTCTTTTTGTATCAGCAAAATAAAGAACTCTCTTAACTGTGAAACTCTGCTGGCAGGAATAAAACCATTTAAAGACTGTATATCAAAGGTCTTTGAGATCAAATGGTAACTTATCTATAGCTCAGTGTGTTCAATATGCACTCTGTGAGCAGGAAAATGATTTGCTTTCATTTTTCATCTTCTGTAGACAGAATGTTGTCTCCCAGATTAGCTTGTTTGGCTCCAAATTACTGTGCTTAGTCAGAATGAAGCCTCTTTTTTATATTTTCTGATTTTTTTTCCCACAGAATATTCAAACTGGCAATGGAGTATTCCTCTTTCAAGTGTACAGTAACCAAGGCTGTGATACCACCACGAGGCCGAGCTATCAGAAGTCAGAGTGAGATTTCCCTTTTTCAGTCCCATTTTTAAAGTAATTTGTTTGAAAACAATCCACAAAGCTTGACCCCAACCACATTTTTGCCCCACCTTTACACTGTAGGTATATCTCGAAAAATACACGGTAGCTGCATTTTGGAAGACAATGCTTTTTAATCTGCTGACACAATCAAGGGACGTCTGCTAATGAAAATGAAGAGCGTTAGGACAGAATTTTCTAGCTTCTGTAGCTAGGATTTCTTCTATATTTGTGTATTTTTTTACGGACGAAGTTCCAAGTGTGTTGCTCTTGGGACTTACTCCAGCGTTATGTTTGTGATTACTGTGTCGTATATCATGTCACTCATCACAGTCCATTAGGGCAATTAAATTTCTATGAGGTAAACTACAGTAATTCTAGCAGCACTTATTGCTGTTTTCACTGATCCCAGTGAAACTATTTCTCCAGTCATTCCGGGGGGTGAATGATCTCTTCAGGCGTGTTTCTTGACTGCTGAAGGAAATAATAATGTATATTTCTTTGTCATTTCAGCTGACAGTCAGTGTGGCTGCATTTTCCACTCTCCTGGCAGTATTTTCAATGTAGGATCCAAAGGAATTTCTCCTTGCACACATGTTTTCGGGAAGAGTCTTTATCTTAATTAGTCTCCTCTCAATCTGCCTGCAGACCTCATCTCACATTCAAGGAGATCCCATTCCCCTTCCCAGTCCCACCATGGCACTCCATAACTCTCCTTCCACTTCCATTGGAGCTCAGCATTCCCCTGCAGAACAGCATTGCAAAACCACCTCGGGGATGAAGACCTCCTCTATTTATAGAGTGCTGAGGCTAGACGAAAGTTTCCAGAGAGCTTTCTGGAAGGGCTCCCATCTAGCTGCTTTGAAGGCTTGCAAAGGGAAACGAGCCTGCACCTTGCTTCATAGCTTTGGCCAGCATTCAGTAAACCTTTGCAGTAAAATACATTGTGTACCAGGCAACTATTTGATGTTATACACTGGCATTTATGAAGCTTTGAAGAAGTTTTCTTCCCAACATGCCTCATCCATATCTGGATTACAAATGCAAAATCAGGGGCTTGAGGCAGATTCTCGAACATGAGCCTACATTCTGAATTGATTTTTATCCTAGGTCTGCAATTCAGTGCTATCTTGAGATAACAGAGAACTGGGTTCAGCTTTGTGCTGGTTTTTCTTTTTCTTAAAAGATTCAGTCTCTTGAAGCTGGTATTTTTAAATTAAGGTTCCGCTAACAAATGCACTGCTGAGTGTTGCTCCACAAAGATATCATTCAGCATGCCTTTTACATATGTCACAGGTTAAATGCAGGATATATGTTAAAATAGAGGAGGAATGGCCATCCTAGCGAAAAGAAGGTAGGAGCCAGGCTGGGTATGCAGAGTAGGCATATTCACAAACACAAGCCTTTGTGTGGCTACGAGCAGCCATGTTTGGCCTCACACACTGATAAGTTGCTGTTTAAAAAAAAAAAGAAAGAAAAAGCAAAGCAAAGCAGCAAGCACTTCACTACTTTTACCCACAGCACATGGCTTTTATTGGAGGATATGTTTGCTCAAGGGAGGAGCATTGCCTCCCACCCAAATTTCAACAACGTGTACCATTTGGTAAATAGGTGAGGACAGAGTCATCTGTTCTCTGACTATTCCCTCCTCCAGTTCAAACTCTGTGACACAGTGAGGAAATTGTAATCCAAAGAACCCTTTCAGGAATCTGGTTTTTTAATGCAAACTCCTGAATATGGTCCTAGCATTAGACACAGTCTGAGGTTAGACCCTCCTCTCCCCCCTGAAACAACAAACCAAACAACAACAACAAAAAAGACCCAACCAACCAATAACAACTAAAAGATAGAGAATAATGCCAGGGAGAAAAAGTAACCCTAATGAAACAGAAAGGGAAAAAAGTGAAATCCACCTCCTGACAAGATAAGCATTATAATTGTCCATTGCACTGTGGGTGGATGAAGAATGTGTAAATCGCGTGCTGACCTGGTTTTTTTTTGCTTCTGCATAAAAATGAAAGGCAATTTCTTCTAGTACTAATAAATGCCACCTTATCTCTAGGTCACTAATTAGCCAGCTGGGTGAGCAAGGAACAGGTTCAGGGGTAGCAGTTCTAACAGTGACAAATTGATGCAGCATGATAGCAAGACTCAGACGCAACCCAGCCCTAATTGCAGCTCTGTAGCACGTACTATCACTCCAAGAACACACCAAAGATGTTAGTAATTCATATTCAGCTTTGTGTTTGCACGAACTCCTGGTAAGTTTAATTTTCCAGGACCTAATATTTAGGTAGTGTTTTGTGAAAGCTCTCCAGCATACAATTCCAGCATTATGTTTTACTGGATTCATTAACAGCATTGTGTCATCTGAATGTCCATCAAAACACGCGAAACCAATAGTGTTGTTTCAGATCATCAGGTGGAACATACAATTCTGCCATTATTATATATCCAGTACTAGCATTCCTGGTTCAGTAAATATCCGTCCTTGGTAGAAGTTGCTTGGGAAGTGCTTTATAAGATGCTGAAATATTTTACTCTCGTATTAGGGTATTTGCACAGAGAGTGGTACTTGTTAGTGAAGGAAACACCATCGTAATGAGTGTGCAGAGATACCACAATTTTTAGTAAGACATTTGTTCAGTTCTAAAATCTTAAGAACTATTTTAACCAACAGACAGAACCTTTTAACTTCTAAAAACTGAAAAGAAACCTAACAGCTTACAAATGTGAGTCCCTGGCATGCTGTTCAGAGTCAATAAACTAAACCTCCTTCCCTCAGATTCTTAAATGCCAGAACCAGGTGATGGTAGGCATCATCCTGGCTTGGTACAGAACATCCTGCACTTTGGATGTGCTAATTCTCTCGATACAGATTTGAAAGGAAAGATTTCTCTCTCAGTTAGGGAGAAAGTAGAATTGGGTCAAGTTATATAATATGAAGTAGACGTTGGTGAGAGCTACATGACATGACTGAGTCAGCTTACCATCCTGACTTGGGTGGTCCTGCTTTTCCCTCCCTGACTCCTGGCCCTGCTGGTCCACACCCTCTCTTGCACCACATCAAACCACTAGGTAAAGCCAATCCAACTTGTTAATCCAACAGAAAACTACTCTCTTGAACTGACTCACCAAAGGGCTTGACAAGCGTGGTGCTAAGGAGCAAGGCGCTGGAGGGAGCAGAACCACCCTTTTCGGTGGGCTGCAACACAACATCGTGACTTAAATGCAGCACAACCAAAGAAAGTGTTGCAGAAAGCACAAGAGCCAAACAGAAGGGTATGGAGTAAAAGCCTGTGGCTTACATAAGGACAGAAACACAAGAAAAGGCATCACTAAGCCCTTGTGATGAGGGAGACCCTGAGGGGGCAATGGCAGGAGAGCAATGGGATGTTGCACCTTGGTATGCATCAGAGGGGTGCATGGGAACACACAGGCACTGCCCAGGCAGAAAGGGAACAGGGAGCGCGGAACACGGTGCTGAGCGGTACCGAGTCCACCTAGATTGCAGTGGCTTTTCAGGGTTCAGGCTCACAATGCCTGTGTGTGCATCTGTAGCCAGCCCTGGCAAAGGTGAGCTCTTCAGGACAGATGTGCTATCTTGATAGTTTAACAAAACGTGAGCTGCAATATTGTACCGCTATTGTTCAAGGGGAGGCCACCATTGTTCACTTGGAAAACCAACAAAAATGAAGCCTGCACCCATACTTCTCCAGAAATTGCCTCATCAAAAAAAAAAAAAGTATTACTGATGAATGACAACTGGTGGGTTTTATCAGCTCCAAAACTCCCTATTACCTTTTCCTTCCTCTCTTAAATTACTATGGCAGGTTTCTTGTTTCATAGCAGCAAATGTTTTAAGCTCACTGTTCTCTTACAATCTCTCTTACTGGTACAACTGCCTCAATGAGAAAAGGAATTTAGAGATACCAGAAATTGTGCTAGTCAGCTGAAGAGAGGCAAAAGAAACTACCTCTTCACCCAGAGATAAAATGTCCAGTCCTCTAACAGATACATCTTTATGGCTTCAGGGACAGTTCTTGAGCTCCAGGTAAGAGTTTCTAGGTACTAAGGAAGAAAAAAGTTGGGACTGTAACTCATGAAATAGCTGGATATATTGTAGTGCATAAACTGAGGTGCTCTCAAGCTTCCTGAACCAAGGAACACAGAGTAAACTGTCCTTCTTGCCCACAGTCCAGGGCTGTTCTCTTTCCTGAATACAAGGACAGGCACTGACAGAGGAGAGCACTACGTGCCTGGCAGCTGAAAGACCAGGAAAGAGAAAATACGATGTGCAATGAATCAGGTACGTGCAAAATAATCATGGCAGGCCACACCATCTTAACACTGCTCGGCATTGTTTCCACCTTGATGATCTTTCAGCATGTCACAATGCTGAATCATGATGACACAAGGTCAGGAAGTACATATCAGATGCGAAGTGAAAAGGTCATGTTATGATTATGGCCCTACAAAGCACTGGAGAGATTTTCTTTATATTTGAGTCTCTTGTTCTCATTCTAGAAGACTTGTCTGCACTGAAACCAAGTGCAGTTACAGAGCAGTTCAGACAAATTTGAGCTACATACAGATAAAACAGGAATCTCCTTTTTTTTTCCTTCCAAAAATGCTTATCACTGTGTCAGTATGTGGATTTCAAATAGTGTTGTTAAAATGTTCTTTAAAACCAACTTTCTGTCCATAGCTGGACTTTAAGCACCCCGAGGGCCTCCTGGCTTGCTTAAGTGAGAGGCCAAAAATGTACATAATTGACAATCTTTAGCAAGAGAGGGAGTTCTCTTGTAACCAAAGCCAGAAATACTCCCTCTGGAGAAACCTCACAAACAATGTGGAAAAAGCTTTTGAACTTTCCATGGTACAAAGTTTAAAACGAGGACAAAACTGGAATGAGTCAGGAGCATTTTCTAAGCTGGGCTGCATTTCCATTGCTTTACAGATATGGACATCTGGTAGCAGCACTTTCACTTAAATTAAATAGAATAAAAGGACATTGTCTTGTACTTCACTAGCATAATTCATTTTCCCTTAACATAATACTTGTGAAAGTAGTTAAATATTTTAATGTGCAAATCTCTCTGGATCAACCCTAACCATGTTTTTGGTGTAATAAAAATAGGCTATATTCCCAGAGAAGCAAATGCATAATATTTCAGACAGATTCAGGGACAGCAAAAACAACTTTAGTTGAAGAGCCTGAAGGAATCCCACAATTTAAACATAACATTAAACACAAATTTACACAAAGTAATTGAGAATACTTCTCTTTATAATTTAGCCCAACCCTTATAATCTCAGATAATAATGCAAGGTTTTTTTCTGTAAACACTACACCATTATGATATTCAGTGATAAACCACCAAATTACTCTATTATTTTAATTTCAGCAAAAACTTTTAGGGCAACTCTACAACAGCACCAACAAGTACTAAGCAGGACAGGAGGAGTTCCAGGGTACTGGGGATTAGTTTCAGGGCTCTGAGCCTGATTGTCCTTAGGGCTGTGTGCCACTTCATGATGTGACAGGGACAGTATCAAGCTCTTGGCACAGCAGAGGCCTGAAGCCTCGACCTTGAAAACTGCTGAGACTCAGCTCATCCTGGCCACAGAGGGACTTGACAAGACCTTGGGTCATGTTCCCCCTGGGTCATGGTGGCACTAGCAGAGCCAGTCAATCTCTCTGCATCTTCCTAATCACCTCAACTGGGTGACCCTTTCCTCCTTTTGCAGGTACAGTGGCACGGGAGGTATCTGGGAGATGATCTGGGAGACAATGACTTTTTTGCACCTCAGGAAAAGAGCACGCATTCAACAAAGGAGCATTTGCATAGCCTTGTGGATGTACTTTGTACAGTTTGTCCTGATTAGAAAGGAAGTGAGTTTAACAGAGAATCCAACTCACACAAACAGTTCTCTAGTTTTATTTGGAAAAGCTGCAAACCTGTTACAGTTCACTTGCTAGTATGAAAAGCAAGCTTGGAAAATGCCACTGTTGAGATCATGAATAATGGTTTAAGCAGAGTAAGAGCAGTCAGGCTGAAGAACACAGTAGAGTGGGGTCTGGGGGGAAGAGGGCAAATGCTACAGCCCCCAGTTTTGAATTTTAATTGTGATGCTGTTGCAGACATACAGCTCTCTGACTGAGGCCTTATATTACCACCAACTTCAGGAGCATGTGTAGCTTCCAAGGGCCTTCTGGTAGCAGTGAAAAACTGAGCCTGGAATCCCAGGGACTTTTCTTCCTGTTCTAAACTGAGGTTAAGATAAGACTTTTTATTTCATTTCTAGGCTAATTTTGTTCCGTGAAACAAACTACTCTTGTTATCTTGCATTCCCCCTTCTCCTTGGGCTTCAAAGATTATCTTTTGGTTGCTTATACAACCTTATTGCTGCAGCACACAAAATACACAACACATGGTATAAATGCAGCCATTATTACTGCTTAATGAAAACAGGAAAGTTATTCATTGACCACCCTTTTTTTTTTTTTTTTAATTCTAATAAACAGATCAGATCTGTATCTAAACGGTCACAAAAAACTATGACCTTGCATTAAATTTATCCCACAACATCCTCATTGTGACTGGTATTACTCTGATGACTTTCCATGTGCATTCTTTTGCAAAGCAATCTGTCCCATCATTACCTAATCACCAGTCAAGATATTCTCCAGCATTCATTGACACAGACAAGGAACTGGCTATCTTGGAAATACCACGTTAGCAAGTGAAGGGTAACCAGAAAAGAAAGACCAGGAAGTCCCTTCCTCCTCAGTTTTGGAAATGGTGGTGCTGGTAATTTTACTTTGTATACCATATGTTGTTTTTTGTCATGCTTTGTCCTTACACTGTATGTTAAGAAAAAAACCTCTTTGGCAATGAATAGTCTTCATATGATTGGAAAACATTTCTAGCATGTTGTAGACACTATTGTAATATAGTCATTGTCTTCCAGAGTTTCCTTACTACCACCACTCTTTTCTGCAGCTTTGTCTCTTCTGCAGCTTTGTTGCTGGGCCACAACCTTCATTAAATTGTTTTGTGCTGCAGGCAAATCATAAAATATGGCACATGCTTTATATACCTAAAGATGGGTTTTGCTGAACTTGGTATTTCTGTTGACCACACTGGGGAAGAGTCTGTCAAGACAATCTGAAGTAGCCCAGCACATTAGCAAAAGTAAAACTTAGTAAAAACTCTGACAAGGCCCATTAATTGTACCCCAAATGACATGTGTGAAAGAGAGGGAAAGAACAAAAGACTTCTGAAGCCAAATTAGCCCATAAATTAATAACTATTTAGCCAGGCACCGTATTTGTACCTTGGTGCTTTTCTTATTTGTTTCATAGCTGGATTATTGAGTTTCAAGTCTGTGACCTTCATCTCCGCTATGTTTGCTGAAGGAGTATGCATTGAATGCAGAAAGTCTTTAACTCTTCAGTTTCTTTGTGGCAGGAAGTCATTGTTTGCATTTCTGAAGTCTGTGAAAATATCAGCTTTGACTCTCTTCTCATTTAGCCCAGCTTAACAATGCTGCAAGTCCAAGGAATTCAGTTGCATTTATCAGTTTAAAGCAAGTTGGAGAGATGCCTAGCTATTTCTGACATACCTCATCTACCTGTATGTAGTTAAAGAACAACTCTCATTAAACTTAGATTAAAAATCTGTCCACTTCATGCTCTGGGCTTAAAATTTGTTTTTAACTCACCTCCTTCCACCTCTACTGCTGTATTTTCCTCCAAGAGCAGTAAACAGAGAAATTACTAAACTGCAACTCTATTGGTTTTAGTTCCCAGCTTTTCCAGTTTTGTTTGTTTGGTTTGTTTTTTCTTTTTTAATTCAGCCTTGGAGCTTGCTGATCACATTCACTTCGAAATCTCATCCTTTGGGCTTTCATGACCTCGTCCTCTTAGTACTCCTTTTGTCTCGTAGTTCATCCTGGTTTTCCTTCTCATTTTCTGCCTGTACCACAGGTATTTGTAGCGTTGGCACGCTTTGTTTCTCCTTTTACTTCCTTCACATAGTACATGCAGTGCCTAACATCCCTCAAAGTCCTATCGCTATGTCAGCTTATTTTAAATCCAATTCTATGTACAGATGATAATAACCAAACAATTTTAGCTGTGTACATAAACTCATCTCACTAGAATACAAGTATATTACAGTCCTAAGCCTCACACCAGCCTGTGAGGAGCAAAAGCATCACTATTGCTCTTCCATAGTGGCAAATTAAAAACTGCTTTACCTAGAACCACACAAAACCCTGCTTCATCCTATAGATTACAGCTCAGAAGCCTGCTTTCACCTTTCTACCCCAAGAACTGTATACTGGATCATATATTTGACACTCCTTGGACTTTATAATGGATTTGCTTAACTTACGGGCAGTACACACCAGCTGCAGCCGCTGCCTCTCGCCAGCGCAGCCCACGGAGTGAACACTTGCTGTCTGTTCACCAAATGGCTTTCCAAGGGGGTGGGCAGGACCTTGCTCCAGTTTACCACGTGGCTCCAAGGCACCGACCACCATGTTGCGCTGTATCACGGCAAATTGCACAATACACTCTACTTCCCTAACATCTATCACAGTATCACAAGCAATCAAACCCATGATTTCGGGATCGACTGGAGATTGCGTATCACCTCAGAAAAGTCCACATACTCATACAGCTTCTGACAGCTGACGTGACTGTGCTGAGACCTTTGTTTCTCTACCAGCACTGCTCTGCCAAAACCAGCTTCCTTTTTCCTGTCAGGGACTTTGCCATGTTGATCATAGCACTGGCTCCAAGTCCTGGCCTTTCCTTGTTTCAGTGGCCACCTCACCTCCTCCTTCTTCCTCCTTTTTGCTTTTTTAACTGGTCGGACTCTGGCCTTCATTACCAAGTTAGGTGGGACACAAACCCCAGGTTATTTATGAGCCATGGCGCATCCCACTCCACCAGCCATCAGGCGGGGATATTTTGGGCCCTATGGGAGCGACAAAATCTAGCTCTCCATTGTGGCAGAGTGCTCCGACACCCTCCGTTGCTCCAGACCACATGCCCAGCTTTCTTGTCAGCCCAGCGCACTCCTGCTCTTCGGTGCCCTGCCCCACCTGCAGCGGTCCCCCACCCCTGTGCACACCCGGGCGACAGCTCAACACCGGTGACAGGGTCAAGGGCACCTACGGATTAGCGACCCACAGCCCGCGCGGGGACGCCGAGGATGTCCGGGGCAGCGAGATCGATGACCCCCCCACTCCCCTCAGCAAAGCTTCTCCCCGTCCCTGGCGGCGTGGGTCCGCAGCAGCCCGGGAGGCCGCACTGCTCGATGGTTGCTTCCGCCCAGTCGCCCTCCCGCCGAACCGAGGTCTCCCCAGCAGAGGCCGCCCGGTCACAGCCTGTCCGTGCGCTCGGAGCCGGGCTCCGCGTTTGCGGCGGTGCGGAGCCGCCGACCAGCCCCTCAGCACGTCGCGGCCTCTCCCGGCTCGACTCGACTCGACACGGTCCGGTGCAGCCGGCCCGGCCCAGCCCCTCCCCGCCCCGCCCGCCTTGCGGCACGGCCCCGCCCGCCTGACGCGCCGCCGGCGCTGGCGGGCTGGAAGTGGCGTACGTGCAAAGCGGGCCGCGAGAGTGGCACCTCCTCCTCGGCCCGACACAGCGGCGGAGGCGCGGTGGGGAGAGGCGGCGGCCGCGCCGGCCCGCGCACTGGGCTTAAAGGCCGGAGGGGAGCAGAAGGCAGGCCCCCCACCGTGCCAGCCGGTTGCCCGCCGCCGCCGCTCTCTCCCCTCAGGCCGAGCCGCCGCCGCCGGGGCGGCGATGAGGCGGCGCTAGCGGCGTTAGAAGCGCAGGGAGGGCGGCGCGGGCCCCCGCGGCAACCCCGCGCCCGGCTGCCCGAAGGAGGCCGCGGGCCGGCGGAGGCGGAGGGCGGCGGGGGCCGCAGAGGAGCCGGGCGGCCATGATGCAGTGAGCGCTCCCTCCCCGCGCGGCCGGGCGGGGGCCCGCGTTAGCGCCGCTCCCGCCCGCCTCCTTACATAACCCCTCGGCGGCGGAGCGGGGCTGCGGCGGCACCACCACCAGCGCCATGGCGAATGACAGCGGCGGCGGCGCCGGCCAGGGCGGCGGCGAGAGCAGCGGCGGCGGCGGCAGTGGTAGTGGTGGCAGTAGCAGCAGCAGCAGTAGTAGCAGCAGCGAGCGGGACCGGCAGTACTGCGAGCTGTGCGGGAAGATGGAGAACCTGCTACGGTGCGGGCGCTGCCGCAGCTCTTTCTACTGCAGCAAGGAGCACCAGCGCCAGGACTGGAAGAAGCACAAGCTCATCTGCCGCGGCGGAGGCACAGCAGCAGCCGCAGCAGGGGGCGCTGCCGAGCCCCGCGGCGGGCACCCCCCACCGACCCGCGCCCACAGCGCCGGGGCCACGGCGGGAGGCGGCAGCCGGGCGGGGGCCGGAGCTGCGGCGGGGAAGGGCGCAGCTCCGACGCCCCCGGAAGCCTCCGCCGAGGCCGCCCCGCAGGCCAACAACCACGTCGCCGCCGCCGCAGCAGCCGCTGGTGAGGCGGAAGCCCCGGCCGCGGCCCAGTCCCCTTCGCCCTCCGGCGACGCGGTGCTGCTGTACCGGGATAAGTCGAACCTGTACCCGGGCGGCGTGCAGGCGGGGCCCGGCGGGGCAGCGCTGCGCCCCAATGGGCAGACAAAGTCGCTGGTGCCGCAGCGGCTGGCGCTGGAGTACATCGTGCCCTGCATGAACAAGCACGGCATCTGCGTGGTGGACGACTTCCTCGGCAAGGAGCTGGGCGGACTGGTGGCCGAGGAGGTGCGGGCCCTGCACCACACCGGCCGCTTCACCGACGGGCAGCTCGTCAGCCAGAAGAGCGACTCCTCCAAGGACATCCGCGGCGACAAGATCACCTGGGTGGAGGGCAAGGAGCCCGGCTGCCAAGCCATCCGGCTGCTCATGAACAGCATGGACGATCTCATCCGACACTGCAACGGCAAGCTGGGCAACTACAAAATCAACGGCAGGACGAAAGTGAGTGCGGGACCCCCCGTGTGCCCCCCGCAGCCGGGGGGCGAAGAGGGGGGAGCGGAACCGGCGGTTCCCCGGGCAGGGGCGGGTGTGCGCCTGTCTGCGGGTGTGCGTGCGGGTGCGCACGTCCGGTGGTGAGGTGTGTGCGGGTGCGCCCGTAGCCGCCCCTCGCCCGTGGCGGGACCTTCTCGGCAGGTGCTGTCCGGTGACCGTCTGCGCTCGACCCAGGAGGTGTGAACGGGCTCGTTTGCCTCTTCGCTCTTCCAGAGCGGTGTGTGTGTGTGTATGTTGTAAGCCCGAGCTCAGAATGCGGCCTGCCGAGCGCTGGCCTTAAACATGTGGGGAGGAGACCCGCAGCGGTGAACTGTTGTCTCAAAAGCCCAGTACATCGCCGGTGACCCTGCCAACCAGGGAGCCCCAGTGCGAACCCCTGCGGTGGGTGCTGCGGTAGCCAGCAGAGCCACCGGCGTGAGGAGCTGGGGGGCTTCGGGCAGAGAGGCTTATTTTTTACCTTAATGTAGCTTATTTTCGGGGGGGGAAATCATTGTCTTTAAATGTATTTTGGGACCAGAGAACTGAAACAGAAATCTCCCATCGTATTATCCTAACTTGCAGGTCCCTCCCAGCCCTTTAAATAAAGCTCAGGCCCTTGGTGAAGGACTAGCAATGAATATTCATCAGTGTCTTTTCAGTTAAGTAAAAAAAAAAAGGGG
>NDXB01007456.1:248811-274949 GCA_002631895.1 Agapornis roseicollis | reverse complement strand
AAAAATAAATTCTATGTGTGTTTATTAAAAAAAAAAAAAAAAAAGGGGGGGGGGGGGGGAAGCCCCTTCACAATTTGCTACCTCTGTTAAAACATAAGGAAGCTAGTGAATTAGTAGGAGCAACCCGCAGTAGTGGTTGCGCTGTCACAGACAGGCTGTTGTTGCTGCAGCTGCAGAATCTCAGCTGGTAGGAAGCTGCGGGAGGGAGGAGGGGAGAAACTGAGAGGCAGAAAACAGCCTTGGATTTATTTGAGGCACGGGAAACTCCCATGATAAAGACAAGTGGGTGGGAATTTTCTCCTTTTTTTTCCTTTTTTTTTTTTTTTTTTTTTNGAGGAGAGGAAGGGGTTTTTCACAGGACACCAGTGTGCAGAGAGCTTCAGGTGATTTGCTCTGGTTTGTGGCTTTTTTTTGTTTTTTTTTACTTTTTTTTTTTTTTCTTTTTTTTTTTTTCTTTCTGTAAAATCTGGTCTTTGCATACCTTTAGTTTAACTCAGACTTTTTAACGGAAACGTGGTTTATACTCCTCCTAGATTCCTAATACCTTGGACTTCTACTAAGCCAGCCTGTCTTTGAGACCGTCCTAAATTTCTTCAAGGCCCCAGTGTTTCAAACTGGCACTCTAAAAATGCCGTTGGGTTTGCTGGGTTCAATTTATGCCGCAATAAGGACCACTGTTTCTGGTTTTATGTGTAGCTGTATGTGCTAGGGCTTTAGAAAAGGACTTTTGGAATTGTAATCCTGAATCATGCATGTGATTCCTGGACTACTGTTTTATGTTTCTGAGTAGTAAGATACTGATACTTCTGCCAATTGTGAAAGACAGAAAAATTAGTCTGTTAATGCTGCATACTTCTGTGGAGCAGCAGCAACACAGTGAAGATTGTTTAGCCCCACTTGTTTTTCTGTCACTGCTGAAATATGAACACTGTCAGTCACTCTCACAGATACCACCCTGAGTTGTATAAACAGAAGCAGCTGGTGAGAAGAGATGCACAGGTCAGTAGAAGAGTTTGATATGTTGAAATGTGGGGTTTGTCAGCGTTTGGAAAGGGCAGAGATAGTGATATGTCTTTCACCTGTCTTGTGTCTTCGGAGAATGCTCCTTTCCTCTGCCGTTAATACCACAGTAAGTTGAATTGTGAAGGGCTGTGATGGGGGAGCATCTGAAATTCTGTACATCTCTGCAGGGCTCCTGGCTGTTTAGAGGGGGGAAAGGGAGACGTAAAATAAACAGAGACACCTCTTGGTTATCTGAAAAAATTTTTAACTCGCTTCTTTCCCCTGCTTTTTCTGCATCAAAGTTCAAATGGTTGTTGCTGGAATCCCAGCATACTTTTTATTCTTGACAGTATAGATGGGTGTACAGTAGAGCTACCGTGGTAGGTGCAACAGGTTACTCTCTTTTAGTGCACTTCGTATGGTGACAGCTGCTGAGATGATTTAGTCAGATACAGTCTGCTTTCTAATCTTGGTGGGTATGTTGGATTTGCATTCACAGCAAAGACTTTTTAAAAGGAATGCTCCACATGTAATGTTTATCCTTACTGGTTTCGTTTCAAGTAAGAGGACCAACGCACATGGAAATTTAGCACAGGTTGACCGACTGAGCTTACACACACAGGAATAGTAAAATTATTCTGTATGTTGCAATACTGTGGTTTGCATAGTTGGTGTGTGGAGAGCTTAGGGTACCATTTTACTAAAGGTGCTAAATAAGCCAATTTGCAGTGTCACTGGAGATTTGTAATTCCCCAGCATCTAAATCAGCAAAAGAATTCCAGCCCTTGGGGATTCCCCTGTGCTCCCTAGAATACTACCAATGTATGCTAGCTGCACAAGGTGATGGGTCGGCACAGTATTAAGTGACTGCAATTTGGTATGGCATCTCATGCAGCTGGGGACCTGCTAGAATTGGGCTGTGCTCATAAATGTCAGTGATGTAGCGGTGGTGACATCTAGGAGTCTGTTTCCTTAAAAAATCATTTACTGAGAAATCAGATACGCAGTGTTGTAACTGTGAGGGAAGGGGATTTTGTTTTTGCAATTATAAGAGCATATTGTTCGTTTTGTTCTTTGTTTTTAAGCCTAACTTTAATGTTCTTTTATTAGACCTTGTTGTGGATTGAGCTTAAACCATGACAGATTTTTAAATAAAAAACAAGCAGAAAAACCCCAAACCACTTGCAGCCAGTTATCTAAAATATTGTTGCTGGGTTCACTGCAGTGTTGTCTTAGAAAACTGGCTTTGTTTTTGAAGGTTATGCGAGGGTTGGCATTATGTCACAGGAATCACAGGAGCTCTTATTGAATCTTTAACCTTTACCAGATCTAGTTTGAGCTCTGTAAAAGAGCATATCTTATAAGAGGGAATGAATCGTAAGTCTGTTCCACAGTGTGCTGAAATCCCACCCTTTTTCTATTACTGGGTCTTCAAAAATGTTTTGCTAACTAAATATACCTACAAAATCAGATTTATTCTCTCTGCTTTAACTAGCAGCTGGGTACTTTTATAGAAATGAATGGATTATTGATCAAAGGCTTTAATGATGCTGTTGATCAAGGCTAATTGGTTTTGGTGTTACAGAAAAATAGCTGTAGATAAAATTGAAGAGATGATACCTAGATTATCATTTAATTCATTTAAGGCTTAACTTGTACACTTGTTGTTGGCATTGAATTTGCCATCACTTCTGCAAAGTGTCTAGAAGCAGTACATATAAAGGTGATGTATACCCTGCATCTCCTAGCCTGTGAAACGATTAGGGAAAAAGTACATTGTTTAAATTGCATCTGTTTTAAACTGATTTCCATTCAACAGGGCTGGTCTCTTAAGGTAAATGACATGAAATAAGTTGGGAACTTAAGTCTGAGAAACCTGAGATTTTTACATTTGAAAGTCTCTAGGTTTTCTCTAGGCTAACTGGGCTACTTAGAACTGATCTGCTTCAACTGATGTGGCTCTGTTTAGACCTGACTGGTAGATTACTCTCCACCCTGAAAGGTGTCTATATTGCAGGTCTGTGGACAGTACAGCAGCAGGTAGAAGAGAATGGCCAACTATTCACTCATCTTGGAAGTCTTGACTTACTGCATTCCTTGCTTTTGTTCTCCTAGTCTCTTTCTTTCCAGACTTTGCTTCCTTCTTCTCCCTAGCAGATGATGGCACATACTTGCATACATGAGCTGTAGTGTCTTTTTTTCTACTTCCTGTTATTTTCTAGGTTTTTCTTCTTCAGTATCTTCCCAAAATATATTTTCTTATTTTTTTCCTTCCCTTATCAGTTACCAAACTTGTATGTGCATGTATGTGCACGTATTTCTGTTTCCTGCTTGTCTTGTCTTAGATAGCCAGTGAAGGTATAAACCTGCTCATCAAAGCCAGGGAATGAAATCCGGAATTTCACCAAGATGAGGTTTTTTCCTTCTTCCCCACACAGATGCTGAGAAGGGGTCAAGGGAGGGGGTAGCTTCAAGATTTTTTTGCTAGGTTTCTCTTTCCCCTATTTTGAACCCTGACAATCGTTTAAAACTTCCTATAAGCCCGAAGTTTGCATCTTTTACTACTACTGCAGTAATATTGGGACATCCCACTCATGGGTTCCTAATAATCACTGTATAAATGGTCATCTGATCTTATTAACAGTTCCTGCTTCTGCTCCCATCACACCCAGCACCACTCATCTTCTAACCCTGCTCTGTGCCATTTAGTAGTAGGAGACAGAATTGAGGTTTTGACAGTCCCTGTTATATCCCTTCATGTTTTGCTTGGTTCTCACTTTTTGTAACCAGCCAGAAGACTTGCAGTTCAAATTGCTGCATTTTAATGCTCTCCTGTCTCTACCAGTAGGCCAGTGGCACCCACTGCTCAGCCACCAGTGGCTTAAAAATTTGCTTTGTTAGCTACACATTGTGCAAGCCTGCTTTCCTGCTTTTTCTTGGAACTGTTCAATTACATAATTGCTCATCTCTTACTTGCTCCCCACCTCCAGTCTCAAAATAAACTGACCTAATCATAAGTACTTTAACCGCTGCTTATAATTCCCTGGATGCTCATCAGTTTGCAGCATGATGCTGTGTGCTAGAGCATCCTGGAGTTTTCTGAAGACCTGAGGTCTCTGAATTCTGACTAGTACGACTGTACCTCCTTCAGAGTTGATAATGCTCCTTTAGAAAATCTTGTATAGGAGTGAGTGGACTTTCCATACCCTGCTGTTAGCTTTTCTATAAACTGGAAAGAAAAGGTGCTGTTCTGGTCATCTGTTTATGTTGGTGCTTTCCTACAAACCAGTTGGATTAATGTTACCAAGGAAAAAGAAATGTACCTAAGGAACAGTAATCAGCTGATAGAGCTGAAGATGTCAGCAGCCATGTAGTGCTCACTGAGAGGGGGCAGAGGGAACATGTGAGGGGGATAGATTAAATTTGAGCTTTGCAGATGCTGTTTAAAATAGCATACAGGAGACTCAAGCAAGACTTTTGGATGTTCTGTCCACTGTATCTTATTCTGCAAAATACAACCATGAGTGTGTGTGACAATAAGACAAATGAAAATAAGAGGTGGAGAATAAGTGCTCAGCAAGTGGGCAGGTACTGGAAAGTGATGATGATGGCAAAACATGGTAAAAGTAAAGGGAGCACAGAAGCGGGTGCAGGACTCTGCTGCAGCTTGTGTGAGTCCCACTCTGATCACAGGCCCCAAGAACTGTGGCTGTGGATATGTGGAATATCTGTAGTGAGTAATTTCCCTTCAGTTTGCTTGAGGCATGCTTGGTTACAGGGATCCTTCTGTATCATTCTGGGGGCTTATTTCACTATTGTGCCATGAATTTATTTCTTGGTAGAAAACTGACTGATGTAATTGGTTCATAATGGATGATTGTATGGGTTTGAATTTATCACTAAGTTGTGGGAAGTGTGGTTGGTTCTGTCTCCTAGTACTCACTTGAGTTGCTTGACGTTGATCTAGAATATGACCAATGCTCATCATTATCAGTCCTTTTCCCAACAGTGATGTTCCTATTGGTGATCTTTTTGACAAGTGTGCTGGTCAGGGAAGGATTGTATGGTGATTTACAGGTACTCAGGAGCCTGCAGTTCTTCTATTCCTGTTGAAGTAGAGCCTGACCTGATGAGCAGTTTCATTTGTTGTTCTTCATGTACAAGCATTTTGGGTCCCAAATGGAATATATGATCAGAAGGCTGTCTGTTGTCTCTAGTACAAATGATCTTTTGGTCAAGAAGCACAGCATTCAGAAAAGAAATTTGTTACTTGCCAGTGAATATGAAAATGTGAGCTTTGCTGAGATTGTTGGGTTCTCTTATACCAGAGAAAATGACAAAGATATGCTAGTTTCTGAGAGGCAACTGTGGTGGTTTTAATGTTGAAGTGTGGTAGAAGTACAGCACGTCTGAGGGTGGAGAGCAGTACCTGTGACCTCTGTCCTAGACTGAAGTTCACTGAATGCTTTCAGCTGGCACTGCTGGAGAAGTAGTCACTCTTTTTTGCCAGTACAAGTATTTATATGGCCACCCTGTGAACTGGTTTAGGGATCTGATCCATCTGAAAAATAAACTGGCAAAAGAAGTGCTCCTGGTTCAGTGTTCGGATGTTTGTGCTGGCAAAGGGGACTGGCAGATGGTGAGACTTTCTTTCAGCAGCAATGTAAATTTATGCCAGCTTGAAGTGTTTGCCAAACTACAGCCTTAGTTTAGCACTCAGGGACTGATTAGCCTAAAATTTGCCCATGAAAATTCAAACACAGTCTAAGAAATCTTTGCTCGCTTTCTTAACCTTTCTTCATTCTTGCGTATTTAGTATGAGACTCCATTCTTGCCATGAGAAATGCAGTCTTCCATCCTCCAAGGATCTTCTTTGTGGCAGTTTTATACAGCAGCTTTCCTGGTCTACCCGCCATGTGATCCCATGTAGCATGGCACAAAGACAAAAGTATTTTTTACAAAGCAAAACTTACCTTTTTTCCTTAACCCATCTCTGCTAGCTTCCACCCTCCAGGTACTAGGTAGATTTCTTAGGCTTGTTGGTTGTCCCTATCCATTATTCTGGAGCTTTGTTAGCACCAAAGACGTTCTTCATTTCTCTGGTTCAGGATGAGGCTGGACTGGCATTGCCTGTGATGAACAGCTTGCAGCTTGCTTTTGTTTGCTCCTGGCTGCCACTGGTAAGGAGGGTTGCTGCTCAGCCACATCCCCTTGTTCCAGGTGCAGCACTCCTTCTGCTTCTGGGGCTCTGTCTGAAATGGGCAATTTCAGTCTGTTTCACTTTGGTTCCATTCCCTGGTGCATTATGATAGCTCTGTGAAATTCTGTGTTGGTTTCTTGCTTGCTTTTTCCCAGTCATTTTTGATGGGCAGCTGCAGTTAGTTTTTGAGTTGTTTCTGTTATAGAGATTAGGAACCCTTGGCCTTGTGGTTTATGCGCATCAGTGGTTTCAGTACGCTGTGGGTAATTATTTCATTTTTTCCAGTCAGTGGTATCAAAGATTTTCTAACCATGTTGCTGCTTTGATGTGCTGTGCTGTCTCTTCTGCTTAGAATGGGCTCGATTCAACAGTGCCCAACAACCATAGTTGTACAGCATCAGAGGAAGAGTTGTCTTCCCTTGCTGGTGGCCTCTTGGACTGAAATTCCTTGGAAGTGATGTCTTGCCAAGTCATAGGACTGTGAGCAGCAGTTCTCAAGTCTCTGGTTTGGTTTTTATCAGCAGCCTTGACTGGGTGTTTGAGAGATGTTTTCCCTTCTTCTAGATGATGCTTAATTTCTGAATAGGTTCTGCCAACTATTTCCTGCAAATAAATGAGCAACGTACTCTCTTTTGTGTTACCTGCTATCACAGGGGTTGTAATTCAGTCCTGGTTATCTGACAGCTTTTGGCTTTAAAAGGCTTGGTTGCTCTTGGAATTTTGCAGAATGCTGTCTTTGTAGTTGCCTACTACATTGTCCTGTGAGTGCAAGTACGTATGTACCTGTAGGTGTGTACATAGTATACTTGCAGCAAGTAATCTACGTTTGACCTCATGGGTTAACTGAAGGCTTTCTCCTGCAGCAGAAAGGCAACTTGTTTTATAAAAGGGGAACAGATACTCTGTATAGAGTAGAAATTTCTTCTTGCCCATCTGGAAACTAAACGGATTTTCATGAAGTTCCTTGGAGAGGTCTTGTACAAAGACAGCGCTTTTTTTCAGTTCAAACTTCAGTGTGGGACTGTTGTGCCTGGATTGGTTGGATGATTCTTCAGTGGAATGCTTGTGGGGCTCCCTGTCTCTTGTGCTGTTGTATTTTGTTACTTTACAGTAAGGGAGTGACTGGACAACCTCAAGGACTGTGCATGTAAACTTACTCTGGATTTGTCAATACAAGATCTTTAATCACTGGCATGTTTCTTCCATTCCACCAAGGAAATAATATTTTGAGAGTGGCATTTTCAGTGAACAAAGCAGTGAACTTACTTGGCTTTGCAGCTATTACTGAATGAAGTATTTCTTATTTATGATACCATTTTTGTCTTCTACATTTGTGACTACTTCAAAAGTAGGACTAACACCTGGTCTTTGTGGCCTTTTCAAAAAGCCACTTGCTGTTCATTAAATCCTTGTAAACTTCCAGTTTCTGAAGACTGTCGGTTAAGGATGGTTAACAATAGCTCATCAAGTGTATTTTCAGTGCAGGCCTATGCCAGAATTAGCATGTAAGTGGCAGTCGTAAGCTTCAGGTCCAAAGCGAATTCACTTGCCGTTCTAGGGCAGTATCTCTCAAAAATAGAGCAATGCTTTCATGCATGTAACAGCTGCTTGCACTTGAAGACTTGCTTGTTCTTTGGTATTTAGCTTAAAATTACTCAAGTTTATTTTTATTAGCATGTAATGTTATAAATAGGAATTGGGTAGAAATGCGCGTGCCTGCACATCTATATGGATGTTGTGTGTGAAGATAAGTCACTTATGTTCACGTTGCATGCATAGTGCTCCAACAAAGAGATGAAGGTTGTACCTATAAAGCAGTAGATGAGGCCTAACAAAACAGACTATTCTATATCTATTACACATTAATTTAGGGTCAGACCAGCTTGGAGCACACTGTTTGACCATGAAGGCATTCTGGGCTGTACAAATGATGTATGACTTTGAGGAAATGCTGCTCTGAGAGCAGAGTGTGGGACTGTTTTGCCTTGTTTCAGCAAAAACAAGCATTATATTGAAAATTATACAGAGATGAACACAGTGAGGGAGTTCAGGAAGCTGTTGTCCCTTTTGGTCCTAACAGGGTGGATAAATTGTTGCATTAGTTGTCAGATGACTGTGAGAAGTTTTAAAATGCAATAAATGATTGAAGACATGAGGGGTTTATATGTACTTGCCTTTTTTTTTGTTTGTTTTTGGCCTATTTTTTGTTTTGTTTTAATGTAAAGGTATTTTAAATCTGTTTACTGTGAGAGCTTGTACTGTTGATTAGCATCACTTTGTTGATAGCTCGAAATTCTTGGTGAAGTAGCAGAGGCTGTAGGTTTCTCTGCTGAGCTTGCTCTTGCTGTGGCTTGCTGACCGTCTGTTGTGTGAGGGTCTGTTATCTTCCTGCTTGTGTAGCTTGTTCAGCAGGCTGCAGCTCTATGGTTAGAACAGTCCTAAAGTTACTAGACAAATTAAGCAAAGAAGTTACAATAATAGACTAACCTGACTGTTGTGATAATGTGGAACTTAAATTGCTATAGGTCAAAACCTTGGTCCATACTAACTTTGTGGCAGAAATCCTTGCATGTTTAAGCTCTCTACACTGTGACGAAGTCCAGGGATGCAGCATATGAAAGGTTTCCAAAGCAGTTTATAGATGGTTATTAATATATCTTTCTTTCTCTTTGTCCCGTTCAAGCAGCTCACCCTCACTGTGGGCACCAAGCTTCCTCAACAGCTTTTGCTGTGTTCAGACAGTGTGTGGTCTGTGCTCGGCTGAAAGCATCGAGCCCTTCCAATTCCAGCAGTTGCTGCATTGTTGTTCAGGCAGCTGGCACACAGCCTTGTTGCTGTGAGAAAGGAAGCTGTGGCCGGTTGATAAAGGCATCTTAAACTGACTCAGTTTCAGATGGCATATTGTATGATGCCCAGTGAAATAGACATTGGCTAATCATGCTTCTGGCTTAACCTTATTTGTGTCTCCTTCAGCCCTGATACGACAGAGCATCAGTCAGACAGTAGCACTGTTCATGATAGTGGATTTGCTTTTTGAGGTCTACTGGGGGGAGACTTGGAGAGCTAGGGCTGTTTATGCTGGAGAGGAGAAGGCACAGGGGGACTGTACCAGTGTGTACAGATACCTGGTGGGGGGAGTCAAGAAGGGGAAGTCAGGCTCTTCTCAACAGTGT
Source organism: Agapornis roseicollis (assembly GCA_002631895.1). Classification (NCBI taxonomy): domain Eukaryota; kingdom Metazoa; phylum Chordata; class Aves; order Psittaciformes; family Psittacidae; genus Agapornis; species Agapornis roseicollis. The sequence goes on along the minus strand of NDXB01007456.1, from coordinate 265,574 downwards.
CCAGTGATGAAGCAGTGGGCACACTGAAATGCAAGAAACACCATTTAAACTTAAGAAATGCCTTTTCCACTGTGAGGGGAAAATGGAGAAGCAGGTTTTCAGTGAGGTTGTGGAGTCTCCAACTTGGAGATCTTTGAAACCCAGTCCCTGGTCACCCAGTGTGCTCTGAGCAAGGGGCTGGACTAGATGATGTCCAGAGGTGCCTGCCAAACTCAGCTCTCCTCTGGAGAAGATGAACACTGCTGTTTGGAGTGGAGGAGATGCAAAACAAGCCGATTTTTGTAGTTATCAAAAATACTTATTTTTCCAGTAATGGTACAGTCAGTCAGTCAGTAGGAAGTCCTGCTTATTGCATCTCTGAGTGAAGTGACCAGAAGTCTGCCTTCCTACTAGTGGTTGGTTGTTTCTTAAAGCAAGATTGTGGTCAGATAGGTAAGTAATAGTTTGAAATAGTCCTGTCTTGGATCTCTCTTGTTCATCCAGGTGGTCACTTGTAATATAGTCTCTGCTGCTGCCTCTTCACTGTTTCTCCCTATGTTGCCTGTTCTATAGTTCCTATGTGCATATGCCCATTATGCAGTCTTGTCCTAGGATAGTTTGGTGATTTGAAGCATGTGAACACTTTGCAAGACTGAGCTAACCAAAAGGTTAAGAAGTTAAAATCAATTATTTAGCTACTGGGGGGCTGAATTGTACTTTCTCTCAAATTACTTGAAAGTTATGTATGATTTTGGGACCTCTTCCATGGCGAAAGGGCAGAGTGCACCAGGGATAGCTATCCTTTCTTTGCTAGACAGAGAGGAAAGTGTCAGAAGAAAACCCACAAAAAGTGCTTTGCTTTAGTATTTCCCATGCTTTTTATTTTATATAGCAAATTTTGTAACAAACATTTGCACAAGATTATTTTCAGACCTTTTAATTTTACTTAAGAAAAATGTCACCTGCTTAACATTAAAGAGTTTTAAAGAACTGTGAGGAGGGAACCTTTGGACAGGTAAGAGTCAAGCTTGTATGTTTTGTCAGACTCTTGCATAAATCAAAAGCCTGCAGCTCTCAAGTTACGCTCCTTGCCCCCTGTTTATCTTCTAGCCATTTTGTTTCAGCTGTATTCCCCACATGTACTTGCTGCTCTTGCCCACTTTTCTCCTGCCTGTGCTCCCCTGGAGACCTCAGTCTGCAGTAGTGAGCTCCTTTGCCCGCCAGTTCAGGTTGAGTTGAGAAGGGAAAAGAGGGAGAGAGGAGCAGTAACAGGTGCCCCCGCAAGGGTGCAGAGGGTTAGGCTTGCCTCAGTCGCTGGTCTCTGCCGGGTGTTCAGCAGTTGCAGGCAACCTGTTGATGGGCTCTCCTCTGCAAGTACTGCATTTAAAAGATAAGAGTTGCCTGCCTCGCTGGAGATGCCAGTTTGACCATCTGTGACCTGTATCTAGTCACAAATTGAAGCCAGATAGAGTTGTGCTCATCTGAGGTGACCTTCTGTATGAACTAGATGCCAGACCATCCCTGAATTGTAGGTTATAAAGCTGTGTTTTTTTGAAAAGTATCCAGTCTTACTGTAAAAACAAAATACAAATAAAAATGCAGTGAAACTAAGTACAAACCAGCTGTTGTTACTGTTCCAATGCTGGTGACAAGCTTTGCTCAGAAGTTAGGCCATTTTTGCACTCTTGATTAATAAGTTTTGGCTTTTATCAAGTTGCCTTCTTATGTTTGCTAGACAGTTTTCCTTATCAGTCATCTCTGTTTCACACAAGTATTTGTCATCTGTTTCAATAATTGGTGTGTATATTGAGCTTTGAAATTTGTATAAACTGATGCTGTTATATACCATCTACTTTCTGTCAGTTCAAGAACTGTCTCAATCAGAGGTTGCATCTGGGCCATTGCTTGTAATACACACAGATGGATGGACTTAGTTGTCATTAATTTATGTAATTTTGTTTTAAAAGCCATTTGTACTTTTGGCCTCTGCGCTATCCTGTAACAAGAATCCTGCAGTTTGATTAGGTGGAAAAGGAACTTCCTTTTGTTTAAAACCTACTGCCTGGTGATTTCAATGTCTCCTAGACTGTGTATTGTGAAAACTAATGTCCTGGTAGTTTTACTTCTCATGGTTTGAAAGTCTGCGATTTGCTTCCATACATTTTCCAGCTGATATTCTTTCTCTCCTAAACTGAAAAATTGTAGTCTTCTTAGTGTCTCTTCAGATGGGTACTGTTCCACATTACTGGTTATTCCTGCTGCCCTTCTGTGCAGCTTTTCTGTTTCTGCTAATCCTGCTTCAAGGTACCAGAAGCACAGTATTTAACGTAAAAGTACATAATGAATTTGTATGCTGGCATAGTGATGTACTCTGTGTTGCCTTCCCCTGCCTAGTGATTTATGACAGTTCAGTTGCCTCTGCTGCTCTGCTGAGATAATGGTCTTAGGAGAATGACCTGTACTTCATGCATTTTTTTTTTTTCTAAGTGATGCTCTCCAGTTTAGAAGACACCACTGTATAAGAAGGCTTTTTTTCTTTTCCAGAGGGTGTTCCTTTGCACTTAATCTTTCCTGAATTTCACCAGCTGTTTTGCTGGCCAGGCACTTGGCATTGTTTAACTCTTCTGTGCACTTTTCTGCACCTTTCTACATCCCAGTCAGGGGTAGGATGGGCTACGCAGCATATTTCAGTATTGCGTGTAAACACTGATCCTCTGCTGCTCTACCCCCTTTTCCCAGGTCACAGAGGAAAAGTACAGGTCCTGTGGGGATCCTGCTGGTAACTCCTCATTTTTTCCACTGAAAGTAGATTATTTTGCTGTAGTGAAATATACTGTAATTTACTATTTTATTGCTCTTTTTTGTGCCCTTTCCAGTACTTTGGAATGCCTTGGAAGTTAGATCTGTGCATAAAATGCTTTACACTTAAACATTTCTAATTTTTTGCGTTAAAAATAATGCTTTGAAAACATTTTTATTGAATCTCCGTTATAGCTTGGAGAAAATGACATGCAGTGACTCCCGAAGGCCTCCTAACACCTGGCACAGACTCAAGAACAACACAGGAGTTCCTAGACTGGAGTCCTGACTTTGTCATTTTCCTTAGTGAAAATAGAAAATAGGAGTGGTCTCTCTCTTGAGCCAAAGGCTATGCCAGAATTATATTGTAAGCTATGTAGGTAATAAGATAAACGTATTATTTTTGCCTGTTTAGTCCTATAACTTTATGAAGAGCCTTGTAAACATGGAAAGTAATATTCCTCTGCAGAACAAGAAATGTAGATTAAGATACTGTCAGCTAGCTTTAAGTTTAGTTTTCTCATACAGTGACATGACTGTTGCGGGGGTGTTGTTTCTGATTTAGCCTTTTACTCTTTCTGTACTTACATCCTGCTACTTGGAAGGTACACACCCATTGAAAGACAAAGCAAGTAACAAATGATCCTTCCTTGCCATTGAGGCTTCAGCTTCTACACTTCAACTAGTAATAGCTCCATAGTAAAGCCGCAGAGAAAACTGCCTCTGAGTGAAGTTGTTTTTCCTTCCCCACCTCCATTTGGGTACTGCTTCCTAGAGGGAGTGATGGAATTCTTCAGGGGCTCAGTGGGGAACAGAATTTGCCAATGAGGGGAAGGTAGAGTCCCTTTGAAAAAATCTCTTACACGGTTTTTCATCACCAGGCCTTCATTTGGCAGTAAGGGTTATCTTGGCTTGGGAAGCCTTAATTAATGGTGCCTTTACAGAGGAGGTAGATTTTTGGGTTTTTTTTTTGTAATACCTTTCAGTCCTCTTGTTGGTAGCTGCATAGCACTGCTTGTATTGATCCTGGAAATAAAATATATTATGGCCTTTTTACAGGCACTTTAGGGTTTGTGTGTGTGCCAAGCTGGAGCACCAGTCAATACTCTTGAGAGCAGAGCTGCCATTCACAGAGACAGTTAGCTTTTTGCAAGGCCACTCCATGTGAACGTTTTATCTGGAAGACTGATGATGTGAGCAGCCTTCTGTGCCCAGTGGGTGGGTATGAGCAGGATGGTACTGCGCTGTGCACAGAGCGGTGCCTTTTTTCTTTTCAGTGGCAATTCTGTGTGCTGAGAGTAGCCTCCGCTGTTTGAGATGTTTTGTAGTGCGGTTGATTAAGGGACCGGAGGACACAGAAAAGCAATTATAGCTGAGGCCTGATGGGGTATCTTTAGTCATTAGTGCTTGCAGCTTGATTTCATGGGGTTAGCAGCAGGGCAATCACAATTAAAGCCCATGCTGCGGAACTTGTTCCCTTTATTATCACAGCGCATGGTTGGCAAGCACCTCTGCTGTCCACTGGTCCTTACCTGCTCCTCCTTTTTCTTGCTCTTCTTCAGCCTTTCTCGGGCTTCAAAATTGGTTTTCCTCTTCAGCTGCACATCTCAAATCGTAGTATCGTTAGTGTAAAGATACAGGGCTATCTATTATATGTAGTAGAAGTTAGTAAATCATTTGGCTGCCCACGGTTAACTTCCTGATATGCTGTCTCCTATTCAGAAACTATTACCCCACTGTTAGTATACTCTTAATAGGCACATGTTTTAGAAGATCTGTCATTTATTTTGGCAATGATGTAGAAATTTAGTTTTAGAATATGTCTGTGGCTGAAAAATATATTTCTGCCAGCCCTGGAATCTGAGGTGATTGCCTACTGTTGGTTTGCTGTTTGTTTTTTTTATTGTACAGAAATCTGTAATCTCGTATTGTGCAGAATTGATTGTTGTGCCACTTGTTCCTTCGTTCTGATGGTACTCAGCATTATTTTCCGCCTTTTGGTAATGCAGACTTTTGTCAGGGCTGTTATTTCTTTTGGTGTCTGCTTCTTTATCTGCATCTTCCTTTTGTTTCATTATATATCATCTGTCTATCAGTAATTTCCACTGCTGTTGTTTAAGATGATGAGTTCCTATTCTTGAGTTGTTTCGGGGGGTTTGCAGATTAAGGCACCCTGGTTCAGTTTTTCATCTATTATTTTCCCCTTCCCCCTTTTTTTGGTCACAACTTAAAGCTGGCACCAGGCTTTGAAAAACGAAGCTTTGAAAAATAAATCTCTACAGATCTTCCACGTAGGTTGTATGAATATGTCCTGCGGAACACTCCTTGTGGTCTGACGTGACTCCTCTGATCTATGCAACTATTGCTAATCCCTGCAGTCTGTCTCCAGTGAGTATGATAGATTGTAAAGCCTTAACTGTCCATTGGTTTACCAGAAAAGTTCCTGCTGACTGGATTTTTGAGGACATGCAGGAAAATTTTTCTACAGGAATATGAGAGAATGAGGTGTGCGTGCCCTGTCTTGAAATACACCATTTCTGGGTGGGGTGTGGAACAGTGTGCTTCCTTTTGTCACTAAATGCAGTGCTTTTATGAAGGTTTAAGAGCATGTAATCACTAGCTGCATGCTCTCAGCTGGTGTTAGGTTTTCTAACTTTCTCGGTGAGTGTCTGTGGAGATGCTGTTATGAATGCCTTGAAAGAGGTAAAAAACCTCAGTGAAACATTGTTTCAGAGAGATTTTGTTCTTGTTCCCATCTGATTTTGTACACTTCCCCTTTTTCTGCTTACCTTATTGCTTTGTGTGGAATTTGGGTTCTGCCTCCTGAATTTTAGAGTGGTAAATTTGGAGTTTGAGGTTAGCATCCTGCTTTTAACCATGATAGTGAGTTACAGTCATAGCAATGCTGATTGACGGGAGCCTTTGCAGATTGCATCAGTGGGGTTTTTTGTAGTTCACAGAAAAGGGGCAGTCTCTGGAGAAGCCTACTTGGGTTTTAGGAAGCGTGAATAAATTTGATGAATATATAAGATACTATCTTTATCACTGAAATAGCGGCAAGAAGGAAAGTAGGCAACTTTTTTTGCCTGGATTTGTTGTTTTTGTAGCAGTTTCCTAATGCCAAGTAAAAATGGATTTGGAGCAAACCAGATGGGGTTCCTTTAATCAATTGATAGCTTGTAATGCAACATGCTTTATTTTTTCCCAAGGCATGAGGCTGATGTGTTTTTCCATCATGCTGGTCTCTTGGGGCATAAGTGGTTGTGACCTATGGGGAGAGTGGGAAGAGGCTTGTTGGAGCAGCACCAGGGAGCTCTGCTGTCTGCAGTAGGTCCTAACGTAAAGATGATCTTGTTGCTGCCACAAGTTTAAGTCTGTAGACCTAGGCAAGGACAGGCAGTTTCCTCAGGTGTTTGTCACTGCCTAGAGTCAGTGTTGGGTACATTCAGATCTTTCTTATGATCACATGGCCATGTATTCCTAGAGCAAATACATCACATTCCTGAGCCACCCTCCTCCAGGAGTTTCACCAAGCAGCACAGCTGAATGCCTCTTTAACCTGAAATAACGTGGCTGGTTGTGCTGGTACATTCATAGAAGGGGTGGGTTTTGGAATCACTTTCCTGAATTGCATGCCAACATCAGCAGTCCTGCTCTTGGTGTTTTCATAGTCCTCCTTTAGCTGTGCATGGCCACTGCTGTTCCTCAAGGCTTTCCCCAAGTACTGGTGTGGGAGTTCAGCACAGCTGGAACACCAGTAGATTTGTATAATGCCTGTTTATGTTTGAAGTTTGATACGTTGGGTGATCTGGTTAAAACCAAAAAAACCCCAAGTGTTGTTTATGCCATCTGAGAGAGAGACCTTATTACAGTGTGATAGTGGGATTATAAAGAAGGGTTTGGATGGAGGCAGTTTGTGTGAAAGCCCATAAAAAGCAGCATGGGCAGAGTCAGCATTTCTTGGATTTAAATTGTAGGTGACTTGAAAGTGTATTACAGGCTGTTTGTTGCTATTTGGCTTTAAACCTTAGTCAGACTTTTGTGCAGTATTAATATAAATTAAAGCAGCCCATTGTCTATTAGCATTTCAGTGCATGGTTGTTCGTTTTTTTAATTTATAAATATTTTCAAAGAACTGTCTGGGCTCTTAATAGTAGGAGTGAATGCTGTGGTGTATGGTGTCAGGTTTGGAATGTTGTGGGCATGCTGAATCATGTGTGCCCCCTTGCAAATACCATTAAAAATTATCTTAAAAGTAATTTTCCTGAACATGCTGTTTATAGCAGTAAATCCATCTGTGGTTAAAATCTGAGACCTTGACTTGGGCACTTCAGTAATGTTCATGTAGATATCTGCAGTACACAAGTACCTTCAAATGTCTGGCTAACCATAGTGTTAAACATGCCATCTTATTACTATGCAGTTGCACATAATTCAAGTTTATATAAATATCTCTGTCTTGCAAGCTAAATATCAATTGCATGGTTATTTTGCTCCATAAAACAGAAACAAACTTAGAGTTTTAAGAAATGAATGAAATAACTGAAATCAGTTCTTTTTACCCACACACATCTCCCAAGTATTCACTTAGTTTCTTCTCTTCTATAGGGGAAAAAGTTCCAGGCCTCTCAGTATGTATAGTTTTGGGGAGAGAATGGTAGTGATGATGAATGATATTTTTTAAATGGCAAATCTCTCAGCCATTTCATAGATATTACAGTGAGGTTTCGTTTAAAAATAAATCAAAAACCAGTCACCCCCTTGCCCACCCTTAATACTTAAGCTTCCTTCCTCCTTAGCTTCTCCTGGTATTGAGAATAATAAAAAGTCTCCAGCTGTGAAGTTTGGGCTGATGTGCATGCTCTATTTTTAATGTAATGCAAGTTCAGTTTATCCAGTAGATCTTGCACAATTAAACAAATCCACTGCTCATGTATAATCCACCAGTGTGCCTGTTGGTGTCATGTGGTTGGCTCTGCAAATCTGGTGTGCACAAACTACTGTTAGAATGTATTTTAAGTGGTGTAGCTGGGTGAGACTTCTTACTATATTAATGTACTGTTATAATTTGGTTTAGTGTGTTGGTTTTAGTTCTTAAAGATACGGCTTCTCTGTTTTCTTTCTGAATGGTTAGTGATGAACCTAGTGAGTTGACTAGTTGACTAGTTCTGCAAGAGCAGAACATTCTGCACCAACTCAGGGGAAAAGGAAGTTTGAAAGTACTTATTTTCTAAGTGGTATTATTCATTTCAAAGCATTTATGGTGTTAAATTAAAACCAGACTCTTAAGATCTGTGTTGATTGACTTACTTCTCTGTCAAATTTTTGAACAGTTCCAAAACACTGAGTCACCAGTCTGCTTCTCTTGGAGGGAACAGGCAGTTATCCATGGAGGCCAGCCAATTCTGCAAACACGTTTTAATCTATTCAGCAGTTGTTTGAATCTGAAACGTATTGGTCAACTTCATCATAATTTAGACAGATTTAGGCTGACACAAAGTATGCTTTAAATCTTTTTAAGTTTGTGGTAGACTTTGATATTGAAACTAACAGAAAATGTCATGCTGAGCCTTAGGGGGAGCTATTAGTACTTTGAAACTTTAACATAGCTTGGCTGTGCTCATACTTTTTTGTTAGGGAAATGCAGGTGGTTTAGACTTGGAAGGCATTGCTTTCATTCAAAGATGTGTTAGATAAACTTTACCTTTTCTTAATATCCTGTTTAAGTCAATGCACAGCTCTCTATACATTTTTTTTTTTTTTTAGATTTGAACCCAGATTTATTTTCATACTAAGCAGTTGTATTATGCTAATGGAAGCTAGGCCTTCATAAGATTGAAGGACTTTGGGTGTTTGCACTGGTTTCACTGATTCAGTTTTAAACCAGCACCTTTAAGCTGGCACAATTTTGTGAGGATAAGCTTGTCCTACCTAGTTTGGCTAGCAGCTTGGAAAATGCTGGTGTGTTAACTATTAAAGAAGAAACAATCTTCATTTTATCCCCTGTAGCTTGTAAGCTGACTTGGTGATCTCTTTGCCTTTGGAGATTTGAGTCTTTACAAGCTCAGATACAGGAGAGCAGGGAGAACCTCATTAATGTTTAAGTGTTTAGTTAAGTTTAGTAACAGTAGGGGCTGCAGGACTTAAGCTGTGTGTTAGGAAGTGTGGTTTTAGGTCTTCCTGTTATGTCTGTCTATAATTCTGGTTTTGGTCACTGAAACCAGGTCACCTGTTGTGTTTCTCTGATTGCCCTGGTTTCCTTAGCCTATGTGCAGGAGACCTGCCTTTTGTCCCTGCTCTGAGAATTGCCACCATCTCCCCTTGGTTAATGGCTCCTACTTGATAGTTTCATGGGAACTTTTCTAGATGTCTTTATCAAAGTGTGAGCACATCTCACATTTAGTTATTTCCTGAATATCAAACTTGAGCAATTAGAGTTCTGAGTTTTTCCTTGTCCCATTTGGAAGAACTGATGAATTATCCAAACCCATATGCATATTTCTTCAGCAATTCAAGAGCTCATGAACATTTTTTAGAGCCTATGTGCATGTGTGAATGAAAGGAATGGTATTTGGAAATCAGCTTCATGTGATGTTGCTGTTGAGCACAGTTAAAACTCAATAGTAAAGGGGGAGTACCAGACTTGAAAAATACCTGAGCTTGTTTGCTAAGTGGCAGCCTGGTTACTCTCAAGGTGTTTGGATCCAAATTCTTTGTGGATCTTCTAGCCCTGGAATGTTGGGCTCACCACAGCCACTGAAATGACATGAAAGTTTCTGTCTTCCAATTTGTGTTAGTTATTAAGATGTGTGAAGGGAATGCAGGGACCTGGCAAGTGAAACTGAACACAAGAGTAAGGTAGTGACCTAATTTGAAGTTAAAGAACCTGCTACCATGCTGCTGTGTTGAGAAAGCTGATTGGCAAATTAGAAGTAAGCAATGTAGTAGAAATATTAATCTGTTGCACCAGACTTTTGATGGAATGGTATGTTGCTTGATTTTGTAAGCATACGAAATGTTCTATCAAAGCAAGCAGAAATCTTGCATTGGCCGTTGCACTGAACAGCTGGGAAGGAGTGAGGTAGGTCAGGTTCCTACCATTAGTTTCTGAACTCCCTAGAAGGTCATGGAAGATACAATCCATGTACATAGCTGTGTGCTGTTTCTATTTATAGTGTAAGCAGCTATGTCATCTCTCAGTTTTTCCTCTCTCCCTTCCTATCTGAGTTAATTTTTCATCTCTATTCTCGGTTCAGTTTGTCTTCCTTTAGCCAGCTCAAGAGCTGGCAGCTTTTCCAAGCCTGCATTCCTGTTAGAACTTCTGTTGCTACCTTCAGCAGCTGCAGGAGAGGGGTGACTTACATTTGTTGCCCTTGCCTCCAGTTGTTTTTTCCTCGAAGAGCAGCTTGTGCTTGCCAGAAGATGAGCCAGATAGCTGGTATGTGAAGTAGTGAGGGCTTTTTGTTTGGTGGTGGGTTTTTTTTGTTTGATTGTTAGGTGGTTTGTTTGGTGGTGGGTTTTGTTTTTTTTTTTTGGGGTTTTTTTTTGTGTTTTTCTTTGGGGGTCTTTTTTTATTTGTTTGTTTGGGTTTTTTTTTTCTTGCTCTGCACCTGTGTGTTTACCATAGCTACAGAGAAAGATGCAGCAGAAAATACTACTGTGTAACTGCTTTGCCTAGTAGCCAGATTGGGTGGCTGTAGTGGTAACTTAGGAGAGAAGGCTTAAAGATAGTTTTTCTGAGCTGCTGCAGTGTGTTAGTCTCTTCTTTATGTTAGCTTCTAACTTAAATTTACAGATTCCCGTTCTCTCTTGGAGGCGTGTTAACTACTCTGTTGTTTAATTTGTAAGCCCATCGGTAGTAGTTTGCTTTCCTCTTGCAGATTCTCCAGTTGATGATGATTGCAAGGCTTGGATTTTAAATGAAGGAATCTTTGCAGGGAATTTTAATTCTCTCTAGCTTTTCTAGTTTCAGTGTTGACTTGTGTGAAAATGTAGTTCTTCAGACCTGCTTACGAGATCGTGGAGGACATCAGCATAAAGTTTTACTCAGATGAAAGCTAGGGGGGAAATACTTGGATTAGCTGTGTCGAAAAAGTTTATTTTTCCCCTTTCAGCTTTCTCTGTTTTGGGCAAGCCTTACAGGAATTTCTCCTCATTGATATTTTCTTTCTGTTGCAAATGTCTGTCTATGAAGAATTTGCAGGAGAAAAGTTACGAATTCAAATCATGTTGTACCACATTAGCATGTTTAAATCGGTACTCTTGGTGCTCCTCACACAAGGTAGTACCAACACCGCTTTCCTTCAGTTTGACTGTTGTTTTGTACACCTTGTGAAAATCGTAGACTGTTACGTCCTTAAGCTGCAGTGTGTTTTGTCAGGACTGTTGTTTGTCCCGGATGAATGAATTCTTGAACTAGAAATCCATCACAGATGGAGCAAACAGGGACAGGTCAGAATTTTCTTCTTGTTTTATTTGGCTCTTCATTCCAGTGGTGTTTGGGGTTTGGTTTTATTTTGTTCTTTGAATAGCCTGTCAGATGACCCATGCCAAGGATTTCCAGTGAAGTCTTTGTGAGAGCGTCTGATAAATTTTGGTAGGAAGTCATTGGTCTTGCATTTAGACATCTTGTTTTGCTCACTGAGACTTGCAGTTCCTTCAGCAAACAGCAAAAGTGACATCTCCTTGACTCATGCAGCTTTCTTTAATGTGAGCTAAACAATAGTTATTTTACATTAATAAATTAATATGACAAAATACATATCCTCTCTCCATTTTGTTTGTGATTTGGGATTTTTTTTCCCCCTTTGAGGAATTTTATGTTGTCATGTAACTGGTATTTTCCCCTCTTTCCTAAGAGTTTGCTACTACTGCTTCCTTCTTTTTAAGGAACAATGCCTAGACTTGCAGGTGTCCAGCTGTGAGAGTAATGGATAGAGAAAAAAGCTTCAGTCTGTTTACCTGCAAGGCTTCCTTCTTTACATATATGTGTGGGTGAGTCTGTCAAACTTCTCTGGTTGAGGCTACTCCCACATGAAATCACTATGTGTTGCACCTCCCAGGATTGATGTCTTAGCTGATGCCTCTTTACATAGTAAACGAAATTGTATGTGAGTGGATTGTTCCCTCTGATGTAACCTTTGTGCATTTAATGACACACTAAGGATTGCTGATGTTTGGCAAAAAAGCTGGTTTCAATTAGTTCTTCTGTTAATAACTTAATGTACTCATTTGGGCTGATGGCCTAAAGTTAATTTTCTAGAGTTAAACGTTTGCAAGTAGAATGTCTGTATGTGAAAGAGCGATCAGCAGCTTAAGTGTGTGAATACTTGGATTTGATAGGATTGGGCGGATTGCAGAGTGGGGAGAGCTCTTTCATGCTTTCTTGATTACTCATGAATTCCAGAGGGCATCTTAGGACAGTGCTCATGTGCTAGGCATGAGTACTCAGATGAAAAGAGAATGTTCTTGGGTTGAAGAAGGTTAATGTTAAGAGTGCTTGCAAAGGAATCCAGTGGATGAACAAATCCAGTATTTGACTTAAATATATTCTTTGCAGAAATTTAAAGATTACTGAATACTTTAAAATTGTAATGCCCAAGAAGCATAAAAACAGAGAGCTCCTTATCTCCTATGAAAATGCAGGTTATGCATTGAGTTCAGTTCATTCATTACTTTTATGGCAGAACTGATGAGGCAGGTAGCTCTTTGTTTTGGAGAGCTAACAACGTTATTGTTCATGGTCTAAAATATTAAGGAATCTTGGACATTCTGGTCTCAAATGCCTGGCTCTCTCCCACTGCCGTTAACGGTGTTTAAGCAAACAAACAACAAAAAAGCAGCAACCCTCAAATTTTTCTCTCTGCTAGCATATATGTATTTGCTTGCTTGCTTGTACTGTAAAATGTTAAAACAGCAGTAACAAAAGTATATGACTTCATACCCGAGCCACTTTTTTGCCACTTTTTTGTCACTTTTTTGTCCTTTCCATGTTGGTAATGTCACGGTACATGACAGTTTGACATGAACTGACTTCATGTTCTTTCACAAAGCAATATATTTCCCATGTCCCATAAACTATAACTTTGCTTATCTTAGTTCAACTGGGGAGATGGAATGGTCACACTAACTGGCAAAAGCAATGTGTATGTATTATGCTACACCAAGTTTGTTTGCTTTCCAATTGGCAGCTAAAGGCTGAGTCATTCTTACTGTTATAACAAATACATATTAGATAAGTTATCGCAGCAGAACTTGTTTCTTGTCTCTTGTAGTAGATGATAGCAGAAGGTTCAGTCAAGTCTCAAGTCAAAAACAAGGGCTTTTTAAAAACATTGACAGTATTTCAGACTCAAATGATGGTATGAAATGCTTCTGACATTGGGTATGGCTTTTCTTTATATGAAATTGATAACTGGTGTTTCCCCAGACCTTCCAAAAAACGGTGCTGATGCTCTTTCTCTTTAGCAGTGTTGATGTTACAGATTCTTTTCTTGATTTCCCTTCAGCAAAGACAGCAAGTACCCGTTTCAGTACCTTATAAATGAAACTCTAGCAATAGGATGCCGATTTATGCTTCTCTAACTCCAAAATTACTTTTTTGAGCAACTGACAAACAAGTGTGCCCTTAGGGGGGGAAAAAACCCCAACCCAGCAGTCCTGTGTTAGCCAGAGAGACCTGGGAGCTGCCCTAAACTTTGAACACCTTTTGTTTAGCTCAGTGACAGATCTTTCATATCTGAGGCTAACTCCTCGTGATTTCAGTGAGAATCTTGGTTGCTCTAGCTGCTTGGTCTCAATGTTTTCCTCATTCTGAATGAGCTTAGTAGCTGGTTCATGCAGAAGTTGAGCAGCTGTTAATGTCAGGGTTTAATTTATGTGATACTTCTCATCAAAATCCCTTTCATTAAAACTTTCCAGTCATTAGGTATGCTGTTACAGGATTGGACCTAGATCTGCTTTCAGCACTCTTCTTGCTCCCTGAGAACTTGATAGGGTTTATGTGATGTATGGGACTTTTTTCAAGAGGATTGGTTTTTCAGTGGAAACCAAGTACCTTCCTCTTCCAGCACAGCTTTGCTTTTGTTCCTTTTTTCTCTATAAGAAAGGAAATTACAGAACCCGTATTACATTATTTGGTATCTTTAACTCACTGTTTTGATTTTTGTGGGTTTATCTTCCTGCAGCAAAGCTGATAAGTAATGACTTTGCCAAATATTAGGTCACATAACTTGATACATGTAATACGTTTACATAATGTGAGACCTATAATGATGACTATGCTATGATTGCAGTAAAGAGATTGAGAAGTACCTAATCTCCAAATTGCAAGTATATTTGAATTTTATAGTTTTGAGTACTTTTCATGCAGTGCACTCATTCATATTTCATGTAAATGAAGATTGGCTTATTTTTAGAGTTTTTTTTAATAACCACAGTGCTATTATTTGGTAGGTAGTGCATTCTGATTTCTGCCTAGGATTTACCGAAGAAATAGCGTCTTCTCTTAATAGAGTATGTCGAAATAGAGATTTTTAAACTGTTCACTGCTATAGCAAAATCCACTCTGCTTGTATGCAACATACGTATACTTTGGTGATTGAACTGCAGGTACTTTAAACTGTTCCCCGCCCTGCTCAAAGCACAGTTTCTTCCAAGAAATGCAAACTGTGGAAAGCTTCATTTGTTAGCATTTAGAGGGAGCAAACTTAAAATTACAATAGAAAGCAAAAAATGCACTGAAACAGTTGATCCGAAATACTTTTAAACTGATGCGTTATATTTTCACAGTACCCACTATATTGGGAAAAAGTATTTTTTAATGAATAATATTTCTGTGTATTTATCTGTTTGTTTGGTTTTTATATTTTACTTGAGAGGTGAAAGAGTTTGCAATCCAGAGGTCCAGGGCTAAACCGAGGCAGGAATGATAGTGTTTAAAAGGCTGTTGTTGCTGCAGTCATCTGAGCACTGCAGTGGCAGTGGATGACTTGGCCTGGAAAACTTTGATCTCTTTCAGAAAGCTGAAATGATTCCTATTTCCAGAAAATGCATAAAGATACAGGGATGTGCTGTACAACAAACAGGCCATGTGAATTAATAGCTAATCAAGCTCATCAGGCCACCCGTTAGCATGGCCGGTTTGTGTCACACGCACATCCGCATGTCTGAAGACTCAGAAACCAAATCACCTTCTAGGGGTCTTTCAAGTCAGCTGGGCTAAGTGCAGGATGGGAAGTTAAATGTATTACTGTACTGGGAATCGTTTGAAGTCAGAAGGTTATTGCAGATTAGTGTTTGGTGTCTGTTTTCAATTTCTCACTTCTTGACTAAAAAGGATGTTTTTGTTGTACATGTAGGCTTGTTTCAACAAAGGTTCAAAGACCTCCTATGTACAGGACAAAACACAAGCCTAAGAATGTAATTGGAGTGATTGGGTAAGATGGGCTAATGGTGCTGTCTAAAAAGTCTCCTAAAAATAGTTTGCCATTTTTTGAAGAGGAGGAATTCTTTACACTGGAAACATGGAGGGGAGGGATGAGTGGGGTGGTGTGTAAGACAAAAAGATAGCTGTCTGTGAACTTGAGTCTGGAAAACAGGTATTCTTATCGCAAGGAGAAACATGTACTACTTAATTATACACAAGGCATTTTTCCTCTCTTGTGTTTCATTCAAGGGAGGGAAGTCTGACGGATTAGTCACAATAAGGAGCAGCCCCACCTTCCATACCTTAATTAACAGTGTTCCTCTCTGTGTGTTTCATGCCTTTGTTGCAGACGTCTGTGTTCAAAACCAGTTTTTTAACTAGAAAGGAAAGACAGATGAAAGAATTCTTTCCCGTTATTTGTAACTTAATTTTTCCATTGCTTGTGTATGAACTACTCATGAATTTATACAGATAAAATCCAGACTATTTTTCCTCATGCAGATAAAACTAATTACCGTGTTTGATCCTTTGACTCTAGGCTATGGTGGCGTGTTATCCAGGCAATGGAACAGGATACGTGCGCCATGTTGATAATCCAAATGGAGATGGAAGATGTGTTACATGTATATATTATCTTAATAAAGACTGGGATGCCAAGGTATGCAATAATTTCTTTCTGTAACTTTTTTTTTTTTAACATGCTTGCTAATGCACCTTTGCCATGAGTCTTTGTTCATGTCCTTATTTCTGTGCCAAGTGTTGTGGTTAATGCTGTATCAGTATAGTTTAAAGCAGCACAAGTCCCTGTACCATTGTAGATACAGGGTGTAGAATAGATAAGGATTTATAACACAGTTAAAGTGGTCTAAGAATTTACTACCACTGACTCGAAGCTCTCCATACATGTAGTGACCATGGTAAAGTAACTTTTTTAATACGGATTTTTCTAGTGGAATTAGGTGTATTGAAAGAATGGATGTAGCTAAATGGCTGTGTTAAAAGCATGAGTAATGCAAAGATAGCTTTGTTTATTCCTTGATGGCTGTGCAGTTAGCTATGGAGAAGGTTATTCTCACTGTATGTGAGAAAAGATAAAACTTCTGATACTTGTGTCATGCTTGGGAAGTGTAGCATGTGGAAGAGCACGTAAGCAGTCTGTTTCTGTCAATTGGTTGCACCAGATATGGATAACACAGTAACACAGGCTGCAGCTGAGAAGTTTTCTTCCCTCCCTCCCCCCCCCCTCCCCCCCCTTTTTTTTTTCCTCTTGAGTGCCTTCCATTTCTTGTAAGAGCTGGATGGGACAGTGAAGCTGATAACACTCACATAAAAGTGGTAGATGAGAAAGCTGAGACAGCGATGGATGAACTTGACACTTTCTGACTTCCTTTTTGAACTGTCAAATTTGATCCTGCAATTAGAGAATAAATTAGTAGCTTTTTTTGCCACAATAGCATCTTCACATATAAGTGGACTGTTTGGACTGAACATCTTAAAATGCAGCTTTGGGGCATTCTTAGTTGATTTATGGTTGTTGGTTTTTTTTTTCCTTGAAAAA
>NDXB01007456.1:226773-243032 GCA_002631895.1 Agapornis roseicollis | reverse complement strand
TTTTTTTTTTTTTTTTTAATTGTTTTATTTTGGGTTTGTTTTGGGTTTTTTTTTAAAGTGACTGGCACTAAGTGAACTTGACACTATCGGTTGCTGTCATTGGCTTTGGGGACCTGGTAAATACCATCGAGTTACAAGAACATACAAGGGCTTTCCTAGGCTATTAGAGGTACCCAGAACCTCCTTACGTACTTGACGGAAACTTTTGAGCTTTCTCTGTTTTCTAACAAATATTTGGCACTCCGCTTTCCTTTGTATATAAGTTAATAGAATATCAAAACCCTCACTTTTTAATTTCCTTTTCAAGTTTTGGTGTCCTGTGCAGTCTGTAAGTAGACACCTTGATCTATTATATCAAGGAGATGGTCAGCACACTGAAGCTGAAGTGCATCACTGTAGGCTCCTTGTGCAATACGTCTTTAGGTTTTCACTGGGCTGAAGGATTTCCCCAAAAAGGCACTGCCCTTTGATCAATACTGAGGTATATATTTAGTAGGAAAGCATTTACTTTCTTTTACATTGTTTTAATTTTATCAAGGAGAGGGGACTTCACAGAATAGAAGTGAGATGTGCAGAAATGTTGATATTCTTTTATTTTTAAGAAATAGATGGTTTGGACACTGATCTCTTTTTATTATTATTATTATTATTATTTTTTAATTCTTTCCTTTTTTTATTTTCCCCCTGAGCTTTAAAAGCTTGAGAAAACAAAAGCAAACCTATAAAAGACAGCATTCACATTTTCAGAGTTTGAGGGTTGATCAACTTACCCACTGCAGTTTTCTATCTGTCCCTTATTTCCTTACTTAGCCAAAACAATGTGAGTGTACAGAAATATTTCTGTATATATTACAACTTGTGACAATTTTAGCATCTGTATAGTTTGTATTCAATTAGAGACCTTTTCTATGGAAAGCTCAGTAATTTTTTATTAAAATACATTACTATTGTTCATGTAAAACATGAAAAAGCTAATTGTTTAGTAACAAACTGACAGAAGGGGGGGAATCGGTATTGGTATATAATTTAGGAGAACCAGCAGAGATCCCAGTTTTGTTTTGATTTTGCTTTTTTTTTTTTTTTTTTTTTTTAGTATATTCTTGCCCTTTACAGTTACCTTCCTCTTTCCTCCTTTCTTCCCAGAAAACCAGACAGGATACCTTTACTGTAAGTGCCTCTGCCAACCTGGCCAAGGAGTGCAAATCTTCATTACTGTCTGGTCTGCAGTGCATTTAGGCTACCAATGAAACAAGCAAAAAAGCCACCTCTTCTACTTCACCTTCTTCAGTACTTCTTTAACAGAGGTTTGTTTAGTTTTGTTTTAGAAATGTAAGCATAAGCCTTTAAACTCATTTCAGTCCCTCTGTAATTCAAAGTTCTGCAGTTACATGGCGTATCAAATTCTAATCACTGTAGGTTTGTGCTTGCCAGACAGGTTTTAAAAGTGCTTATTTTTTCACTCCATGTAAGTCATTACAATAGGGTCAACAAAATCAGGTCAGCCATTTCTTCCATGTCCTTTAGAAACTGTTCATTTCATGTCGGTTGAATATTCAGTCTTGAGCATCACCAAGCAGGTCCTTGTTCTAAAACTATTTTTTAAACTGTCTTACGATCTGTATGTGTCTAGTCCTGGTTAAAGATAAAGCTTCATAATGCTATTTTTATTCATGATGTTAGCTGGCTGTGAAATACGAGACCTTTATCTATAGCAGGCAAAGAAATTCAGGATTCATTTACAGGTTGCCTATAAAGTTGTGTAATTTGAAAAGCAGTGTTAATTATGAAAGAGCTCTCGAGTTGCTTGTAAAGCTAATTAATTAAAAAAAAAAAAAAAAGATGATGTATAAAGGTTCTTGAAAACTATGTGGTTATTTGTAGTCTTTTTCAGCTCTCAAAACTACTCCAGAGGAACTGATTTATAAATGTCCCTTGATGAATGGGGACACGTGGATTTTTGGTGGTTTGGGAGGGGGAGTCTTCTGTTAGGTTGGGGTTTGGGTTGGGTTTTGGTTCTGTTTTTTTGGTGGGGGGAGGATGGGTTGTTTGTGCTTGTTTTGTCTTAAATCTGAGCTTCGAGGTTCAGGGATCGAGCTGTGTTTTAGGCTGCCTGCAGTTACAGCTGAACAGCTGCCTGGCTGTGGTGATCGTTTTCCTGGTGATACTGTTCTTTGAGGGACAGGACCAAGTTTAGGCTGGCTGGAGGGTGATGATGGACAAAGATGCAGCTCTAGTGTTTACACCACTTTCTGGCAGGTACATGAGCTGCAAAGTGGAAGTCCTCTTCAGAGAGGATTTGTAAGGTTTAATAGGAGTTCTTGAGTTTTATGTGGCTCCCAGTGAATTAAGAGTGCTTTGAAGATGGCAAAAGAATGGTAGAGCCCACAGACACCCATCCATACAAGATGCCACACAGTTTCAGCTTTTTGATGAGCTTTGTAATGACTGTATGGTAATCAAGGAAAAGTCTGCCTGGCTGTGCTTCTGCCATTGCTGTGCATCTTGTGAAGCCCCCCTGCATGCAGTTGTCTACCTTGTCCTGGGTCAGGGAGAGTTAACCTGGGTCTCCAAATGGGTCTGCCAGCTTTAGTGCACCTTTCATGGCACTTGGATACCTGTTCTGTTCTCTTGCTCAGCTCTTGCCAGTATATTAGGCTGAAACCTAAGTGCAGCAGCCCTGAGCTGATCCCAAAGTGTTTTGAGCCTTTTTCCATGCTTCAGTGCTATGTAACTTCTTTCATGGTCTCTTGAAATAGCCTCTTCCCTATGCTTGCTTTACATTGAACAGGGAAGAAGCCTTTCCAGGACTTGCAACTATCCTGTGTCGACCTGACCTTTTTAATTATCACATTGTTGAGCACAGTATGCAGGGGGATTGTTTTGCATAGTAAAGTCAAACACTGCACCAGGGAACGATGAAGTTTCTCTTGGGTGTTCCTCAAAAGAAGGACTCTTGCAAATCTGAGAGGAAGCAGACAGCCTGTAGCTTATGTAAAACACCTGGCTGTGCTGACGGCTTTTGGGTCAGGAGTGGAAAGATCACATCTCCAAGTATAATCAGACTGGAAAGTACCATTTTTTGTGCTTGCTGAATGCTTTGTAGAAGAGGGGGGAGTGCTAAGTGACAATAGCAAACTCAGAGCCTCAACATCCTGAAAGTTTAGCATGTACCTTGCCTGCAGGCATGCAGATGTGCAGGTGGCTGCATGCACTTGCAAATACCTAATGGGAATATGAGTACTGAGCAGCAAAGACTTGGAAGCAATTCATGGGACTCAACTGGATTTGGATCTCATCTGCTTTTTTTCTTGGGGTGAGGGGGGGAAGGAGGTGGGTGTATGGAGAGACTTGGGTCTCCCATTGTCAGCTTTCATATTGAATATTTTGAGGCTTTTTTTTTCAGCTGTGAAGCCTGCAAGTAACTGCAAACACACGTCTGTTCATGCTGTTAACACTGATGCAGGAGCTGCGCTCACTCTGGAGCATCTGCTGCATCCAAGTTGTCTGACCCTGTCTAGTGGGGGTGATAGCAGCTGGCAGAAGCAGGTTCAAGGTCCTCTGTCCTGCCAGACAAAAACCAGTTCCAGGAAATTTGCTCTGTTGACTTGTGCTACCACTTCATTCTGTCGAGCTTTTCCCCCTAGCTTTGACGTTGAGGAGTGAATATACAGTGCATTTATCCCTTTCCTGAAATAATAGTAAAAAAAGCCCAAAGCTCCCAAATGGGTGAGCCAGGTGCTAACAGTTGGCTCTAGAAGTGGAAGGGGCAGATGAGCTGCAAATCACCAACCCATTTAGGGTAAGGCTCAAGTCCTTCTCAGGACAGGGAGGAATGAATGAGTTGAATAGAAATGGTAAACTAGGATTTGACTCCTGCTCACAAAGAGCCTCTTACCTGAATGTGGTATTGGGTTGTGACTTGGTATTTCACATTTCAGAACTACCTTAAGGCAAGTCACTTGGGTTATAAGTGTATCTACCTTGATTATATTAGTGTATGTGATTGTGGACACCACTAACGTTGGGGCAAGAGAATCAGGGCCATGGGTAACAGGATCTGTTTTCTGAGATTAGAGTCCAGTTGATGGTGTCCCTGATAGCAAAGAGCAAGGTTTGAGCTGTCAGGTTGGGGATATTTATTTTCCCTTCCCCTCATCCAGCCACAGTGTAATAGTAACGCAGCTCTGGGCACGTGTTCCACACAGTCATAGCTTAACAAACAAGCAAAACCTGTAGTAAGTTAACACTTTGGCCCTAAATTTGTATTTCATGTAGAACTCTTTAATGGGGTGCGGGAAGCAATTTCTAAGCTGCTTTGATTACTTTTGTTTTATCCCACCTGCGCTATGAGAACATGTTAGTTAAAAAACAAACCCCAAACTTTATATAAACCAGCACAGGTTTATTTAAAACAAACAACTGCATATAGTTAAAAGTTGCTGCAACTTCATGACCACGCAATGTTACCAGGAAGGGCATGTATTTTACGGTAAAAGTTGGGGGAGGGATGCAGAAATCCGTCGGGAATCTGCTCCCGGGGAGGGGAACGGCTGGAAGCAGGAACGGGTAACTGAGACCCCCTGGTGTCCACACCGTGTCACGGCCTCTCCCTGAGAGTAGAGAGACGTGTGTGCCGTGTCCCAAACGTGACAAAGAGACCAAGTGGCTCTGGTTTAGGTGGAGGAAGCTGTGCTGCACAAACAAAAGTTACTTTAACTTGTAGCAGTGAGAGAATGCAACCTGCTCAAGTGGAAGGGTCCCTGCCCACGGCACGGGGGTTGGAACTGGGTGAGCTCTAAGGTCCCTTTCAACCTTAACCATCCTGTGATTCTATGATTCTACGTGTATTTTGGCTGGGAGGTTTTTTCTGCTGTTGATTATGACAGCGTTAGCTCTTGTTTAGATACTCATGAGGCAGCCTGATCTGTGAACAGCCACCCGTGCAGGGACAAAGGAATATCGGAAGAGGGAGGTGGTTGGTTACACTTCCAGTGCCTAGAGCAGATTTGCTCTGGTTTCCTCAGGTGAAGCTCTGCTTCCTACCTCCCAGGCACATTCCCTTGTCATTTCCACTCCTGCATATGCGTGTGGCCTCTCCTGCCCCTTGCTTACCCAGGACTTCTCCATCCTTCCAGGCACCATTAGCTCCTCAAGTGCTGTCATGTGTCCCACTGCGGAGTTCTGTGTTCCACCGCTTCTGGGGTGTTGGATAAAGTTATAAAACTCAGAGCTGAGGAAAACATTTGGGGTTGTTTTGTGTGAGATGAAGGCTGGCAGCAGCCTGGCACCTGCCTTTTCAGGTGGCCTGGTGCTACCTGAGCCCTTGGCAGAGAGTTGCAGTAAGAGGCCTAGGGAGGAGGTGGTGGTGCCTGACAGAAGCTCAGTGCAGCAAGCTGCTGACTATCTTGGGGAAGCAAACTAATCCTGAGTTGCTGAGGGTGCTCCTCCCCTTTGGCAGAGGTGGTGGGGTTAATCATGACACAGCTGAATGGTGGCAGTTCATGGGACATACCCTTCATCTGGCACTGTATTCAGTGTCTCTAGTTAGAGACACTAGCATCATAGGCATCACTGGCATACAGGCATCACCCAGGAGCAGTTTCATGCCAAGCTTGGGTAGTCCTTCTATTGAAGAAGGGAAGGGAGAGGCACAAGAAAACTGGAAACCAGTGCAGGGTTCACAGACAGGACATCTACTTGTCAATCTCCTGACAATGGTATCACTTCCACACATATCCACAGCCATGTGGAAAGTACATGTGGGGCTGGGATAGACCCTCCATACAACTCAAAGCTGAGTTGTGGCTGCTTGCCCACAGCAGAGACCTCCACTCCCTGCAGAAGGTAAGCCAGTGCTCCCCTCAGTACCTGCTGCAGGGCTGGCATGGACTGACTGAAACCCTTGGCTGAGAGTGTAGAATCATAGAACAGTTAGGGTTGGAAAGGACCTTAAGATCATCCAGTTCCAACCCCCCTGCCTTAGGCAGGGACACACTAAACCANCTGCAGGGCTGGCATGGACTGACTGAAACCCTTGGCTGAGAGTGTAGAATCATAGAACAGTTAGGGTTGGAAAGGACCTTAAGATCATCCAGTTCCAACCCCCCTGCCTTAGGCAGGGACACCTCACACTAAACCATGCCACCCAAAGCTTTGTCCAACCTGGCCTTGAACACTGCCAGGGATGGAGCATTCACAACTTACAGAGCATAAGTTCAGTGTGGGAGCCCCACACTTCAGTAGTCTTGGGGAAGACTTGGCTGGAGCCCGTGAAGGGATTAAGAGGAGGCCTGCATTAAGGCAGCTTTTCAGAGTCTTCCTCAAAAACCAAGGTCCATTCATTCCCTCAGGGGATACTTGTGTCCATAACGCCTTGCAAACAGCTCCAAAGTTGTGGCATCACTTAACCACTTGTAAGTAGTACATTTCAAGACTCAAGTGTCAGCCCAAATATTAGCAGCAAGACCTCTTGTGTGGTGTCCTCTTAACTCTGCCTAGGAAACGCTGCCAGCTAGCTCGAATAGTCTTTCAGAGGTTTGCAGTGCCTGAACTACCTCCTATTTCCTGTCATCTGATGCTTTTCCTGCCTTCTAAATGTCTTACAGTTATGTTCAGAGTTAATTATGTCTGCTTCCATTCACATCATCTGGAGGGCTGATAATCTGCTCCCCCTTCCCAGTGTGGCTTGGTGAGGAAGCAGCAATTAAAGCCTGCCTCTCCAGGGCTGGCTGTGAGAGGTGGTGACCCAGCTACCTGCTCCTCCATCCAGCTCCGTTGTACCTGTCTTTGTGTCATGGCACATACCTGGCTGCAGCCTAAAGTCCCCCAGTCTCTGATGCATGGGATATGGGGGACTTCTCTCTCATGGTCATGGCCTGGGTGGTGGCAGGGATGAGAGCTGCCCATGTCAACCCTTGCAGGGAGAGGAAAAAACGTATGGCTTGAAATAAACGGAGGGTTACAGATGCTATAAGGGCTCCTGGGCTGGGTCAGTGAGGATCTTAACTGCTTTCAGCTGTCGTTTCACTGTGTCCTAAAGTGCCTGTGGGGTTGTTAGGCAAAGCCCAGGGTGGTGGAGGTCAGAAGCAGCTCTTGGAGATGGTCTGGTTCAGTTCCCTTGTCCCTGTGCAGGTTCAGCCAGAGCTGGCTGCCCAGGACCATGTCCAGTTGGGGTTTAGGTATCTTCAAGGATGGAGATTCCACAAGCTCTTCAGGTAACCTCTTCCCTTGTTCAACCACCCTCACTGTAATAAAGTTTTTTCTTGTGTTTAAACTGGATTTTCAATATTGGGACCACTAAATGCCAAATCAAAGGAATAACCTAAATAATTGTTAGTGGCATGCCCCACAGAAGACAACTGATTTAAAAGACTAAAGTCCCTTACTTGCACCTTTCCATACTACACCTGGTATCCTCCTCTCTGAAGCCCTGGGCTGTTTTATCCTCAGGACATTTCTTCCCTTTGGATGTGTTTCTATTTGCCATATCCCTGCATTCCCATGTAATCTGGAGCACAAATGGGTGTCAGCACACCCACTTAGCAGATCCTTCTGGGAAGGAAACAGGTAATAACTGGGATGCTTCCAGGAAAAGAGCAGGGTGGTCACTGGGAAGGCAAAAGCAGGGGAGCAAAGCAGCAGAGAGGAAATGGAGTAACAACAGGGATGCTTTGTGGCTGATCATCCCACCAGTAAATTATGGAATGAAGCTACTAGAATTAACTCCCCCATATAATCCCCTATAATCTTATAGCCGACATACCATACCAGGACTTCACCAAGCTCTAATCCACATCTTGCCCCAGGCTTTCTTTGTGACCCGTGACAGGTCTTTGAAGAGAAGATACCTGCAGTGAACACAGAGGTTGATGTCATTAAATATTTACTGCTTCTGAATTAAGCAGTGGGGGAGCCAAATAGTTGGCTTGCTGGTTTTTGCTATTTAAAATGTTCTTTGTTATGCAGTTTATGAACTGTCAGGTCCAAGACTTATTAGGACACAAAAAAGCAGATGAAATGATGCAAATGATAAGGAACAGATGGGACAGAGACAGGGTGAGTTATTCAGGACAAGCTGCTGCACTGTTGTAGAAACTTGATCTAGTCTTAAAGCAGCCCGGCTGGGCAGAAGCTAACAGGGAATGGAAGGATTAAGGCCATGTCCATGTCCCCTTTTTAGCGTTCACACCTATGGTGCACTACCCTTCCCTGAGCCTGTCACAGCCCTCCAGCTCCCTGGCTCAGCTGAGGTGAGGGAGTTACTTTGTGTTTTATAAACCCCTCTGACTTGTGACAGCTCTGTCCTGACTCTTGCAGACCTGGGTCAATTTCAGCTGGTAAAAGAAAATGACGTTTTTCACTGCGATGGATGCAGGCCACAGAAGGACGCCTCTTGGGCTGTTCGCTGAGCTCAGAACTAGAAAAAAGAGCTACTGCCTCATGCTCCAAGTCCCTCTTGCAGCAAAGCTAAAAGCAGCACTCACAGAAAAGCCAGATAAGCATAAATTTACTTTCCGTTGCAAACCAACCCCCATTCCTGCGCCTTTAACTTGTTTGTGGTCCGTGCTGATCCATCCTCAGCCTGGAGTGTGCAGCGTAGGTGAAATGCGAGCCTGCTAATTCTGCACTTTCCGTTCTTCCCCTGTACTGGTCGGAAAGGAAGAAGTATTCCATAAGTGCAAGGAGTGCCACCTAATGGCCCGTTGAGGAACCCCAAAGCTCCGCCCAGCCTGCCGTCTCCGTGGTTTCCCCCCTATACATGAGTATAGTAAAACACGGTATATTTTCACAAGCGCGCTGAAATGCAAGTCTCTTTCATGGCTTGTCTACCCATAAACTATGCTTTGAGGGTAATGTAGTGTAGAGTGTTTAGTTTCATACACAAACACTCGTTTCTGTAAGCTCAAGACTTGTGTAGCAATCCAGATGCAAGTAAGAACTTGGAGGTCCATGGTGCTTTTTCTCAGAAACTCACCATTTGCTCCTTCTTGCTGTTACTCTTCAGCACAGTGTAACTTGCTTTACTTTAAGGATGTATAGGGATGCTGTATGGAAAATACAACGGAAATGAGGGCTCCAGAAGAACACAAACAAGCCATTTACTCTATAGCTTAAATTTTCAATAGCTACCTTACATTTCAGGAATTATTCACTAGTTGTTCAATTACAACCAAGCCCTAACCTTTGATATGGTAAAATGTTATTACCTCCAATCCTTTATTACTAACAGTGGTCCAGTGGCAGGTAGCACGGTCTGTTCCAAAGGAGCAGCATTTACTTGTTCTCTTGAAAAACATTCCTAGAAAGCAGGTTCAGGGAACTAATTCCTATACAGTCTGAGCAGCAGCACCTGCCCTGCCAGAGAAATGTACTTCCACCTAGACATAAACAGCCTGCTCATCAGCTTAGGCATAGGCATTAGGGTTAGGCATTAGGGTTGAACTAGCTGCAAGAACATACTTCCTATGCAACCTAGAGTTCCCAAATGAGAATAGAAGTCACAGAATCATAGGGTGGTCTGGGTTAGAAAGGGCCTTCAGATCATGTAGTTCCAGCCCCCCTACTGGAGATGAAGTACAGAGAAATGCACATTATCACTTTCAACACATACTATGAAGCAAACTATTTCTATTACATATCTTTTTGCAAGATACTAATTCATTTTCATTAGTCCAGAGAAAAATTCTACTTTTTTCTTCATCAGAACTCACTGGGTATTATGAGAACCTCAATAACATGTCCATGAAGTAGAAAACACTTGAAAATATTTGGCCTTCAAGATTTCTTTCCCAACAACCAGTTTCAAGGCCTTTTATTACAATGAAACACTTAAGCCCCTACGTAGACAGTTTAACCCCCAGAAATGTTACCTGAATCGTTCTGAAGAGTTCCAGTAGATCACCACAGCATGAGATTCCTTCTGCCTTCAGTGTGCAGATCCACTTGCTGACAAAGAGCACACGCACACATTTGACCTCTCTCATACCCGATTTGTCTCAGAAGCATATTGACTTGTTTCTCAGATTTACAGTCAGGTCACTTACTTTGCAGTTCAGTGAAGCGTGGTTGTCTAGGATTCATTACTAACTTGTGTTACAGTCTCTAAACTCGCTGAGGACAAAGTCAACTGATACAGAAGATGGAGTTTCTCACCTTTAACCCAAACTTACCAGCATTATTGTAAAAACAGAATGGTAGCCATTTTCATAATAGTGGGAAGGCCACTGTATTCAAGAACAGTCCTACAGA
Organism: Agapornis roseicollis; assembly: GCA_002631895.1. NCBI lineage: Eukaryota > Metazoa > Chordata > Aves > Psittaciformes > Psittacidae > Agapornis > Agapornis roseicollis. The sequence goes on along the minus strand of NDXB01007456.1, from coordinate 232,784 downwards.
AACAGTGTTCACAACGACATACCCAAAAAACCAAGGCCATGACCTGTTAATAATAGCCTGCAATAGGTAAGACCTGCAAAGTGTATCCACACCTAGGTCTTTGTCACCTTTACCTCCATATGAAGGAAATCTTAGCATCGTAATACCTCACTGTAAAAACACACATGGGCAGTAGTAATGTTTTTCCATGGCTGGTCCAGAACTGCTCAATTGTTTTGAAAACAGATCTATCTTAGGACATTTATGTACGTGAGAAGAAACTTGCCTGTAGCTTACGTTAGCCCTGCCCTGACAGGCATTACTGGTCACTGAATTCTGCAGGTCAATCCCCATGTTTGTTTTCTATTTGTTTTTCAAATGAACACCACTGATGTAGAAGATGACATAAAGAAAAAAATCCATTCAGCTATACCTACAATCCTCCCTTCTCCTTTATTCTTATCAGTTGCAGTGGGAGAAACAAGGAAACTGGTGAGAACAGTAGTAAGGGAAATACCTCTCAGAAAATGCTTCATGATATGAGATATCACTCATGATATGAATCTAGTCCTCTTCTTAAAAACCTATGGTAGTAAAATACTTTTCATGAGTCCCGTCCATGTACACATCAAGTTTCACTGGGAACACAGAGACACTGCAGTTTTACAAAGGAAGTATGGAAAATTAACACATCAAATCAAGTTTTAGAATCACTATTTGTAAATTTTTCCACAGAAAAGAAACAAAAGTGAAACTGTACTAAAACTATGATGGAGGAGGCAGAGCTGGATGCGGTCTATATTCACCAATGCCTGTTTTGACAGGGAAATTTAAGAAGGAAAAAGGTTGATACAGATAGGATCTATTAAACCAGACAGTTATTAGCTAGACAGCTGAGCCCACTGGTGAGTAACACAAGATGCCCACAACTGCCATGAGAAACCCAGGCTTAATTACATGAAGTTTAATGAAGATGATAATTCCGTAACAATTTATTGAACATATTTAAGAACAATCCAATTCACATTAAACCTCTGTAGCATCATTATTTAAAAAAATACAGGATTAAGGTATCATTTGCTAAATTCCATTGCACATCAGTTTATTTTCGCATTTCAAAGGGGAGCAGCAAGTAGTTGATTATATAAAGGCAAACATACACGCATCCAAGGCTAATATAGCCATTTAAAGTTGTAGCAACAATATATGAAACAGCATAACTAGTTTTTCTTTTTTTAGCAGAAATATGTGTAATCAATTTTACAAGTAAAGAATCCAGATGTTAACTGTGGAACCAGTTGAATACTTTCAGTGCAGCAACAGAACTGTTAGTGTCTCACAAAGTTTATGTAGAATACACATCTGCTCAGCATTTGTAACTTCTCATAGCACAATGGTTTCAGTACTCAACTGCCTGGCTCTTTGGATACTAACCACCAGGCTGGCTGGCTTCCAGAAGCAGCAAAATAAAGACTGTCAGCTGCTGTCAATTTAACACCATTTTGACTTGTGAAGCACTGGAAATTTAACTGAAAAATCATCTTTCAATGACATGCCCAGGAACAGTTTTTATCAGTAGTGATACCAATATTCCTCACAACTTTTTACTTACTAATGTCAGGATATGGGGGTCAGTTACTCGTGCTCGTAATTCTTATATCCTAACAAAAAATAGTGAATGGTTTGTGCAGATGATCAGAAGCAGCAGATGGAGAATCTAGCTGGGACCCTGGACCAAACAGACACACCTAGGACAGAAGTTCATTAGCTTCCATGTGACCACTCTGACTTTTAATGGTGCAGCTAATGTTTAAACAATCTCTGAAAATAAGCTCCTCAAAATGCCCTTTTTGTTTTCCTTTTAAATTGAGCCCTTAAACATAGGGCCTTCTCCTTGCCTACCAACAACCTTGAGCTTGATTTCCTAGCACCTTCATTGCCCTTCTGTATCTTCTCTTTCCTGCTACAATCCACCCATTAAACCTAAATGGACGGTTTGTTATGTTTTTGATGCCTATGCCTCTCCCATCTTTGGTAAAATCCTTTATTTGAGATTCTCACTCTCATCTATCTTTTACAAAAGCTCACAGGTGAGGTGACCACCTAAAAGTGTAACTGTGGCTTATGCAAAATAGTTTCTGTTCTAAAAGTACGTGCCGCTTAATGACACTACAGTAAACAGAAGAATTTTTATCTAGTATAGGCGATTAACTTTAAGAATGGCCAAAAATAAATACACCAACCCACTTAACTCCCTCCTCCCCCCTCCCCCAAGACAAAGGGGTTTTAAGGACAAACATAAAATTAACAGGATTAAAAATATCTTAAAAACTGCCTCGAAACTAGGAAATAGGGAGGTCAGCGAGTGTCCACCTCCCTGTGTATTACCCAGATTCTGCAGCAATAACATCTGCACAAACATCCACCTGCTATAGCTTCAGAATTCGATTCCTTGGAAGACAAGCAGCAGCTAGGTTCCCAGTCACCACTGAGGTACAGCTCCACAAAACTTGTTGTTCAGCACGCTGACAGTAGTTTAAATTCCAGTTCAGAACAGGCACACGGGGAAGTAACCACAACTTAAGCAAACCCTGAGCAAAGTAGTTTTGAAGCAATCGCTTATCTTTTTGAGACAGCTTTCTGAAAGGTTTTATGCAAGACAAGAATCAAGGTGTTCGTTTATTTTAGACTCCAAAACCTCAGTCTGGCAAACAGGACAACTGACCTTTTTATCCTGCCTCACAGCAGTGCTGGAACTTGCAGAGGACACTGTAGATTCAGCTTTGGTTTTTGAAGGTGTACTTACACCAGAAGTGACACCAGTACCACTTTTTTTAATGAAATAGTTTTCAAAGGCAGTTCTGTCTTCCACTTTTGGCCATTGCTGGAGGGTACTAGAACCTTCTGAGATTTTTTTCTGACCTGCTGTTGTCTGCTCAAAAGAGATTTGTTTTGGTGACCCGTTATAAAATGGCAGAACCCTCTTGTCACTTGCAGAGTCTTGGTTTGATTTTTCCTCCATAACACGAGCAATTTTAACAGGTGATCCACTCACGTTCTTGTAAGCTTTTGAATTAGCAACAGAGAGTTTAGGAAACTCACGCTTTGAAGCTAAGTTGATTTTCTCACTGGCATCACCAGTATGCACTGGAAAGAAGATGCCACTACGGGGTGACTTTTCAAATTTTATCTCATTTTTAGGGATTGGTATTGTCCTTACTGGGGAACGAAGCTGTGAACCACATGTTTCATTTGTGCTTCTTTCTGAGAGTCCACTGTCTCCTCCCCCAAGCCGATATCCCTTTCCACTAAAGGGCACCAGATCTTGCGTTTCATGAGTTTTTGTCTTGCCTGTAATTTAAGAAGAGAAGAAAATATCTTCTTGGTTTTTAATATACGTAATATAACTTTTCAATATATAAGTCATGGGTTTATTATTTTACATACTTCATAAAAAAAAAATAAATCTGCTGCTTGAAAACAGTGCATTAAACTAAACCTTTTGCAAACAGTTTAGTTGAGAAGGAGCCTAGAAATGCACAAATAAAACGGGCCGCGTTCTTCACTATGTAACAGTAGTATCTAAGCAGAGCTCATGTAATGGTTGATCTGCACTTTTTTAAGGAACTGTTTGGACAAAACCAGTTTGGAAAACAGGCAGAAAAATTGTTTTAAATACCTTTCTTAGGTGGCTCGGAATTTGGAAGTTTTGCTGCCTGGGTTTTCTCCTTGGATTTCTTACAGAAGTTTTCTGGCTCCTTCACTTTTGTGAATGTACCTCCACACTTCTCTTGATGCTCAGCCCACCAGAAGTCTCGTGCAGAGGGTGCTCTATTCATCGAGCGTTTCACATATCCAAAGTAAGGTTTCCTGTTTCGGCAGGGACCATTGCAGCGCCACCAGTGCTGGCGGTACAGATCCACCTCATCGTGAAAATCATGATAGATCTAGGTTAAAAACCAAACCAAACCAAAAAAGTCACTCAGAAAGTCCCTAATTTTACACCAACAGCTCTACAATACTCTTTAAAAATAAATTACCATTTCATTCCTTCCATTACTGCTGTGTTTTTTACATTACCAGTTCAAAGAGCTGAACCTGCGTTAAATTCGATCAACATTTAGACACCATTAAAACAAAGCTTAAAAGACAGGATGTGTAGGAATGTGTCCTGGCTATCTTGTGTGAACTGCACTAAAATCACTTTGAAAAATCTATCTACAATTTCACCCTTCGTGATGTACTGGTTAGAATGCATTGCAAACAATGCCAGTACTGTATTCTTCTTCCAGCTACTACCTGAATGGATCTTGCCAGACATATTATTTTGCAATACTATCAACCCACTTGTCTCCAGTGATACAAATTTTAACTAAAGCAGACTGTTCTTCTCCAAACCGTATTCTGACATGGAGCTATTCTGGCTCTGATAGCATTAAGTTGTTTCAAGTCTAAATTAAAATACTCACAGAGGGCATACTTGAAAATCGTATCACTAACAACCTGCTACATCTTCCTCAACCTGTTCCCACCATCATCCCCAACAAAATAATAACTATGGAACTGGCATACACTTGGATGCAAGTTTGTATTGGTACCACCTGTGGAGTGTCAAACCAGAACAAGTCTATTACTTATACCACACCACATACCAAGAAGCCAAATCAGGAAGAAACTGCTATTAAATTAAATAGTTTACACGTACTGTGACATTGGCTCCAGTCAACCGATTAATGCGACGCATGTGTTTGCAGAACTCTGGTCCATGAGATTCACGATCTTTGTCATTATTAGTAACAAAAAGCAGGGCATGGATCATTTCATGCAACAGTGTCTGAAAGGATTGAAATCATTAGCTACTTACTAAAAAGCATTATATATAGTTTCAAAATTAAGCTGTAAGTATGCTGCTGCTCTGCATTTACCTCAGTACTGATCTTCTCTTCATGCATTTACATGTTTATTCTGGGGCATAAAACCATGATACTCGTTCTACCTGTCAAAATCAATTTACCCCTATTCCCATACCACCAAAACATATTACTACAATAAGTGACATTCCAAAAAGGAGAAATAATCCCCAAATTTAAGTCAGATCTTTGAAAAGATCATCCCCTCTGCAACCAAAAGAGACACTTGTGAGAAAGTTGAAACCCCACAGCATTTCTGTTCATTAAGCAAACATGGATGCTCAGCCAACTCAAAGCAGCAGCCCTGACAGAGGCATAAGAAGCAACACAATGTTTACAGTCATATCCTATACCCTTATTTTTAGCTGTTGGCCTTTTGAGCTAAAAGATGAAGCTACAGCCACCTTCCAATTGTGCTTTCAGTCCATGTTTGTTTTTAATATTAGGGAATAATTTATGAGTAAAAAAGTTTGGGTTTGGTTGTTTGGGTTTTTTTTTCAGTAAAATAAGCAACTGGCCTTATCCTCCCACTCAGAGTTGCCCATTTAGAAATGCAAAAATGAAAGATGACCATGACACTGAAACATAAGCATCACAAGTGTAAAAATAAAGACACCACTATTTTACAATCTATAGGTATATAAGTATATACAGCACATAATACATACTGTAAGAATCCTACTGTAAAATATTGGGGGGGAGGATGGACACACAATACATTTTATGTGCAGATTCACAAGTACTCTTCAAATACCTCAACAAGATCCTTCCTTGGTCTTAACTTGAGGAGTGGCTCACTTAGACGAATGGAACACATTCCACCTTTTCCTTCATATTTACACACTCCAGCACAGCTGAAAGAGAAACAGAAAGAAAAGATGAAAAGCTACTTGTTTCTTGAGAACTGGAATTAAAATGCTGTCCTCTTCCAGCACATGCTAGGTAACTCTCAGAACATGAAAAAGAACCTTTCAGTAGTTACTTGAAAAACTCAAGAAAAAAATCCAAACCCACAAGTTTCTTAGAATAAGCTGTGACTGAACCAGCAAAAGTGAAACTGTAGATATCTTGCAGTCACTTTAAGTCAAAGCTGAAGTAATCCTGAGGAAGGTGGGGGGGGGG
>NDXB01007456.1:179360-226649 GCA_002631895.1 Agapornis roseicollis | reverse complement strand
CCGGGAGAGGGGGGGGGGGGGGGGAATCACAATGGGCTGCTCCAAGCTAACCTGTTTAGGAGGCAGAGAACTGTTTTCATTATAACTCCTCATGAAGTGAAATATATGAAATAGAGGCTGGAGATTCAAAGCAGCCAACCCCAATTTAACTGCTGGCTGCTGCAATTTACCTCCTCATCCTCTCCCAATGTTTGTCTCTTACTGATCTTTCATGTATCATCACTTCTGCATGCTAACCCAGCAGAAAAAATTTTTTAATGTTACTGAGTTAGTGCTCTACCTGTTCAGTGTTCAAGTATTTTCAACTATTTAAAGAGTGCTGCAACCAGCAGAGGACAACACGGGGCAGGACATCGGCTGCCAGGAATTGCATCAGCTGATCTGCTACAGGAATGCAACCTGCACTTCAAAGCTTGTTTTGTTTTCATCTCAGATTCCCTGTACATTCCCCCTCCTAATCTGTTCTAAGCTTTCTTAATAAACTGTTACGATTTCATATTTACCTTTCTGCCATGCTTTAAAATTATAATAGAAACTGAGAACAGGAAAAAGAACAGCAATACAAATATGTTCTTTTACATTCTGACATACAGTTTAAGAGCAAATTATTTATTCCACTTTAACATCTCTCCAGTTTTGCCTGCACCCCAGGAGAGGACATCTAGGGCTGCCAAGGATGACCAATGAAGGACAAAACAGACAATGACAATGACCAATCTACATCCTAGGGTACAAAACACGTTAGAAAAGCAGGACACCCAAGTACCCGGAAGAGAAGCTGTGCCACTAGCACACTGTGCCTATGAAACAACACTCAGGAGTAATATATAACGAAAAATGACAGCTTTTACTTCCCTGTCCCCCCTGCCCAACCCCATAGCGCTATATATATTAGAAAGTAATTCTTCCCTATGAGGGTGCTGAGGCGCTGGCACAGGCTGCCCCATCCCTGGCAGTGTTCAAGGCCACGTTGGACACGGCTTGGAGCAATCTGGTCTAGTGGAAGGTGTCCCTGCCCATGGCACAGGGTTGGAACTGGATGAGCTTTAAAGTCGCTTCCCACCCAAACCGTTCTATCATTCTATGATGAGATGAGCTACTCCTTATTTGACGGGCCACAGACTCTTCCAACAGCTCTGACACAGCATCGACACCCGACTGAGACCCCCATGGCAGCTTCCCTTGCCCTCCTCCCCCCCCCCGCTCCCCGCCGGAGCCGGGCCTGGCAGGCAGGGAGGCCGCTCACAGCCGTGCCCGCCTCCCCATGCAGGGCTGCCCTGCGCGCCGACCCGGCGCCCCCCATGCCGGTAGCGTACAGGGTCATGCGCGGGCTCCACGACACGTCCACCGCCGCCAGGCGCCCCCAGAAGAGCGCCTCGTTGAACTGCACGAAGAGGCCATGCACATCGGGGCTGGGGTCCAGCAGCTCCCACTCTTCATCCACCACCGACAGCGGCCGGAGGGGAGAAAGGTCCCGCCAGGTTTCAGGACACGGTGCTGGTGGTACTGCCGCCGCTGCAGCTGCGGCCGCCTCCTTGTCTTCCGCTTCCCACAGCTCCTGGAGCTGCAGCGCCAGCACGAAGTCGTCCTCCATCCCGCTCAACGGCAGCGCCGCCACAACGCCCGGGCACTAAGGCCGCACCATCCGCCAGAACAGCCTGGCGCGCATGCGCGTTACACGACTAACAGCCCCGCGCTCCCATCCTGTTCCGACCACGCATGTGCCTAACGCCGTCTGAGTGCTCCTGCCCCGGGCACTCACGGTCGCAAGGAGGGGAACCGCGCATGCGCGTTGGGCGCGGCGTTCTTGTCGCAGGCGGCGTACGTCCTGCGGCGCGCAGGCGCAGTGGCGTTGTGAGTGGCGGCCGTAGTGGCTGTGGGGTGGGTGTCGGTTGCCGGGGCTGTTGGAGGTGCGGCCATGGCGATGGCACTGTCGCTGGGCGAAGGTGGCGGGAGCCGGCTGCGGCGGCAGCTGGAGTCCGGGGGCTTCGTGGCGGCGGAGTACGTGAAGCAGCTGTCGCAGCAGTCGGACGGGGACCGGGACCTTCAGGAGCACCGGCAGCGCATCCAGGCGCTGAGCGAGGAGACGGCCCAGAGCCTGAAACGCAACGTGTACCAAAACTACCGGCAGTTCATCGAGACAGCGCGGGAGATCAGCTACCTGGAGAGCGAGATGTACCAGCTCAGCCACATCCTCACCGAGCAGAAGGGCATCATGGAGGCTGTCACCCAGGCCTTGCTCCTCCAGGCCGACCGCGACGACCCCGAGCTGGGCTCCCGCCGCGCCGCTACCACCGACCCCTTCCTACCCCTGTCGGCCAAGGAGGCAGCAGCCAACGAGGAGGGTCGGCAGCGGACGCTCACTACCCTCTTGGAGAAGGTGGAGGGCTACCGCGACCTCCTGCCCGAGAGCCCCAGCAAGTACCTGGTCTACAACGGCGACCTGGTGGAGTACGATGCTGACCACATGGCACAGATCCAGCGGGTCCACGCCTTCCTTATGAATGACTGCCTGCTCGTGGCCACCGCGCTGCCCAACCGCCGCGGTGCCTACCGCTACGTTGCCCTCTACTCCCTCGATGGGCTGGCTGTGGTAAACGTCAAGGACAACCCTCCCATGAAGGATATGTTCAAACTGCTTATGTTCCCCGAGAGCCGCATCTTCCAGGCTGAGAATGCCAAGATCAAGAAGGAGTGGCTGGAGGTGCTAGAGGAGACCAAACGCAACCGGGCCCTCAGTGAGAAGCAACGCCTAGAGCAAGAGGCCCTGCCCCGGCCTGCCCCAGCACCTCCTGAATCCACCAACCCCTTCGAGGAGGAGGAAGAGGAGGAAGAGCCCTCTGCTGAGGAGGAGGTGGTTGATCTCTCACTTGAGTGGATCCAGGAGCTGCCTGAGGACCTGGACGTCTGCATTGCTCAGAGGGACTTCGAGGGGGCAGTGGACCTCTTGGATAAACTCAACGAGTACCTGCGGGACAAGCCTGTGAGCCAGCCCGTGAAGGAGCTGCGGGTCAAGGTGGATGAGCGGGTCCGGCAGCTTACAGATGTGCTGGTGTTCGAGCTGTCTCCAGACCGCTCTCTGCGGGGAGGGCCACGGGCCACCCGCCGAGCTGTGTCTCAGCTCATTCGCTTGGGCCAGTCCACCAAGGCATGCGAGCTCTTCCTGAAGAACCGGGCGGCCGCGGTACAGACGGCCATCCGGCAGCTGCGCATCGAGGGTGCCACGCTGCTTTACATCCACAAGCTCTGCCATGTCTTCTTTACCAGCCTTCTGGAGACAGCAAGAGAGTTTGAGACCGACTTTGCTGGCAACAACGGCTGCTACTCGGCTTTCGTGGTCTGGGCCCGCTCTTCCATGAAAATGTTTGTAGATGCCTTCAGTAAGCAAGTGTTCGATAGTAAAGAGAGTTTGTCGACTGCGGCAGAGTGCGTCAAGGTAAGAGGGTCCAAAGAGGGTGGTGTGACATGATAGCCAAAACAGAGGTTGTAAAGCTTGTAAATCTGCTTTTCTAACCCTAGCTTAGTTGCTGACTCTTGAAAGGGTCTATGCAAAGTTTTCCTCAGTTGAAAAGTGAATATTCATTTGCGGTTGATTTGGATTTTTTATCAGTTTAACAGAGGAAAGGATTAAGATGAAAACGCACAGCAAGAAAAACCCTGCCTTTATCAGAAATACAGTATGTGTTTATTCTTAATTTGCCTTTAACCAATAGGAGGTCCTAAAATTTATGTAAGGTACATTTGAGTGATGAGTATTTGAAGATTTTTCTGTCTATTTTCCAAGCTTGTCCTGGACTACATTTCCATAGTTTTTTGCAAGACTAATTTATTTCAGCTTCTAAGGGGACGGGATGGGGAGGAAGGGGGAAGGGAGGGAAAAGAAGGGTTGGGGGAGTTCTTAATGTAATTGTCAGAGTGGTTTTGATAGGCAGGGTTTATCTTTCAGTTACTAATTTCTTGTTAATAAGAAATATGTGAAGCAGGAGAAGTAAGTGAAGTATAACTAAGACTTCTCTGTTTTCTGAGAATTATAAATTTGGTAAATAAGATGTAAAGGGGGACTACACATTAGTAACACCCTTTGCTTTTTACCCAAGGTAGCTAAGGAGCACTGCAAGCAACTTAGTGAGATTGGACTGGACCTCACCTTCATCATTCATGCTCTTCTGGTAAAAGATATCAAAGGTGCGTTACAAAGCTACAAGGATATCATCATCGAGGCCACCAAGCACCGCAACTCTGAGGAGATGTGGAGGAGGATGAACCTAATGACTCCAGAGGCACTGGGGAAACTCAGGGAGGAGATGAGGAGCTGCGGGGTGGGCAATTTTGACCAGTACACTGGTGATGACTGCTGGGTCAACCTGAGTTATACTGTAGTAGCCTTCACTAAGCAGACTATGGCCTTCTTGGAGGAAGCGTTAAAGCTTTACTTCCCAGAGCTGCATATGGTCCTGTTGGAGAGCCTCGTAGAAATCATCCTGGTGGCTGTCCAGCATGTTGATTACAGTTTACGGTGTGAACAGGATCCTGAGAAAAAAGCATTCATTAGGCAAAATGCATCCTTCCTGTATGAAACTGTCCTTCCTGTTGTGGAAAAAAGATTTGAGGAAGGGGTTGGAAAGCCGGCCAAGCAGCTACAGGATCTGAGAAACGCTTCAAGGTTGATGCGTGTAAATCCGGAAAGTACCACCTCTGTGGTGTGACAAGACCTAACTGTTGTTATGAACAGCCTGAAAGCACTTGCTGAAAATGTTGTACATTGGATACATGAACTAAATGGGTTTTCTGAGTCCCTGAAAATACAGAAGTCCAACTGCTGCATTCCAGAAGCTGAAGACTTACAATCAAAGCCTGAGAGGATGCAACACTTGGTGGATGGGAATTAGGGGAGTGAGAAGTAAGGTTGAAGTCCCATGTCCTTGGACAGCATATCCTGTAATAATGGTTTATGTAGTGTTTATGAATTGAAAAACTGCAATATACAATTTTTGGCCAAATGTTTGTGAAAGTCTTAATGTATGTACACCACATGGCAGGAAAAGATTATTTATCACATCACTGTAGTAATTCTTTTTTAAGGCACGGTTCTGGTAGGAGGGGAAGTGCTGAAACGTTCCTCGGATGTGAGACACATCCACCATCCAGATGTGACTCAGCACTGCAGATAAACAACATGAATTTGCACAGTCTGATTTGTTTGGTAGCAGTACAAGCTCTTCAGTCTTTTTCAACATTCAGATTCTTTTCATTCATTTCAGAGGCAGATCTAAATTAAAAATGTGAGGGGGTTTAAGGTTTTTGTGTTTGGATGAAGGGGCTGCTTCTGTTTAATAAGCGTGCTTAAATTGCAGCTGTCTGAAAACACACCTGCTGTCAGGAACATTTGTTCCCTTCAGAGAAAAAGTGAGAATAACTTTTTTCCTTCCCCTTTGTGGTCCCCTTCCTTTTTTTTCGTGGACTTAATTGGAGTCAAGTCAGTTTAATTAAATGTGCACTCTTGCTTGAGGTGCTGTCATAAATGCATGACAGGCCATTGCCTACTAGTAGAAACCACAGTGAAGAAGTGTAAATGCTTTTGAGATGTGGAGGGCAGGGAGAAGGTCTGAAGGTACCGTTTCATTTGGGAGAAACAGCATGCTAGTTCTGCTGTATGGAGACAGCACAGGATGAAGGGAGTGAGTGTGTGAGGCTTTTTGTAAAGGATGTGATCTGCAAAACACACTGTTCCTCCTGCAAATGTTAGTATTGTTTTCTGTAATACAGCAATAACCTAGAAGCACTGTCTTTTTCTGCAGAAAGCCCAAGTGCTGTGTTTGGTTGGGAGCACTAATATAGATGGGGGAAGTTTATGCAAATGCTTGTATGTTTGGATTGAATGGTGGTGGCTGTCTCATTCAGTATATGTCTCTGAAAATAAAATAAGCCAAGTCTTGGATAAAGGCTGGCTTTAGAAAGCTGTCAGCATCATGTTCGGAGCTGTGTAAACTTCTTCCCCGCTAGTGAAGACTTTATTAGCTGTGAGAAAATCATGTTGCAGCTAAGTAACCTTGTATTAGACTCTCAATAAGTGTTAACTGGAATCATTGCGTATCCTATTCCTGTTATGCTTTTGGATGAAAGATTTTGCAATTTGTATCAGTGTAATGAATGCCTCATGACTGCCAGCTGGTAAAACATTCTGCTCATACTGGAGCTACTTTCCTCCCTATTTTCATGGTGCTAGTTCATTGCACTTTAGTGGCTAGTTTTCATTCTGTTGCTCTTTGAATACCTTTTGAACTGCCAGGTTTTGCCAAGTGTGCTACAGGCTCTGCTCACTTGCTTTCCACTTTTTGGGCTTTTTGCTAGCATATCCTGGGAGAAAAATGGTTTTAAAGGGTACTTATTGCTCTTGCTAAAGCTGATTGAAAACCACTGAAATAGCTGTAGTTTTATTTTAAGGGACTGAGACAGTGAGAACTTGTGTGAACATGTTATGTCCAAGACAAAGCCACACAGGTGTTTTTCCACTAATGAATTGGTTTTGATACCAGATCCTAAGAAAGTGTATCAAAGTAATATATTCTTTCTCATTTGCTTGAAGTGGGCAGAGGTAACAACCTTACTTAACCTGAGAAATACTTTCAAGTGGATTTAAGTGAGAGCTCTACATGATGATGGTATTTTGGAAGAGAGGAAGAAGCAAGGGCTTTTTTCTCAGATACATTTATTGTTTTCTTTACAGCAGAAGAAAGCAGAATTAATACAGATGAGTTGTTTTGGTTTTGTGTTGGTTTTTTTCCTGTGAAAGAGAAAGGTATGCTGTGGAACTGCTGCTCAAGAGTGATTATTGTGATGCTTGAGAATTTTGTGTAAGAAGCTGAATTGTAGTCTCATGATTCCCAGCTCTGGAGTAAGATTGAATAGGAGGAGAGCCCTGTTCATGCATCCATTGCAAGCTGGTGTAGCACATCTTGTCCTCATCAGAGGGTGAAAGGTAGAATGTAATTCTGCCATGTGTTCTGTTATGCCTCAGTCATCTCTCCCGTTACCTGTTTACAGCAGACACGGCCTACTGATTTTGTCTCTGCCGTCATCCATGGATCAATGGGCTTATGTGGATATTAATTTTAACGGATCAGAGAATCTGGCGTTTCCTCTGGGTGATCAAATATCATGTTTGTGTGTCTGGCACAATCCAAATATGCGTATGGATTTGTATAAACTGCTGTAGGTAGCATTGATACTTTGTAACTTGTGAATCAATTCAAATTGTAATAAAAGAAAATCAGGAACTTAAGGAAAATGGTGTGCAATTAAATTAAACACTTTGTATGTTAATTCTGTTAACAAAAACGTTAACGTATGCAGAGAATCATGGTTTAATAAATTTCAGATTTGAAGACAGTAATATGAAATGGCACTTTTCCTGAGCAATACACTTGTCCAGTGTTGTTCAAGGTGGGATTTGCAGTAACTACTGAATAACATGATAGCAGTTTTGTTGATCTGGGGAAGAACTAGTCTGTTTGTTTTGTTTTTAGACAATTGCATATAAAATCTGGTTTCCTTTAGCTGCTGTGACAAAATTGTGATGTGTAAAATGAAGATGTTTTTTAATTATTATTCAGATGAATTTATGTATTAGAATTTAATGCAATAACTTTTCTGAACAGTGAGGACCATGTATTAAAACTTTTGGACATACAACAGTGGTGGTGAATTTCTGGTTTTATTACACCATCATCATCAGGAGGATGTTGATTCAGAGTTCAAGTTCATTAATAAATTTCCAGTGAAGTAAGAGAGGTTCAGGTCAGTGGGCTGTGAGGGAGATGTGAGAGGCAGCTGGGTGGTGAAAGCCAAGTGATGTCACTTCAGTTACACTCTTAAGAAGTCAGTGTGATCAGGTCAGTGTCATGCTATGGGATTTGTTATCTTCCAGAGATGATTCTGCCACCGGAGTCCATTCGCTCTTAACTTGAATGCCGCATTGTGCAGTGCAGCCTTTCTCCTCGCTAGGTGGAGTTCTGTCTGTTGAAGCTTTGCTACACCAAGGACAGGCTCAGCCATTCAAGCTGTGCCGTCTCACAGCGTGGCTTGGGACGTTTTGTAACATGCTAGGGAATAAAGATGCTGCACTGAACTTTTTGGATGTTAGGGTCAACCTTTTTTTCCTTCCTTGGTTGTGGTTTTCTTCTGCATTTTCTGATTTTTGTATTGTTAATTTCTTAATTCTTCATGTTTTCTTTTTGTGCTGTTTCTATACCACTGGCAGGCATCCTGCAGAGGATCTCACCTTTCTACTTATAAAAGTGTGTACCAACATGTGACATTTGGTCTGCCTGAGAAATGCTTTGCTGAACTGCAGGTTCCTACAATGATGTGAAGTCACTTGTCACAGCTTCAGCTGTCTTGTGTAAGATGCTCAGCTTTGTGACTTCTCAAGGTCAAGCTTGTGTGACCTCTTGTTATTGTACTTCAGCATTGAACTGAAATTCCCACGAGAGCTCATGCTCACAATGCAGCTTTGCACTGCAGCATGATAATGCAGAAGATCCCTACCATCAATCTCCATAACTTACTCTTCACACTCCCTTTGTTGCACAACTCCTATGTTGTAACTGGCTTACCTTTTGCTTAAAAATATCAGTAGTTCTGCAGACTCTCACTGTGTTTTCCCAGAAAAAAATTAAACCCAGAATGGGGCATATCTGTCAAGGAGCTTTGTGAGCATATCCTGTAGACACATCTTTTTCCCCAGTGGTTTGAGAGTTGTGATGTACAGTTAATCCCTGCAAACCCTGAAAGGTAGTAGGGAGAGAAACACCTCAAACTGTGGTGAAAATAGATTTACGCCCTTGATAATTACAAGGGATGCTGACTAGAGTAATCGATCAGAATTTGATTGAGCCACCTTGGACACAGAGTAATAACGTCTTGAGCGTTTAGGAAATTTTGCTACTACTACAATTTTAGTGGCCTCAGTGTGCCCTGTAATACAGTTCTCAACTTCAGGGTTACAGGCTGAACTAGATTCTCTGCTACAGATATGCTCTGTTTAACAGCAGAGAAAAAGTATAAGCAAGCAGCCTGTGCTGACCACTGAGCAGTGTTCCCCTTCCAGGTGACTGATCAGGACAGCTTTAGGGCAATTTTAGATCACTCTTATGTGCCCCTCTAGTATTTATCCCCTATTGCTCCCTATGCAGTAGCTGCATTCCTTTCAACGGCCTGAGCAGCCTACTTGTCATCCAAGCGGGAGATGATCTGGGAGGATGGAGAGAACCTGCTCCTCAGATTTCTCGAAGAGGGCTGTGATGGCACATGATTACCAGTGGGGGTCCCACAAGAGCTCTGCACCTGCAAGCATCACCTCTGCACAGAGGAAACAGGCTGCTCCATATGCAAGCAGATACGGTTGTATTCAATTTGTTCTCATAGAGCAGTACAAGAGCTTGAAGCAGGTGTGGAAGCTGAGATATTAATCTCTTCATGTCATGGCAGGACCTGGACTCTGAGGGTTTAGATTACCCAAAATATAATTTGGCCCTACAGTTGCCAGGAATCTTGTTCAGATGTGCTAATATCTTTGCATATGATTAGTGAATGTATTGCACTAGGGGGGTGGACCAGGGAGAAAAGCAGGTAGCATTAACCTCACTGCTGCTAGAGAAGTCCTTGGTGATGCTTGAATTAATGATGATTTCAAGTTATTTATAAGTAAAACAAAACCATGCAGCTCATCAGTGAGTTCTGCCAACACACACAGTTCTTTCTCTGTCCTCCCACAAAGCTGAGCCAGTCAAAATCTAAATGCTCATGAAGGTGTGAGAAAATTAGCCAAATCCTTTGCAGTGCAGAGCATGACTTGGGCAAAATTGGGGTTTGAATTTCACATACCCCTAAGCTGACTGTGGACCGAGGGAAAACTTTTCCTCAAACACTTCCAGACATAAAGTTCTCTGGGCTTTGAGTCATTCCTACTGTTTCTAAAATCTCAGTTCACAGACAACTGTCTGTGCCAGTCAGATTTGTTAAGACTAATGTGTTCTGGGTTTGTTTGAATTACAGCTTCGCAGCACTGCTGCAGTCTGGGATTCGTGTTGTTATGTTCATTCTCAGTTCACTGGACTCAAGTTTTCACAATAGGAAGGGGCCCAGCTCCTGCAGGATGGGGTTGTCAGAAGAATACTTGAAGCTCTGCAGAGAATCCTTCCTTCCTTCCTCAGGATTCAGTGAAGTTTTCTCTCAAAATGTGGGTCTCTGATAAGCAGCTCCTGTTCTGCTTTCTTTCCTCCCTCGCTAACAGTTGGCAGGATTGTTTGTTTTCCCACTTTGCAGTGTAACTTCTCCAGCAGAGGTGCCAGATTGGCTTTGTGGAGGAAGGAGGCCAAACTGCATGTTAAATTACAGTCTGTGCATCTGTCTTAACGGAATTCAGGCCATATACCTCCCTGCCTGTTCTCGCTAAAGACAATGTGCAGGGAGAGGTGCGGGATTGGCAGGTTTGCAAGGAAAGATCTGTAGTCTTTGTCCCTCCAACTTCCATCCAGCGAGTTGCTTAAGCACACACTACTAAAGAGCATAATACTGACTTTGAAAGGCCCACTCCTGCACACAGAGCTAATAAGATGTTAAAGTGCTTTTCATGCATGGAGCATAAATAGATTTCATAAAGCCAACCGGCAAAGAAGCTATAGGGGGCACCTCTGTGACACCTCAACTCTAGTGTGACAAACTGTGCTGCCTAACAAAACCTTCCCCTTCTTCAGTGGGCGCAGTAGGCTTTATGAATCATCCGTGTTTCAGCTTTCAGGAGGCAGCAATGATAGAGTTGGACATGCTAAAATGAAGTTGCTTCATCTGACCTGGTGTGATATGGGGCACCACAGCAGGGTGCAGGAAATGCCCGCCGGAAAACTGTCACTCTTAAGGAAGGGTGCACAGCAAAGCTGGACCAGCTGCTGTTCTGCAATGTGGTTCCACCTGAGCCTGGCTCCAGGGCTGGCTGGCACAAGGAGCAGCAGCCTCTTCCCACAACCCATTCTTCCTTGTTTTACTCAAACCCAGAGCCTCCCATTGTGAGCCCTTCCCTCCTGCTGTCTGCTTGGTATGAAATAGGTCTCCTCCCTCCCAGTGGGATTAAACCCCATCATGTTTGCTTGGTGACAATGGATGTACACAGTAGGCAGAAGGCCCCTGCACTGCTGCCTGGCATCTTTGCACCAAAAAGCCCTTCTCCTGGTGTGCCTGTAATCAGTCACCATTTTCTGTTTTCCCCTGAAATTTATTACCATTTAAATAGCATTCCAGCCTGAGACGTCCTGTGGGGTTTCTGGCTCTGCTCCCTCATGCTCTGTGAAATTAATTCCATTAAGATCATGTCCTCACAGGAAAACACTGCAGGTTCAACTAAACTGGTTTAGAAACTGTTTTAAATCCACGCAAGACCTTCTGTGCCCTTTTAGTCGTGAGTGGAGCACTTTCTATGTACTGGGCTTGGGCTATAATATTCTTAGACAGGAAAGTGTTCATTCCCAGCCAAAATTACAGCACCAAATCCTGCTACCTGGGCCAGTGATTTTGACTACTGTGGGCAAATTCCATATTTAACTCAGTGTGTGCTTTTTGGCCTTGAAAATTTAAAGGCCAGACTGCAAATGCCTTTAATCAGGAAGCAATTAATTGCACAGATTTCCTCCTTGCAGCCAGTGTAACACTCAAGTAGGTAATGCTCCCTGCGAGGCAATGGCTCATGCCTGTACACTACTTTTATTACTGTATATCTCTGCTAATTAGTTCCTGTTGGATGGTAGGCCAGGTTGCTACAGGGGGTTCAGATAAAAGGTTAAGAGGCAGTCAGTTAAGACAATCTAAAGATAGCTTTAAGAAGAAAAATAAATGGTTTGTTTTCCTGCTGAGATCTTTTTTCTTTGATTGTTATTACTATTATTTCTGAAGAAATCTCACAAGCAGGATCCATGCTTTTGATGGAAGTCAGGACCAGGTTTGCAGGTCCTGTGTTCTAGTACTTTGATGTCAAGCACACTAGATTGGAGCTTCTTCCAGACTACCCTGGTGCTCACCCAAGACCAATCCCAGGTAGGAAACATCTCACTTGTCTCTTTTGCACCCATCTTTGTGCAAAGGATCACAGTCCTGGTTGTCCCTCCAAAACCATGCTCAGCTTCAGGTTGAGAGAGGTGGATGGGTACCAGTTCAGGGAGAGCTGGGGCGGTGCTTAGCCCTCATAGACAGTCCCTGAGGGAGCACACATCCAATGTCTCACAGAACAGGAGGGTAAGGCTTCGGCTACCTCTCTGCCCCAAATTCACTTCAGGGCCATTTCCCCCACTGCTATCACTCATACCAATCTTGCTCACCTTTTCAAACACAAGCCATGCACCCTTCCTGTCCTATATGCTGGCCAGAAACGTCAAACTCCCTCTTAAAGCTATTATTATAATTTCCTAGCAGAAACCTTCCTCTCTGCACACACAAGTCTTCATGTTTGACTATTACAATTGTATTTTCAATGTTATAAATAACACATTAGCCTGGTTTATGTGTTCATGCAAGTCAAGCTATAAACTGGCAGATGAATGAAATTAACTGTCTCCAGAATTCACATTCCTGTCACTTATTCAATTATTTGATCAACATAATTGCTTGGAACAAGAGCTAATTGGAAAATGACATGCATTTATCCTCTGTATAGAGGAGAGGCTTATCAGGTATTTTACTGCAGGCACTTTCATTATTCCAATATTCTGGAAGAAACAAGGTTTTTAAACGAGCCAGGCCCAAACACACAAAGCTTGTTTGATAGCCAGATGCTTTCCTGCCCTTAAAATAGCTCCGGTATTTTGTGGTGCAAGGGTTTGAACATGTCTCTGTTGCAGTGCACAGAAGTAAGTACCTTGGCACACATGTATGGGAGCCACAAGCCAAGCTTCCCTCCAGGAGTCTACAGCACTAAATGTGTCCTTGCTTCTGTGTATCTTTACTGGTGCATTCATGCTAGTGCTGCAGCTGTATGTGTTTGATTCTGCCTAGGACTGGCTCCCATCCCTGGGAGCTGACACAGAGGGTACTGATCAGCAAAACAGCCTCTCAGGAGTAGGAAAGGCAGAAAGTGATCGTGTTGTTGCTGATGTGGAAAAGACTGTAATTTCCCACCTTGCCAGCTCAAACCCTGCATCGAGGTCACCGTCTGAAACATTGATACCTTTGGAGTGATTGGGTTTTTTGTCCCTCGCCTTGTTCAGATGTTCTGGTTAACATCAGGAGTCTGGACACACACATCCACACATCCGTGCACTTGGCTATTGAATGAAAATCTAGGAAGTGCCAGAGCAGAGGGATCAGGAGGTAGGAGATTCAAACCCTAAATCGGTCCCTGTTTCCATTATTAGCTCTAGCATTGTCTGGGGTTAGAATATTCAATTTGTTCAAGTAAGAGACAAGCAAGCACTTTTCCCGGCTGTGTGGAGGGGGAGGAAGCTCATCTATCAACGCCAACAGTTTGCAGCCTATTGTCTGCAGGCCCCGAGGGGATCTGTGGGTTATCTGTAGGGGAAAGGGAGCTAAAAAAAAAATCAACCCTGTTGTCTATTGCTTTAAATTCATGGCAGATGGCCTGCACCTCCGCTGGAGAATATCGGGGTCTACAGATTGAAATCGGGTAAAATCCGGTGTGGTTTTCCTCCAGGTGTTTGTGAGCAGTTCAAGCACCAGCTTTTGCTTGCTTGAAAAGACTCTGAAAGTGCTCCATGGAGCATGTGAGAAACACACTGTACTGGATCTGGTCCCCTGAGCTCTAGCTGTACTGCTAACACTGCACAAGTGGTACAGGACAGCGCTAAGAAGCACACTGTACTGCATGCACCGTCTTAGGGGCTGGTACTGTCTATATTTGATGAGAAATAGCTAACCAGGTAAGTGGTTATTTAGTTCATCTACAGGGAGATTAAGAAATGAGTGCAGCACAGCCTATTTGTACTTACACCAGGACATTTCTGAGAGTGCAGGGTTTATAGGGCAGGAACCAAAAGTATACAATAAGAGAATAAACCCCACCACAGATGGGTAGGGAGCTTGTAGCACTTGTATATGTGTCCCAGTGGTCCCTGGAGGAAAGAAAGTTAGATCCATCGAAAGACCTGTAAGCACAATCTTGTGCTGCTCAATGGGGATGAGCTGCAGTTTGTGAAAGAGAGATGCTGAGGACACCAGGGACCATTCCTGCTCACAGCTTTGCTACACACATGGCCACAGCAAGCTGAAACCGAGGACATTGCCAAGGTTTGGTGTCCTGGGGGTGACTCCAGCTGGTGAAAAAACAGCCCCTGAGTGCAATGCTGTGATTTCTAAGCTGTGACTAACAGTATAAATCAGTAACCTGATGGCACCACAGGACATCTCACATGGAAAATGCAGGCTCCTCTGTTGCCAGCTTTAGGCACAAAGGGAAGAAATAGAAAAAAATCCCCACCACAATATATGGGGTTATTTTGCAAATTCAGACTGCTGCTATGGCCAGACCGGGGAGAGTCACGCAGGGAAGTAGCCATTGCTAGGGCTGAGAGAAGAGGCAGTGCTGCAGCCTGCCGAGCCCCAAAGCAAAGGGGTGTCACAGGCGCCTGGAACCGGCGGCACGACCGGAGCAGCTCCCGGGAGAGCGCGGCACCCTCGGTCCTTCATGCCGGCTCCGCATTGCCGTGCGGCCGGGGACGTGCTCCCGCGGGGGCCACGCTGGCACCGGTACCGGCACCCGGTATCGCCAGCAGGGGGCGGCCGCCGCTGCCGCAAACCGCTCACCCGCCCTCCTACAGCTCCGCATCCCTGCATCCAAACCCAGACGCACACCTTCAGCCCCACAGCTCAGCCCTCAATCCCACCGCTTCCATCTGCCCACCACCCAGCAGCCTCATATTCCCCCAGTTCAGTGTCCCGGCAATCCTACAGCCAAGCACACCGGCAGACCTGCAGCCACATGTCCAGTTCTGTAGCCATGCAGATCCACTGACCAGCAACCCAGCATCCCCACAGCCCAGCATCCCTGAAGCCCTCCATCCAGTGCAACATCCAAACTGCATAGCAGCCCCAGAGCCCCACAGCTCTGCATTCCCAATCTCATTTGATCTGAAAGTCTATAAAACGGCTGCTCAGTTTAAATTAACAGAAAATGTGTTTTTCCATATTGATGTTTACAAAGGTGTTCGTTCCTCTATATTAGCATTATTGATGTGGATTCAACTATTTAGGACTTTAAAAAGGGTTGCCTGCATGTAACCAGGAGCTCTGCAGTCCAGCAGTCCTTCCTACAGCCCACCATCCAAGGGCAACATCCAAGCTTTGCAGCAGCCCCAAAGCCACACAGCTCTGCATCCCCAGAGCCAAACCATTTTGGCATCCCAGCCAGGGCACACAGCAAGTGTGTCTGGCACAGTGCTGCTGCTCCTGGGTGTAGGGGTTATTGCGGTTTCTGCCTTCTGGGGTAATGACAACTGTGACTGTGGAGGTGGTTGTAGTCACACTGGGCCTTTTTTTGCTTTGGGTCCTGTTATAAAATGTACTGGTAAAGATGCTATTTTGTTCCTCAGAGCTGGAAAAGTCTTTCTAGTGTGGTCTTGCCACAGCCCAAGTGAGGAGGCAGCTTTACAACCATACAGGCTGCAGCCAAGGTGCACCCCTGGTTCAGCTGCTGCAACCTCTTGGCTCCAGTGCTACAGCCTGGTACTTCACAGTGAGTTTTGTCCCCATCAGGAATAGTCCCTCCCCCTGCACGGTACAGTTTTTCTCTGCAGGATTTCAGCATTGGAAATGCATACTGGGAAGCTGGTGCTTTTGTTCCTTTGGGACGTTCACCCTTCTACCTGTGAATTGACCTGATTGCATTTCTGCAACTGGAAAACTCAAAAACTATATGCAGAAAAATGTTTACCCCCCCGTTATTTTGTCTGATCCTGTCTACTTTCTTGTACCTGCTGAGCTTCATACTAGTTTAACTCCTCGCAGAAGGCTTGTAGCATGTTGGATTTGATGGGGTGCTCCTTTCCAGCTGCTGTATACCCAAAGCAATGGCACAGGTGTGCTGCTCCTGTGTGAACATATTCCAAAGGCACATGTGGCCTGTCTTAGCTAGAACTTCATCCTATTTTATACTCAGGCACAAAATATCTGGTTACTATTTTCTAGCAGAGAAGGTACTTCAGATGGAAAAATTCCTTCAGGTCACAAACTGGGATAGAAAATGAAGCCATGGAAAATATTTGCAGGCAAACAATGAAAGTGCAGTTTGAAACAAAGGAAATATTTACTTTCAAGCAGATTTTTTTTAATCACTTGAAAGTAAAATTGTTTAAATTGTAGAAGACATTTGAATAAATAAAACATTATTCTAAATGTCAACAATGGGAAAACGTGATGCTTTGATATTTGTAAATTTTTCCTTATTACTTTTATTTGAGAAATGTTTGGGACATGTTTTCTTTTGTAGATCCCTCAAGAAAAACAACAGTTTTAAGGAATCAGTACTTTTCCATTAGAAAATACTTTTGCTGGAAACTCCTATCTGGAAAAAAGCTGGAAATAGTTAGTGTGAAAAGTCTAGCAGGAAGCTTTTAGTTCCAGATGTGTTGTTCTGCTTCCCCTGGTATGACAGAGGTACTTGCAATTAGAGTTCAAAGATGCAGCGCGGGTGGAACTAACTACGTATTTCCTGATGTTCATGCCTGTCAGTGCCGGGGTGGTTAGACCAGTGTTTACAAACCTGAGCTTAATTCACTGTCATACCAAAAGCAGAACTTAGAACCCCAGAGAGAAATCAGGGCCAGTGTATCACAGGCTTTCTCTCATCTGATGTTTGGCTGTGCTGTGTTCAGAAGAAAATTGCACATAGTAGATACAGTTCAAACACAGCCCTCCTCCGGTGAGTCAGAGTCAGCTTCTTAGGTCTTAGGGGTCTAAAGTCAGGAGGAAAGGATGGTCTTGTGGCTTAGGACAAGGACTGTGAGTCACAAGAGTTTATTCATGGGAAAAAAGTGCTCCTTTCATGTATCAGCAGATGTCTCTAACCAGCCTAAGCAAGTAGCCGCTGGAAAATTTCAGCTGTAGGCATGTTAGAGCTGGAGGGGGTTAAAAAAGCCAAGAAGGGCAATTGACATTTCATCATTTCTGCAGCAACACCTATCCGTAGCTGGTTGTCTTGGTAGGAAAAGGACACGCACCAGGGTAAATACCAGAAGTATCTTAATTAGCGTCTCAGGCTAGCTAAACTCCCGTTGATTAAGCTGGGAATGTTGATTAAAGACCTCAAGCTGTGACCCCAACAATTCAGTCAGGTTACTCCTGCCGCTTAGCAAGGCTTGAGTTAAATTGGAAAGCAGGATAGAGTTTATCAGCTCTGAGCAGTGTGCTTCTAGGCAGATAACCTGCAAGCACCCCCTGCTCAGCCCCAAGTCTTAGAGGGGATCCAATAGGTTGTCTGTGTGCTGGTGGGAGATATTAAAGTCTTTCAGGAATAAAACCTAACAGCCAGCCCAGCTTTGGATCAATCCCCTGGAAATCAGTCTTGCAGTTCATGTAGTTAATGATCAGTTGGTGTGTTAATAGTCAAAGGTGAAGTCAAGGGTGATTAAAGCTTAAAGAAAACCCTAAACTGCTCAGTGACTGTAGTCAAAGACATTCAGCTCTTTTCTGGTGGTTACTTTTCTGTCTAGGCTCCCATGGAGGCTGATGAGGGATATTTTAGCTTGTTAAGGCAATAGCACCATAGCAACAAAACCCTAAGAAGCCTGTCAGTTTGGCGCACAGGACCTGTTTTGCATACCAGGCCTTTGATCCATACGTGTATTTAACACTGCCATTTTTTTATAAGTGTGGTGAAAAGGTGAAGTAGATCCCTTGTTTAAGTGGGACAATTCATTATTGTCATTTAGCTCTTGAAGGACAAGCCATGCAGAAGAGCTCCAGTCAGGGGAGAGAGGCCTTGAATGCAAGAACATTTATGCTTGGGTTAACAGGGAAGCGAACTGCACCAGGCTTTGCAGAATCCAGTCCTTGCACTGGGGAAAAAATGGTATTTTAATTTGTTAGTCTGCAATTCGTATTTCCTCAGTTCTTTCTCTCACAGAGAGTAATCTGAGATCCAGGACAGAGAGCATTTAACAGGATCTAGCTGTACATCTGACAGCTCTTGACTATGGCTTCTCACAGGCTCTTGGACTGGCAGCATGACCGGGGCGGAGCACCCATGTGTGCCTCACTCACAGAGCTGAGCAGTGCCCTGGCCACAGGCACTTCCTGATACGGGCCAGCTGACCATGCTTGCTTGGGGAAAGGACCCAAAAGGGGTCCCATGAGGATATCCAACCCCATGGGTTTCAGGCTGTTCTTCAAGGACACTGGTGATCCACAGGACAAGAGGGGATGGTCAGTGACGTGAATGGAGAAAAACTGAATGGAAAGAAAATGAAAGGTGAATGTGCAACAGGCGCACCTACTTCCACGCATGCAAACAAATATTAGTGAGAAAGCAAGAGCACTGACATGTACCCTCAGCTTTGTCTGGTTTCCTTTCTGTTGCCATTGAAAATCACCATGGACCCATAGCACTTGATAGTCCTTAGATTGTTTTCCAAAGGTATGGTTAAAAGAGCAACTCTCAGTAAACCCTAACTGCCTAGAAATAAAGCCAGCTGTCCCTGACCATTTCTGACAGCTCTGGGTGTCTCACCTTGCTGGAGATGCCTCAGCTCCCAGGGGCAACTGCAATATGCAGCTGTCCATACTACCAGAAAGTTTGTCCTGCCTTCAGTATTGAGCTCCCCATGCTGCAATTTGAGTTCATTACATCTTGCCTTACCTCCACTGTCCACATCTTTCCTTTTCTGTTGCATTGGTTTTATTCATTGCTGCCTTCCCAACTTTAATCACCTGCTGGGTTTAACCCTACTTCTGAGTCCTTTTCAAGTGCTCCTTCCTACCCCTGAGCTGCATTTCCCAGGAGCAGCTGAAGCATATTCCGGTTTCCTCTGCACCCACTTTGTTCCTTTGCTTCCTTTCAGGAGGACTGCCTTTCACAAATGGCAGCTCCGGGACCTTCGGGAACTACACCACACGCACATGCAAACAGCTCCACAGTAACCAAGACCTAAGATAACCCAAAGCACGAGAAATAAAGATCCCTGTGTATAGTCAGTACCTGGAGCCAAACAGCAATATTCTACCCCTCATATTTTTTGTTAATTGTTGTTCTGGACATTTTTGTTTTATCAGATGGGGAATGACACTTGAGACCTAACTAATTTGTGTCTCTTGTCAATGGCTCTTTGTTTCCTTTTAGGTATTTTTTTCCCTTATTTTTCCCTGGCCCTATAATAATTTCTTTGTTCCCTTTGGTAAACTGGCCACTTGGAGCATTACATCGCTGCAAGGCAGGCCTGGCTGTATTAGTATTTGTAACAGCAGCATGTACTGGGCGAGCCTGGTCCTGAGAACATGATCAGGCTTGCACTTGACCCTTAGGGACTTGCAGGAGCTTAGGCAGAGACCTGGCTCTTCCACCCCATGTGCTTTGACTTACTGGACATATGAGTCTTTGGGCCCTCTCAGAGGCTGTGTATCAAATCCATACAGATAGTTTCTGCAGAGAAAATTGGTTTGGAGGAGCAGAGAGTGCTCAATGCTTTAGATGTGCATTGCTGAAGTTCCTCTGCTGAGAAAACCAGAAAACAGTTCAGCATAAATTTTCCATGTTTGTTTTCCCCATGCCTGTGTTAGCAGTGAGATGATCAGTCTTTTCGCCACAGCGTCATCTGCTCTTGGATCATGTCCATCACCATGGTGTCAGGGACTGCTAACACAGAGAATCTGTGTTCATTAATTGAGGCATTGTATGAAAATGAACTGTTTAATCTACAACTCCATTTTGAGATCAATGTTTTTATAACCAGT
The DNA here is from genome assembly GCA_002631895.1 of Agapornis roseicollis. Lineage (NCBI taxonomy): Eukaryota > Metazoa > Chordata > Aves > Psittaciformes > Psittacidae > Agapornis > Agapornis roseicollis. The sequence goes on along the minus strand of NDXB01007456.1, from coordinate 206,705 downwards.
ATCATTATTTTTATACCTGAACAGTCACAGCTGGACCTTTTGGCAGAGCACCTTCAGCTTTCTATGGCCAGCTCCCAGGCACAAGTTTCACATCCCTGTGGAGCCCTGTGCACCTGGGGTGAGGATTTGTGGCAGGAGGAGGGAGGTGTTGGAAGCCACAGCTCCCTGATGCTGGGGTGACAGGTGACCCTGCCTCAAGCCGTGCAGCTGCAATGAGCCCACCCTTGGCCATCACATCATAGCTTTGCTATGGCCAGTGGCCAGCCCAAGGCTTGGCTGCGCAGGAATAGATCCAGGGCCATATAGATCCAGGCTGGGAGGCTTCACCTGTATTTATCCCAGCCTTTTGTTCTCCCTGGCTCACCTCCCACTGACACCTGTACACGTCCTTTGTGGTGGGAATATTTTGTGCCTTTCCCTGCTTCAGGGCGCTGACAGCAGAAGGTGCAGCGAGTGCCCAGTACCCACATGCAATGGGGCTGCAACATCAGACCCCACCGAGGAGATGAGACCCACTCATGGCCTTTCTCGTTCTCCTTGCTGAGTCTTCTTCTTGCTCAGTACTGCTTCTGGTAGGAAAGATGTTTTTCTTGCATTATCAAAACATCTTAAAAGCAAAAAGAAAACTCAGCAAAATGAAAAGTACCAGCACCACCAAAAAAATCCATACAAGATCTGGGCCTCACCCACTCTTCTGTTAATTAGCTTTAAAGAACATAGCAAAACCAGAAAGCAAAGCAAAAGCCAATAGAGGTAATTGGGGCAGGCTGCTGGTAAAGCAGCAGCAGCAGCAGTGGGGAGATGGCTGCAGAAGGCATCACCTTGCAGACAGCCCCAGATTTCTGAGGTCTGCCTCTCCCCCAGGTCTCATTTTGTGGCAAATCAGAGTAGACAGAGTGATTATTGCAGCTGTGTTTGGGGCTGGTTTAAGAGTTTGTACTTCCCCAGCTGTGTTGTGAGTGTAACAGCAGTGGCAGGCAGCATTCCTGCCAGCACAACCTGAAACAAGCAACCTTCTGGAGAAACTCTCTGGGTGATTTTTGCCTGTTCACGTTCAATGACAAGTTTCTGAGGAAAACAGTAGCGTCTTAAACCCCACACCTACAGCCAAAAAACCTTGAGGACTTTTCCCTCCTCCTCTCCAGCAAATACTTCACTACCTCTTTTACAATGCCATTTCTATTGACGTAAAGCAAAGATAAGAAATGTTTGCCTGCACTGCCTCTCTCAGTTTTCCATGTGTGGCTCCTGGCTGATTTGCCATGTGTCCCTGCTGAGGTCTCAATCCACTTTCGACTGAAAGCGTCTGGGTCCTTGCTTGGCTTATCAGGCCGACACAGCTGGCAACCTATTAATCTCCTGCTCTCAATGCCTTTACTGCAGTGGGAAAGTTCCAGTGCCTTTTAGTGGTTTGTATTTACAGCTAACAGAAGCTGCAGCTCGAAGCCCCTATGTCACTTCTCTATTGAAACCCCTCTTATGAACTGCTGGAGCCAGGGCAGGTTCAGCATTTTTGGTCCTTCTTGCTCTAACACGCTCTCTCAAAGGGATGGAACACCATAAAACAGCAGGAGAAGGAGGTCTGAACCCAGAATCTACCAGTAATTCTTTGCCCTTGCTCACATCTTTGATCTGAGGACTTCAAGACATACAAGAAGTATCTTTTCATACCCTGGTAAACTGAGGCTCAGCTTTCCCTCAACAGAAGCTGTCCTGTAAAGCTGTTTTCAGGCACATGAATTCTGCCTGCTCTTCTCCCCAGCTAAGAGAGAGGACATTAGCCTGCCAAGGTTACCCAGCAAAGGAGCCCTTGGAATCTTCTTCTGTTCAGAAAACTGGTTTAAGCCAGGCTGGTCAAAACACTGATGTGTGGAATTAAACCCTGTGAGGGTTTGTCTTGTAGAGCTGTGCTGCTAATACCATTCTGGCAAGTCTTTCTTTCTAAATCCAACTCAATCCTCAGGCAGAGGGAGGTGTGTGAGCAGAAAAGCTCGGACTAGAATGGCAATTTCCTGAGCCCAGCCTAATATGCTGGCCAGGCAACACTCTGGCTGCCAACCAAATAGTTAGCAAGGGACCCATAGGTAGAGATGGGACATTTGAAAGGCAGAAAAAAAAATAACTTGCAGAGTGGCTGGCTTCAATGTCTCATTATGCATACCTATTGTGCATGGCCTGAAAACCTGGGTATTGAAGGCTTTCATCCTGTCCCTGAAAAACAAGAGAAGCATAATGCCTGTGTAACTGCTTTCCTGCATCCCAAACCTGCTTACAGGGGTGAAGCACAGCATACTGAGAAGTACCTGCTCCTCCCCAGCTGTGGCTGCCAGGGCCAAGGAGGTGGCTGGACTCAGTGCTGAGCTCGCTCAGCTAAACTGGGGATCAGGAGGTAACTGAGAGCTCCCAGGACAAACACTGGAGCCAGCATTTATATAAATAAATGCTGAACCAGAACAGTGCAGATCTGGACAGCAGGGTTTGCTCTGCACCAAGTGCGTCATGTTCTGTGCTTTCCTGTCTTTGTGTTACCATGCAGCATAGAAAAAGGCATGGCTTTTCCCTCTCTGCTAAGCTATCCCAGAGACAGCTGTGGGTGCTGTCCTGTGATGCCTTCCTTCACAGTCAAACAGCTATCAGGAAAGAACAGCCTGCTCACTTTCAGTAAAACTGGCACGTGTGCTGGCTTCTTCCAAGCCTTTTAATCCCCACCTAGCAACTGCTTTCAGAAAAGATCTTTAAATGTGGAAAAGGAAAAGGCTTTTCAGCAGTGGCCATGGGGTTCTTCCAAGTTTGATACCAAGACGAAGCGGCTGGCTCCAAAGGAAATAACACTGGGACCAATCGTTATTTTTCAGACTTTGAGTAACCAACTAAAAATGCATGGGTCAAACTGTCTGTGGAGATGGTCAGCACGGACCCATTGGCTGGCCAAGCTTCACTGGAGTGGGTGAGAGCAGAAGCGAGTGTGGGAGCATCCCTGAAGAGCAGATAGGTCTCACTGTGACCCTCACCTCCCAGCTCTGTTGACTGAAGTATCCTGTTAGGAAACTGCTCTCACCCCCCATGAAACATGGGCTTATGCAAGGACACACAAGGCCCAGCAAGAGGTGCCCCTGGGGATAGCCAGTGGTGGTAGGGAGATGATGGAGTTCTCCAGAAAGTACTGATCTCTGTTTACCCCTTCAGGTGACCATTTCAGCCCAATCTGGGCATATTTTACAAGCACCGTATGATATTGCTCAGGTTTATGAGGCTGTCCAGTGTCCTTTTCAGCAGCTGTGACCCCAGATCAGCTGAAAAGGATTTTGAAAGCGAGATAAAGGGCTCACCTCACACAGTGGTTCCCCTGCAGAGGCACTACAGATAGGAGGCTAGGGTTAATTTGTTTTCTGAATTAACAAGGAATCTGTGAGGCTTGAAGCAATTGTGCTTTATTTTATTTCAGGGTTTTTTTCAGGTTGATCTCAACAATCCTTTTTGCCTGTGAATTTTTGCCTTTCTCTTCTCAATTAGAGCTTAGCTGGAGGGGTGGTGAGAGTTTATTCTGTCAATGCGTGCCACTCAGGTAGTGAAAACTTCCCTGAGATGATATCTTGGGTGATTAAAATGTTCTTTAAAATAAAGCCCTGGGAAATAGAGAGAGTAAAAGCAGCAGTATGTTGTACTTCCCTAGCCCTTCCTCTCCGAGTTCTCAAAGAGCAGCCTCGAAAGCACTTCTCTTGAGTCAGAACAGGTCAGAGCCATGCTTCATAAAAGCTACTTTTTCTTTCCCAGGTTGTTGCCCTTTCTTTGCTCTCTCATGCTTCCCCTTTCTTTTCTCCCCCCTCCCCTGCCGCGGGCCAGCTCAGCTTGATCCTGCTCTTTGGAAAACGAAGGGGTGCATCACAGACGGTTTTGTTCCGACAAAGAACAGGATCTTGGTGACAGCCCTGCAGAGCAGGCTGTACCCTTCCCTGGAACAAGCAGCAGTGCATCACGTCATGCTCGGACCACACCGCCTCACTCCCTCGCCTCTCTCCGTGTCAGGCTTTTCAAGTTTCTACAAGAAAAAAAGCTTTCATTCTAGAAGGCCAGTATCCAGTTCATATTTGTTATATCACAGGGACAACGATAAGGTGGGATGTAACAAAGACCTGCTTCACGTCTTGATAAAATAATTTCCTCTCTCTGTCATTTTTCTTGAGGCATAATATTTAACTAATGCAAGCATGTAAGATAGAGCAGGAGCTTTTCTGCCAACTGCCTGATAATGCGACAGATTCAGCCCTGAGACAGACAACTGCCACCCTGTTGACCTACGTGGAGTTAAGCCTGTTTATCCCCCAGCTTAGAGCTCTGAAAACAATTGGGTTAAACCTGTAAGATGTGTGCGTGTGATAGGGTTGAGGCCAAAAGCATTGGAGGCAGCGGCTATCTGTTACAGCATCCCTCCATCAATGCCCCCTCAGCCCACCACCAGCACGCCAGCCTGGGAGCTGCTCTGACTTGCTGCTGTGGTGCAAATGGGCCCCCCTCCTGCAAAACAACCAATTAGCTCATCCTCTTACACAAAAGGCTACTGTATTTGATAGGGTACATTACAGTATAGGGCAACCATGCAGCTCTGAATCCACTCACGCCCCCCTCCCCAGCACAGACAATGCAGACCGTTATAGCTATCTTGGTTGAGCCTACTTAGCTCAATGCATTGGCTGTGTTTGTCTACTGAAGGTGTTTAAAAATGTGCATGTGGCATTTTTTGCTTGCAGCATTTGCATGAAGAGCTTTCTCACATCATCTTTTAATACTGTTCAAATGGATTGTCACCCAGGACATACTGCCCGCCTTCTTATCTCCCACCTACGGGAGTTTCCTTGTGGTTGTGCATCTTTTCTCTTTCTAAGTTCTCATTGTGGCATTGATACAGGCCATGGATTTGCCATTTGTCACTGTAGATAAGAGGTAACAATGCTCAGGCACATTTGTGCCCTCCTTAGTTGGGTCATATTCCGTCCTGGCATCAGAGATCACAGTACATCTGCTCACCTTCACTTGGCACACTGTCCAAAACAGATAGAAATTCATCTGCTGGCATGACTTCAGCATGCTATGACACAGTGTCCAAGATGGCCAAAGCTGGTGAGCGTACAGTATTTCCTGCATTTACTGTATGCTGACTTCCAGCATCACATGCCATTCCACAGTACTAATGAGGTACACGATTTATGGGATGCTGCTGAGTAAAATATAGTTATAATTTTAGTACTGCTTTTATTTCTTTCCTTGCATAAATGCGGTATGAACCTAGTCTGGTCTATTGACTTGTCTCCAATTTCTTGTTCCCCAAGGTGGAAAATTCCCCTGGATTTCTAGAGATGGAAAACTACTGACTGCTGGGTGCTGGCAGGAGAAGGGTAACAAGCATCTGGGCATGGAGATGGAGACACCTCTTGACAGCTCTGTTCCTCAGGCAGAACAGGCCTTTCTATCAAAGCTCATGAGTGTGTGAGACAGCTTTCTTAGGTTCTGCTTAGAACCTGAAAAATCACCTCTCAGAGGGAACTAGAGTCTTAAAAGCCATGCCTTTTCCCACTATATGTGCCTTTCGTTAGCATTGCCTTGTCTTGTGTAGAGATGCAGCTATGCATACACCAGAACCATGCAAAATAAAAATGAGACTGGAGGGCAAATGTGGCTACAGAGCAGTAGGGACTGAACTTATCAGACATAACAGCATCCAGTCTGCATGCTCCATGAAGTTCTTCAGAAATGACTGAATCTGTTATTCCTTGTCTTGTTTACATCCTTTCTACCTTTGAACTTTCACTGAAGTTATTTGTTTTCAGTTCAGAAGGGACACAAGTCTCTCTGCAATTCAGCCATTTTCCTCTTGGCTTAGGTGAAGTGAAAGAAGGACCTGTAACAATTTTTGGTACTGGGATCAGTACTTGATTTTAACCAGGGACGTGATTTATCACCTCCATCACTCCTACAGTAAGCTGTGAGGTTCACTGTTGAAACAGCATCACTGCTCAAGAAGTTACCATACTCTGAGCCCCCTCACCCGTTACAGCAGAGCAGCCACACAAAGGCTTCTCACCCCTTTCTGTGAAACATCTGCTGGGCTGAAGCTGCCTAATACTGAATTAAACACAGTGACTCTGAAACCAGGTGGCTGTGGAGCACATAGCCTTTAGGGCTCTGCTATGGAGGCAGAACCCTCAGAAACAAGAGTAGCAATGGGCTGCTGTGGTGGTAACGTTTCTAACAGCTGCAGCTGCGTGCAAAGTGAGCCTGCACCTACACATATAATGTTTTCCCCTTTCCCAACAAGAATAAGCCATATTAGCATTATTCCGGCACAACTGCATCCATACTCTGGGGAGTTAGCTGCAACAGCATTGTTAAAGCAATTCAGGTTTTGTAGGTAGACAGGCTATAATTACACTAAATTAAAATAGAGTGCTTTTGTTCTAACCTGGGCCACAAGGACTTGCACCAAAAATAACCAAAGGTATGAATTAAGCTATTTCTGTTATTTTAGTACATGCCTGAGCACAGGCAGGCTCCTGCTGCATCCCTTCTGGCTGTTGAGCCTGGCAAAGCTCAGCTGCCTAGGTCATTGCCTCTTCTCAGACTTCATCACAGAGGGTCCGTGTACAAAAGCACCCGATGGAGAAACGCTTCTTTCTTGTAGCGGGTGCCCTGTGATGTCTGTCTCTGGCACTAGTGCCCACACCTGACAGCACACCTGACAGCACCCTGTCCCAGCCGAAGCCAGGACACTCATTGAGGGGAAGGTAATTCTGCAGGACTGGGGAGTCTCACAGGAGGGTCAGCAGTTCATAAGGGTCTTAAGAATGAGGGTCACATTGAGCCCCTGTGCTCTGTTAGCTGCTGTGCTCCTTGCAGGGAGTGGGTGCATGCTGCCACCCCAGCACAGGGATCAGGAGCTTTTTCTTCCCCAGCCCTTCAACTGCATGCACAAGGCATCTAACCTGGGGTCTTCCCATCTACCTTCAGCTAGGGATGACTTTGGCTCTGGCCATGCTTTGGAGTGCAATGTTGTCATGGTGAGCCACAGTGGCTGTTCCCATAGATGAGGCCAGGGCACATGAGAAAGCAAGATCAGCTGTACTGAGTGCTTATTTCCATGAGCCTTGGTAGGGTCTTTGGTGGTCAGATCACAGAGCTCCAGGGTTTATAGAAGCAGGAATACGATAGGCCTGACCTTTCCATCTCTTTCTGTGAGCATGGGACAGGCTGTTGGTGCATGATATGTAGTGGGTACCACATGCAAGTATGAAACTAGCAACATCACATGGGTTTCCAGTTCAGCAAGGGAAATGGGGAAATTGGACTCCAGATCATAACAGGAACTCAGTGACGCTGAAAACAATAAACTGAAATCTCGACTGCCACAGAGTTATCAGCACTGGTTTGGGTAAGTTAAGATGCCTGTACTTGCTGTCTGCAAAATGGGGATACCAACAACATCTACATCCCAGGTGCTCCAGGTGGCACTGTTCATGTTTGCACAGTACTATTAAGGGCCTCAGAAGAAATGTGCTAATAATGTTCCCAATTTAGGGCAGAGCCAGTCTTTTCAGCAGCTTTTCATTTTCTGTGTTCAACCTCAAAACTTTTCCACGTCTAACTTATTTCAACGGTGCTAAAAGCATAGTCCCACCTTTCCCACTGCACACGGCCCAGTTTGTCCCTCCCCGGGCTTCAGGTGAGAGATTTACCGTGTAGAATATTGCTGGGTACATAGCAGAGAGAGTACTGCTTTCCAGGCGGGCGAGGGGTACAGTCCCCCCAGCACTCCGCAGGTAGTGGGGAGCTGCTCGCCTCGGAGCGCAGCCGCCCAGCTGTACCCAGAGCATCCTTCGAGCCCGCAGGGGAGACCCCGGCCCGCAGCACCCCGGTAACGCTGTGGACCCGCCGCAGTCCCTCTGCTCCCGCAGGGCGGCGCGGGCAGAACGCGGCCACCGGCACAGGGGCGGGCAGGCGCGGACACGGACCCCGACGGGGTCTGAGAGGGGCGGCGCGCCCCTGTCCCAGCAGCCAATAGCGCTGCGCGGCGGGCCGAGGGAGCCAATGAGGAGAGCGCCTCGCTGCGGGCTCGCCCCCTGCCCGCCTGTCCGCTGCCGTCGGGGCGGGCGGCGCGGAGCACTGTGGCGCCGCCTGCCGGGCGGTACCATGCCATGCCGTGCCGTGCCGTGCCGTGCCGTGAGGCTCCGGCTCCTCCCCGCGCAGCGCTATGTCACGCGGAGGCGCGGGGCTGGCGGTTGGGACTTGGTAGCGCGGGGCGAGGCGAACGCAGTGCAGCCGGGATCCCGCCACCGACTGCTCCGGGAGCCTCCGCCACCGCCTGCGCACGGGAAGAGCCAGCGGCTCCGGGGCTGGCTTCGCGGCGGTCGCGCCGTCCCTGCCGGCCCGCCGGGGCCCCGCACCGCACGCCCGCCGCCGCTGCTCCCCGCCGCCCCTCGGCCGGCGGCACCGGGCCGCGTACCGCCCCCCGGCCGGCGGGGCTCTGCGTCGCCGCGCAGATGCCGCCGCAGCAGGAGGGCGAGGCGGGCTACATCAGCAAACCGGTGCCGGGCGGCTGCGAGGTGCCGCCGGTGCCCCCGCGCAGGGTGCGCAGCGGCCGGGCGGCGGCGGCGCTGGGGGCGGCGCTGGGTGGCCGCTGCCGGGTGACGGGAGCCGGAGCCGCCGCCGGAGTCGGAGCTGGGGCCGGAGCGGGGGCCGAACCGCGGCGCAGCATCAAGTGCGTGCTGGTGGGAGACGGCGCTGTGGGGAAGACCAGCCTAGTGGTGAGCTACACCACCAACGGGTATCCCACCGAGTACATCCCCACCGCCTTCGACAACTTCTCCGGTAAGCGCCGGGGGCGGCCGTGGGGGGACCGGGACGGTGGGAATGGGGTGCTGCCGCTGCGGGGAGCGGCGCGTCCCGGCTGTGCCTTCCTCGCGGCTGTGACGGGGCTGCTCGGGGAATGTCCATCTTAGTTAGTTATTTGGGGCAGGACCGGAGCGTGTTAAGAGCTCCGTCTCAGGGAGCAGCACCGGCAAATCTCCAGCTGGCAGCTGGTGTCGGGCTTTAATTGTGGACGCTCCGGTCTAAAACTCCCAGCTCTTGGCCAGATGGGAAGCGCCTAAAAGGAAGGTTTACATACTTGCCTTGTCCCCCCATTACGAAGGAGGTGTTCAGGGGTTTCCCTTTGGCAGTGTGTCCCGGGCGTGTTGAAGGGGTACAAGATGATACAAACTAAACAGACTAAACCCTTTGTGGTGGAAGAAGTACCCGTACGGCTGGGCTCGCTCTCCTGCCGCCGGTGAGGGTTAGTGCAGTCCTTGCTTGCCTCATCTCTTTGCGGAGAAATGAATCGGAAAGCCCTGAAGGCTTGTGTGTGCCCAAGTGTTAGCGATGGACTCCCAGCTCTGCTCAGTTGTTAAATCTAAACTAATTGAAGACTCTAAGAGCTGAGGGGATGGTAAACCTTCTTTTCTTCCTTTTCCTTTAATGGAAAACGTGTAAAATTGGGCTCACCACACTTTTCCCCCCTCCCTCCTCCTTTCTCTTCAAAGCTGTCGTGTCTGTCGATGGCAAGCCGGTGAGACTTCAGCTCTGCGACACAGCTGGTCAGGTCAGTGAAGCCACTTACTTGATTTAACTGACAGCGGGAGGGGAGAAGTTGTTGCGCAAAGTAGTCCTGCTAATGACTTCATGGGTTTGAAAGGCTTCCTAGTGTTTGATCATCTTATTAAACTGGTATCATTTTCACTGCTGCTTAGCTTGCTGTTCTGCCCGGCGTCTGTTGAAGGATGGGGGACCCCAGTACAGGGGCTGGGCACAGGCTGCTGCTCTGCTTGCTCAAGCTGTCGCTTTGCTTAGCCTGACTAGAGAGGCTGAACATATTGGGGATTCGAGGACCACCTGGTTTTCTCTTTGAGCGGTTGTTGCTGTCTTTATGTTTGCTAAGTAACTGCGGGTTTAGGAATTACGGTGTTTGGGACGTATGCATGCAAAGCATCCACAGCTGTAGGTGTCTGGAGATAGACAGTGAGCTTTTGAAGGAGCAAAAGCTTAAGGGAGAAAAAAGTCCTCTGGGGTGTTCCCTGTGGAGTCTTCATATTTGCCATTCCCACCTCCTTAAAAAGTGCTGCCACTCCAAAGCCAAGAGTTGAGGGTGGCTGATGCCTCTCAGCTCCTAGTTTGCCTAATAAGTGAAAAGAGCCCATTTCTTACTGCCTTATGTTTTCTGCAAGTCCCTGGCTTGTACCACCCTGAGCAATGTGCAACGCTGCCTGCTAGGGTGGATAGCCAAAAAGTACCCAAAAGTGTTTTGCTACCTAGCTGGTGTTTCAAGACGGTGGGAGCTGGGTTCCTGTGTAGCTCTGTGGATCCGAGTCTATGCCTTCCCAAAACCTCGCTGAAAATCTCAGTGGCCTTAACATGCAAACCTATTTAGGTGAATTGTAACTGGGCGCCCTACTTAGGAAGGGGGTTTGAAGGGCTGTGCAGTCCTAGACAGCAGTTTAGGACTCCCATGTGCCCCACAAACCAAAGCTGAAATTCTACAAGCACCCTTCTGCAGGAAAAGGGTAAAGGCTGGGAAGTACAACAGTGGAACTGTCCCATGATTTTGTGTCCTGCTGAGGGTGGTGCTACACCAGCTGGGGCTGTACGTGTTCATATGCAGAGCGGTGGCAGGTGAAATTGCCATTGGGTGACAGACAGTGCCTGTGGAAACGTGGCTGCAAGCTGCAGGAGGGACAGGCAAGCCCAGTCACCTCTTGCCTTTGCTGCTCTTACTGGTTAGGGTGTTTGCTCTGGCTGCTCAAGTGCAGCTGGAATGGCTAGAGTCACTGCTTCAAAAATGAAGGGGTTATCTAAACAGACAGAAGTCATCCTGAATAAAAGATACCTAGCTGCTTATACCTAGCTTCAGTAAACCTGCTGCTGTGAGATGGCTGCTGAAATCTGCAGCTAAACAAGCACTCCAGTCAAGAGAAATTGTATTTCACCATCACTAGCCCAAAGAAGTGCAGAGTCCCTGCAAGGACATGCACCCACCACTGAAACCACAGGAGTGTACTTGGCACTTTATATAAAGGGCACTATTTCATCTCGGTAGAAACCCTTAAGATTGGGGTTTGGCTTTCAAAGTCATTGAATCGAGCCCTTTTGGGGTTTCTCATGTAGCAAGCAGAGGCAATTATAAGCCAAGGTGCCTTTCTGTAAATGCCCTGTCGTTCAGAGCAGCATCTCTTGATAAATGTGGGCCTTCTCTTGCGCCAGGCAGTGAGAGCCTGGTTTTCTCTGAGGCTTAATCTGAGACTCAAGTGAGCTAATGAAGCTTGCTTTCTCAACTTGTGTTTTATAAATTGCTGTCTGTCGTTGAGATACTGCTGGAAGAAATTAATTTGTGCAGAACAAGACTTCTGAGGCTTCCAGGGGGTTTTAAACTGCATGTTCTGAGCCTCCAGAGGCTTTAAAGCAAAATTCCACATCTTGAAAATTAACATGGAACTTGCAATGTAGCAATAAACTGCTGGTACCAGAGCGATGTTCTCAGCTGTGTGTGTTCTTTGCACTTTCAGTTCAGAGCTTTTGAGAACACGATCTGTTTTAATTAAAATGTCACTGCCACTGAGGCAAATCCTACCTGTTCAGGCTGCTAGTGTTACCCTGCTTTTATCCTGCTGTCAGCATAAAAGGAGCCTGCTTGGAGTTAACCCTTGCTGCATTCTTCGCTGAGGATCAGCATGCCTTTGTTACCATGAAATGTTTGGCTTTTTTCTGGGTAGTTCCTGAAGCTGAAAAAGGGCCCTGCTTTGCTGGAGTTTGCACTAAAAGGTGGGGGGGAAGGAAGGTAGGCTGGAAGACCTGTTTGCAGTTTGTTTGATGTGGCATGGGTGGGAGGGAGGGAAAGGTAAAGCTCTTACTCTATGCCATTGGCATGTTAAGCCTGCACATTGTGAGTCATTATTGCTCCCATCAGATTTAAATCCCTAGGCACAATGGCAGGGAAATTATTCCCATATCCTTTAGGATGTTGTTAAGCAGTCACAAGTTCAGAAGGTGATTCCAGGAAAGGTACAAGGTATTCTTGCTGCTCTTGCCTGTATTTGGAGGTAGGGCTGTCAGCAGAGCAGCTTTGAAGTACATGGGTGCTCCTCTTCGAGGCTGCTCACTGACTCACCCCTGTAAGAGATGGACCTGTAGAAAGTGCCTTTTCCCTTCCAAATTTCGATGTTTTGGTCTTTTGTGTGCTGTAACCCGCTTGCTGCATGATTGTTCCTTCGCTGAAATAGGGCAGAGGGCCTGCGTACAAAGAGCAAAGGAAATATTTGAGCACTCAAAACAAGCCGCAGCATTAGTCACAAAATCTCAGCTAGGTGGGGAAGCCACCACCTTGGTCCCATGTGCTCAGCGGTGGCAGGATGCCCGCTGACAAACAGCTGTGAGACCTCAGGCTGGGTATGGGGAACTTCTGCTTGTAATGCACCTTATTGGGTGGTCTGGGTGCTCATGTTGAGGTGCCTGTCAAGGTGGCAGTGGTACGTGATCCTCAACTTCCCCAAGGATCAAGGGTGTCCTCTGGGACTGATATGCTCTTTCCGTGGGGTGCTAATGCAGTTTCTTTCCATGCAGGATGAATTTGACAAGCTCAGGCCTCTGTGTTACACCAACACGGACATCTTCCTGCTGTGCTTCAGTGTGGTGAGCCCTTCGTCCTTCCAGAATGTGAGTGAGAAGTGGGTTCCTGAAATCCGGTGCCACTGTCCCAAGGCCCCCATTATCCTTGTTGGGACGCAATCGGACCTCCGAGAGGATGTCAAAGTCCTCATTGAGCTGGACAAGTGCAAAGAAAAGCCTGTCTCGGAGGAGGCTGCAAAGCTCTGTGCCGAGGAAATAAAAGCCGCATCCTACATCGAGTGCTCTGCTTTGACTCAGAAAAACCTCAAGGAGGTCTTTGATGCGGCCATCATGGCTGGCATTCAGTACTCGGATACCCAGCAGCAACCAAAGAAATCCAAGTGCAGGACTCCAGACAAGATGAAAAACCTCTCCAAATCCTGGTGGAAAAAATACTGCTGTTTTGTATAAGGGTTGCAAGGACCTGAGTGCTGCTCTGAGGAAATCAAATAGAAGCTATATTAGCTGAAATCTCATTCTGTGTCGTCCCAAGTGTATAGTGTAGATCTGTATGTATGTGTATATGTTGCTACTGGATATCTCAGCTGTCCTTTTGAGGGTGGCAGAAGGATTCTTAGTTAAATAATTGCTCTAAATCAGGTCTGGCATACAGTTTCATGACTAAAACCTCTCGTTAAGGAAGAAAAGCACCACATGTCTGTGAGGGTAGAAGGATTTGTCCAGAGGATCTGACTTCTTGTGTTATAAGATGTGTGCAACAGAGAGGAGCACACCAGAGGCCTTTGCTGCTAGGGCTTCGCAGGAGGAACGCGTGAGCAGTGGTAGAAGTGTAGAGCTCTGTACATGGATGATCAAAGGGGGAAATAACACTGTGCCTCCAAACTGACATTTGTAGCTTTAAACCCCCACTCGTGCTCTCTCCTCCGTGTCTTCCCAAGCCAGCGCTCTTGGGGATCGCTTTAGAAAGGGCATGCGAGAGGTGTAATCTATACACAAATGCTAGGGTTGGAAAGGTCATGAATATACCTTCAGCATGCGGTGAGGGAACCTAATCCCTTATGGAGCTGGTATCTCATTTGTCACCTCCTGACTTTGTGAAAGCCCTTTCTGTCCTCCTTTTCCTGCCCTTCCCAGGAAGCCGAGTGAAAGCCCGAGAACATGACCAAGCTTTAACTCGCCTACCTCGAGCTGGGGCAAATTCCTCTGTATTTTTGCAGACATGACGACAGTTCATCTATTTCAGCTGAAAGGAATGTAAATGCTGTTGTGTTGGTTATTTTTTTTCTTTCATTTTTAAACAAATATCTGTGCAGCAGCACACAAACCACATCTGGCTTTAAATCTACAAGAATTTCAGGATGCCCCTCCTTACCTTTTAAGGCTGCTAAACAAATAACAAATCAGGCAGGTTAAGATTTATAACAAACCAGACTCTAGAAACTGAGGCTGCTGTGTCCTCTTCATGATGCTGTTTTCAACCAAGTTAATGTTTCCCTTCTAAAGGTGACAGTCGCTTGTGGTTGAATCTTGTCCAAGCTCATAGTGATGAAATTTGCTGAAGCCACCCCGGCAATTGAACTGATTGGGTTTTTTTTTTTCCCAGACCAGTCTGACAGTTAAGCTGAAATGTGCCTAAAATGCAGCTGAGTGATCAACACAGAGTTAAATGTGACCTATTCTCTGACTAAATCTGGTTCCTACTAAACTAAGCCTAATTCCAGTCCTGGCAAGCTCAAGTGACCTGAGGGATAACATGACTCTCTGCAAGAATCAGTATTTTAACTTATCCTGCAGAGAACATTTAGTTTGTGCTGTCTGTCTGTCTGCCTGCCGGCCTGCCTTTTTATGGCCCTGACTATGGGGTTTTTTCCCCCTGGATGTTTCAAGATCAGGTTATATTGGTTTCTTTCTCCTTCAGCCATAGCCATGAAGTGACCTTTTTCATAGTCTTAAACTAAACTGCAGTGACAGAAAGCCGGAACCCTTTTTTCATCAGAAATGAATCAATACAAAGAACTGTGGAAGCCATTTGAGTTGATAAACCCAACCATGGTTTACCTCCTGGCACATTAAATAAAATGACACCATGTAAATGGATTCTGGGCTGTATTGGCATAGGCTCCAGAGGCAGTATTTTTAACTCCTCTATGGTGAAATGAGTGCAGAATGGGTAATGTTCCATCGCAGAAAACTTGAAAATGGGATGGAAATCTTTACCTAGGGCCTAATTCAATAAAAATGTGTTGGCTTCTGCACTGGAACAGCTTGGAAAAACAGTTTCCATAGCACAGAAGCTGGATGCATTTAACTTGGTTGCATCTGATTGGTAATGGTTTAATGTTTACTGGTCATGAAGTTAACATCTGAGCCTTTATATCTGTTACTCGAACGCTTTGACGGGATTTCAGATATGCAGTCATACCGTCATCTTGGAGAAAAGCATAAAGCCGGATTTCTCTTGGGTGCTTTGCTTCTCTGTAAAATGGTCTTGGTGGATCAAAAATGTGGGTTTGGGAAGGAAACAGGCTTGAATCTGAGCAGCTTCCATTTGCAAAACCAACAACATTTCTCCTGCAAGATCATCCTACTTTGTATCACACCATACTGGAAGCAGGAGGTTATATTTTATATGCAGCCTATTTCATAGTCTGGAGTAGCATTACTTTTAAATGTAGCCAGCTGTGACTTTCTGAAAATGTGATGTATATACAACTTGTTATAGCCCTTTACTAGGTGTGTGTAAACTGAGTCTTATAACTTTACAAATACTGCTCTACACGGGGCTACACAGGGTCTAGGTTTTAGAAATATTACTTTTAAAATCATCAGTATTTTACGAGCGCAAGCGAGGGGAAGATAGCGCAATTGAGGGAAAGATATCTCTATGTAGTCTATAATCTGACGTGCCTTATAAAAAAAAAAAAAACCTCTCTTCTGTTTTCTAAGTGTAGGCTATATTCTGAAAGAAATATTTCATGTGAGAATGATATAAATGAGGTATTTGGAAATAAATTCTGACCTGTGTATGTGTCTGCCTCTGCTGCCTGCTCAGGGAGGCTGGAGGACAGTCCCTGGCCATGCACCACACTGATGCCGGGGGCTGTGCTCCTGGTGCCCTGGCAAAGTGCCTCTGGTTTGAAACTATAGGCTTCTCCCTGCCTGCCCTGTCTCCAGCAGGCTGGGCTGGGTGGGAAGGGTGTGGTGGGCTTCATCACACCCAGGATTGTGCCTGTGATCATGCCTGCAGTGCAGGAGGTCTTTTCTGGTGAGTACCTGGTGTTGAATCCCTCACTGCTGTTGCTGTAAGAATCACATCCCATGGGCTTGGGTGCTGGTGGTGTGGAGTCGGGTTTTGCTTGCTGGAGACAAAGTCACCCCACATTTGCACGCTGATTTTGCAGGAAAAGGGGCTGTGCTAGCTGAAAACCCAGGTGCCATCTTGCCAAAAATCACTCTGCTACCTGTGGGGCATTGCTTTCCTGCTGAAGCAGGATGCTGTCCTATACATCCCAACATCTGGACAGGGCTGATGCAGTTCAGGTCATCCTCTAGGCCAGGGTGACTCTGTGCATGTGTGTGCTGCTATGATCAAAAGGCTCCTTCAGCTGCCCTGCTTCAGATACTGGATGGGCTGGCAGCTGAGTCTGATAAGAGCACACTGAAGTAAGCCTGCTGCACATAAGGTTTTCCAGGAATGCTGAAATTGCTGCTGCTTTGTGATGGATGCAAGTTCCCAAGAGAGGATTTTGTTTTCTTTTGTATCAAATGAAAGAGGAAAAATGGATATTATTTTTTTTTTTTTTATAAAAGAAAAAGGAAAAATGGATTTTTTTTTTTTTTATAAAAGAAAAAGGAAAAATGGATTTTTTTTTTTTTTATAAAAGAAAAAGGAAAAATGGATTTTTTTTTTTTTTATAAAAGAAAAAGGAAAAATGGATTTTTTTTTTTTTTTCATGGAAAAAAATGTCACCTTTACCATTTCCCCCCTAGTATTTTGTGCATTGGACATGCCTCTAGGGAATGATTGAGGGTTGACTAGAAGTGAGACATTGACAAATACAGCAGTTTGGTAGAGGGTATCTAAGGAAACTTAAGCACACTCTTCCTTTGCTTTTTATTTTCTTCCCAGACCTAGTTACTGCTCACAGAGGGGGGAAAACTGCTGCAGGGGATGGCCTTGTATGACTGCATGCAGCTGACCTAATATTGTCATATGCGCTATGCTTAAATTGAACCTCACTGAGGCATGTGAGTGTCCTTACAAGCGAGCAACCTTTCTGAGCCGTAGTGTATAACTGGTGTGCTCAGAGGTTTGTAAAGAAGATACCTGTCAACTTCTGCCTTTAGTGCTGCCCTGGCATGCAGCAAGGTGGCAAGAGGGGGACAAGGGGAAAACCAAACTACTCAGGAAACAGTGAGATGTTATAAACCTCAGGAAGTACTGACAAAAGGAGTCCCGGGCAATTGGGAGTGATAGAAACTACTTTAGGCATAAGCAAATTAAAAGCCCACTTAGAGAAATGCATTGGGAAGTGAATATCCCCAAAGAGGGCTGTTAGCTACAAAGGTACAACTTTTTCTTTAGGAAGTCTCAAAGCTGTGGATAGCTGGAAGCTGGGAGGGAATATCACTGCACACTATAGGGAAAAAGTCACTCTGTTTGCCCAGTTTTTATACTTTCTTCCCAAGCACTTGCGCTGGCTAGGGACAGGATGTGGGATGAGGTGAACTTTTGGCATTAGCCAGCATAGCTGTCCTAATGTATTTAATGTTTTTGAAAGAGCAGGATGAATTTCAAGCCAACAGCAGGACTCAAGATACAACAGGACCTTCTGTAATGTGATGCAATGATGAGGGTTGCTCATTGCCCCTTAAGTGCAGTCCTCTACAGTATAACCTGAGGAACAAGCAGTTGTGTAATTCAATGAACTTTACCATCTGAGGCAGGGTATTCTTCAGCATTACCAATTTGTTTTCCCACACTATTTTAACGGGATGGATAAACCAGTGACGTGTATGAAAAAAAGGCACAAAACCCCAGCTTGGAACAACTTTTTTAGATCAGACCCAGATTTTGTTTTGGTTTTGTTTCAATTCAGCAAGGGAAATGTGTGTAGCATGAGAAGCAGCCCTGCTGATCTGCAGGGGACTGCACAATCTGAGGAGCTCCCTTGGATCTTCAGTGCAGAGCAAGGAGACGTTGCAGCAGACACCGATTCAGACACTAGTGGTGGGTACAAGAGTGCCCACAGACATCTGGTGCTCTTTAGGTCTGTGCATGTAGGTTGGATCCTGATCTTATTTGAAGGAGAAATCATTTCACCAAGATCAGCAGAGCTGCAGACCCATAAAGCTTTACGTAGCCTGAAAAAGACTCGAGCAGGGATCCCTGTTAAGCTTTTGTTGTTGCAGGCATGCTTGTAATAACATTGCCTCTATATGGCTCTTTCCCCCTACCTTTCACTGGGAGGGATGAATATTGATCCTCTACTGCTGCTCAGAATTCTGTTTCTCTTGGTGGACCCATGGGTCCAGCTCACCTAATTCAAGTCCTCTGTAAATTTTAGCCTTCAAGTTTTGTGTGTAAGCATTAATCACCCTAAGGAGCTTGTTTCAGTATCTGCCTCACAGTCACATAGGAGTCCTTTGGTTATTGTTCATCAGAGGACAGGCTTAATGCAATCCCAACCCATCACCTCTTGCAAGGTAGGATGTCCTTGTGTCATGGGCCCCCTGTGGCCACCTTCCTTCTGTCCCTGATGGAGGCCTCTGTGATGATGCTACTTGTTAAGAAAGGCAGAGAACAAGTTCCAGGTGGAAATGTGATTTTTATGATTCATGTTTCCATTTTCAAGTTGCTGATGGAGTGAGAGCTGCATGCACAGAGTTCTATCTTTTGTCCTAGCAGGCGCTTGGTCTTCCATGGTTCAGCAGGGGTAATAACACCATGAAACAGCCGCACTGTTTTCCTCTGCCTCACTCCACCTCATAGTCTTTGGCAGAGGAATGCCGAATAACATTTATCTGAGGGCAGTACTCTAACAATAGCCCTCCCTAGTCATTCTCTCTTCCCACAGCTCCTCTCCCCCTGCGTTCCCCTCTCTATAGGCAATTTTCTCATTTATTTTTAATTCAGAATGGCGTGTTGCCCAGTGCTCAGCATTTTCCTGCTGCTTGTATCCCATTCTTCCATCTTCTGAGCTCTGTCATGGCCTTTCTACATTTTAATTACAAGCTCAGCAGGCTTCAGGCTTCCCTGCTCCTTAGGGCTGAGCAAACCCACACCTTTTTCTTTCCCCTCATTCCTGTAATCCACCACAGTGCACCTGGGTGAAACTGTGGAGAAGACAGGCAGCATATTGCAGAGCAAAGGCTGGGGACTGGGTGGCAATAGCAACGGGGTAAAGCCTTTCCCACTGCTCGCTGTTGTGGTGGCGACAAGGCAGCATTGGATGCCTGTGTGCGGGGTAGCTGTTGACTTCTTGGGGCAAAGGCGCCTGTATCTGCTGGGCTACAAGCAGAGTCCTGGCCATTTTCAAAGGGCTTTGAAGTACCCTCTGACAATCTTCTCTGGGAGATAAGAGATTGTGGGAGAGGAAGGCATTCTGGAAAGGGTTTCAGCAGCACGTATGTTTATCTAGGCTGGGTAAAGCAGGAGGAGGCCAAAACCTGGGCATCTGACACCCGAGAAGATACACAAGGATTCAAGCGGAAAATGCAAAGGAATGTGAAACCTTGGGGTTTTAAAGCTTAAATCAATCATTTTTCTAGCATCTGACTCAGGCCTCCAGTTGTACGAGGCAGACATTGGTGGCTACATCCCTGCCTAGTCCTTTCAGTATCTGCATGGTGCTGTTATTTGTGTATTTGCCTTTACCCTTGCCTGTGCTGTCTACCCCTGCAGCTACCCAGGGCAGACATCCCCAGAGGTCCCACACCCGATGCAAAGGAAGTATTTGTTTTAATTTGTTTCAAACTGAGCTCCTATTCATTCCGTCACATGCTCCAGCATTGCAGGAGGTGGTGAAGAGCAGTTTACAGGGAAATAGGTGGCCAGGTGACCAGATTAATGACTGTGTGACTTCATCTGCTACCTTCTCTGCTTTGCAAGCCACCACCACATTTGCTTTTTTGTCTCCCCAGCTGAAGAATCTCAGCCTCTTTTAGTGTCTCCTTATAGGACAGTTGCTCCATTCCATCCATCGTTTCATTTGCCATCCCTCCAGATCTCTCTCCTAACCCCATCACCCTACTCCTGAAGAAGTGGAGGGCAGTTTTGTGGGCAAAGCCTCTGCTCCATGTTTTGTTCTTCAGCACTCTTCCTGGTAATGCCCTGTAATTTATTGGTTGAGTTTCATCAAGCTTTAGTGTTGAACCTTGTCAAATACTTTCTGGAAATCCAGCTATATCATGACCTTAGGACTTCCGCTGCACCCATACTTCTCTTCACCCCTTACAACTGCAGCAGCTTTCCAGAAGCATCTGTTGTATTCAATGGGTTTGGGAGCAGAAACGTCAAAATAATGATGAGAAACAGACAGGAGGCACTTTGCAAGCCTGATGACAGAAGGAGACCTTGAAAAGCTCTGTTATTGTTTGGGATCCAGTCCAGGTTTTTTAATTCTTCATCTGAAGGGTCAGTTAAAGCAGTCACTAAACCCCCTTAAAGTGCCACAGATTGGTTCTAATTAGGACCAGGTTGTTCTGACTGGAGGCTGCATTTGCTGGTAAAGCTCTCTGGCATGATCCAAGGCTGGCTGACCATGAAGTAGCCCGGATCCCCACTGAGCTGTGATAGTTCAAAGTGGATTGTTATGTCACAGCAGCTTTCCTATGGGTCCCTTGCATCACTTTACAGTGCAGGTGAGAGTCCTAACATTTATGAGGCTTGAAATTTTGATCTATGCTTTGGATGACCATGAGGGAGAGGGTGGCACAGCAAGAGAAGTGGAAGCGGCAGTGGGCAGGGTCAGGGCTGCCCTGGGGCTGCTGGGATCTTCACAGTCCTGACGGCTGTCATTTCTGTAATAAAAAAGGTAAAAAGATGTTTGGGGTTGGGGATTGCTAGATCCTAGGGTACTGGTTTAATACAAGCCCCCAGTTGCTTTGTAGCCCAGTCTATTGGTTCCAGAGGGCAGTTTCCATAGAAAGAACAGCAGTTGCTGTGCAGGATCCCATTCTTTTTCCTTGACACTTTGTATTTCTCACCCAGGCGCTTCTGTTTGTGATTAATTAACAATCAAGGTGGCAGAAAGATAGCACAATCTGGGGTTTACAGATAGCTTTATCTCAGTGGGTGGACCAGAGTTCCTGGGACATGTGGCCCATAAAATCCCCATGATGTAAGGGCTTGGGGTTGGGTCTCGTGTCCCCCCGCTTCTCCTTTTCTCATCGTGGTTGATGGTGTTACTCCCAAGAGTGGTGTTGCTGATTGATAATTTCTCCATGTGCTGCAATCAGGTTGGGACTTCTGCTTCAATGACTATTCCAATTGGCTCTCCCAGATCCCTGCAGCCACCACACACTGCCTTTCAGAAGCAAACACTTGAGTGGGGAAATGTGTAATAAATTGAATAGCAGCATTGATGGTGCTCATTTGGAAAGGAGATAATCTCCTTTGCACTACCACATGTTAACGGGTGAAGCATCTGCGTTGCTTGTTCAATAATGCTGGCGCTGGATTTGTCTCCATTGCCTAGAAAATCCCCTTTAATCTTGTGAAATGCTATCTCTGTAATGAGAAGTATATCTTGACTTGCATCATTTTGCTTATTCCCCACTATTGTCTCGATGCAATGTGGTGCCAATTTGCAAATATTTAGCTAGATTAAAGAATTAGGCTTGTGTGACTGGGAGAAGCATCATATAATAAGAAAAGAAAGAGAAGAGAGAGTTTATTGTATAAATACATGTGCCTCCAGACCCATCTTGCTCAAAGGTTAAGTCTTTGGTTTTATTTCTTCTCAAGCAAGCTTTGCGCCCAGGCAATTCAAGCTTTTCCCCTCCACTTTTTATAGCTGCTGATAAAAATTCGATGCTGTTTGGTCCTTTTGGGCTGCATGTTACCACATTAGTTAAATAAAAGCCTCATTTATCTGCGCTTGAAGGTGGGATTGCTATGGCTGGGTAGCTTAGGAAGGCCTAAGCTTCGAGTGCTTTACTAAGCAGACAGATGTGGCTGCTTACGTGAAGAGCCAGAGAGTTTAGATGAAATGGAGAGAGGTGGGATTTTCCCTTTGTGGTCTGGTTCTTTGGCCTGCAGACTGCAGGTCCCAAATCTGCTCCCGATTACACTGTGTAACTTGATTTACAGCAGCCCACTCTGGATTTAACTCCATGTAATTGATGGAAGAGTCTGGTCCTTATTATTCATTCTGCACCCAGGCAGTTTAAAGGGTCAGGGAAAATATCTGAGGGACAGAACTGCCTTTGATCTTTGGTTTAATATTTCTGCTACATTTTACATACACAAAGAGTTATCGTGGCCTTTACTAAGAACTGTTTAGCAAGGAGAGGCATAACAACTGGTCCCTGTGATGATGAGGAAGCTTCTGGGATGTGTGAAAAGTAAAGTAGAAATGGGAGAAGGAAGAAGATGGATTTCTCCCTCTGTTATTCCCACTAATACGACTATATGCAGGTAGAAAAAAGGAAAAAAGTGAATACATGGCCTCTTTATTAGAACTTTTAATTTGAAATTGTTGGCTTGCAGTGTCACAGAGAATGACATTGTGAATACCACCACCATAATACACCATGGGATACTTAGAATCATAAAATCATAGAATAATTAGGGCTGGAAAGGACCTTAAGATCCCTAAAGAATTCACATTTGCCAACATATACCCTACACCTGCACTACCTAGTCATTATTCTAAGTATGGCATATATAACTATATATATATGTATAAAAAAAGAGATGTCTTCTCAGTTTACTGTTTGCACATGCTGGCTTTTGTGACATCAGTGCTAATATGTAATTTCACCATTGTCTCAGAAGGTAACAGGAAGTGTCAAGAGGGTTTTGGAGAGGTGAGACATATATCTGTAACATCTGTTCTGGATACTCATCAGGGCCCAGCTAATAAGTTGTATTTGACGCTATCTGAGCATAACTTGCTTTTCTTCTTTGCTTTGCAAATCATCTGTAGCAAAACAACAGGATGGAGACTTGAGAGGTGCTTTTCAACACCACTCGTTATGAGAAGCAATGCAGCATGGCTTTCCTGGCATGTCGACAGCTCAGGTTTTCCTTTGGAGACCCATCCTCTTCAAATCAAGTTATCAGCCATGCAGTACAACCAGTGGTTGGAAGCCAGGATTAGCCCTCAGGGACCATTTTAGTGGGCTTCCAGATATGCCAGCAGGTTTCCGAACAACCCAGACTGTGGTGACCACTGTGTGTTTTGGGGGATCAAGGAGGAATGAGGATGTCTGTTAGGCCTGTTATTGTTTGTTAAGGTAGATGCAGATTGTGCAAATGAATTTCTAATGGTCATGGGGCCCAGACCTTGACCAGCGTGGTGGGAGCAAACACGAGGTGGACATAAGCACACAGTCTGCTATAAGGAGAGAAAGCCTTAGAAAGTGGAAGGAACGGGCTTGGGATTCAGAAATGCTTTACTTTCAAATCCCCACCCCTGGTTAGAGAAAAAATCATGACCATTCTATGCTGAGATATCTGGGGAGGACATGTCTGCAAAATGGTAGTGTCTAGAAAACAAAATTCACATGAGCATGCATTCACAACAAATTCCATGTATTGAGATACTCTCTGATCAGAAAAGGAGGCTGCCTTTATAGGCCATTCCAGACTTTGAGCTGAATACACACAAGGAATGAAGAGCACTTCAGATCTGTATTGACATTTTGATCCAATGGCATACAGAAACTGCTTCCCCATAAAAATCCAGTATAACTGCTGTCTGTGCACAGATTTTGTCTGCTTTTTGCATACTACTTCCATGACTTGCTGATATTCAAGCTGATGCTGTGGAAAATTGGCTGTTTTCACTTCACATGGGGAATTAATTATACTTTCGCCATTCTGACTTGAAGAATTCGTGCCAGATAATTTTCACATAAGATTAGGGGACTGAACAAACCTATGAAAAACCAAACAGCATCAGCCCTGCACCCCCTGCCATATAGAGGTCCAGGCAAT
This sequence comes from Agapornis roseicollis, assembly GCA_002631895.1. Lineage (NCBI taxonomy): Eukaryota > Metazoa > Chordata > Aves > Psittaciformes > Psittacidae > Agapornis > Agapornis roseicollis. Next base: position 182,896 of record NDXB01007456.1, on the reverse strand, counting down.
AGGAAGCCAATTAATGTCCCCAGGAAGGTTTATACACTTTGGCTTGCATCCAAGTGCAAACATGATAATGACTGGAAAAAACACATTTGTCCACAGCCTGTGCCAACTTTTTAGCTCCAAGTCCATTAATTATTCCATGTGTCAAGGGATGATAGGGCATCCCCACAGACAGACTCATGGGTCTCTGCTGGCAGAGCACTGGGTGAGCAGCAGCAGCCCTGCCAGGCAAGCAAGATGCCTACAGCCCTGCCTGCCCACGTGACCTCCAAAAATGTCCCCATCCTGCTCAGGTCAGAAGGGGCTGTAGATATTTGGTTGCCAGTGGGATGTGCCCAGCCTGAATTCCATGGATCCCTGGGCTGCACAGGGGACACGGATGAGCTCCCTCTTTGGGGTGCTGCTCCAGCTGCACTATGTGATTAGGATCCCTTGGGGCGTGCTGCTGCACACACCCTCCTCACACAGCTCAGAAGAAGATGACTGCATTGCCTCACCTGGAAATACCTGAAATACCTGTAGGCCACACGTGCTCCCTCACTATGGGCTTTCCAAGCACTCCCAATGACCTTCCCTCCCTCCTCTGCCTCCTCACTTCTGGTCTTGCCTAACCTTGTCAGAGCAGAGGTTTGGCCCTGTACTCCTCTTCCAGGGAAAGCATGTCTTCTCTTTCTCTTGGACCATTCAAGGGTTTGAGTTTGGACTGAAACTTTGCCTTGTGGGGCCATTTCTACAGTTTTGGAGTGGATTTTCCTTTCCCAGAACCTGCTCTCCACTACAGGCATAGTGCAGATATTTCCTCCTGTCATTAGTCCTTGAGCCCCAGAAAAAAATGCAGCTTTTTAAAGGGGAAGGATTTAAAATCCCTCACTGAAGCAGAACATCCAAGCTAATCCACATTTTGGTTTTACTGTCTTTAGCAAGGTCAATCTTGCTTCCAACAGACCATAACATGAGATTTGTTTTAAACCTACATGCTTAAAAAATGTGACCCAGTCCTTCCCCCTGCTGAGCAAGGCAAGTGTCAAAACATCTCTTTCCTTCAGTGGGTGAAGCACTCTGTCTCCATCCTTGGGCAGCAGGCCTGTACTCAGAGAAGGAAGCATAAATCAAAGATCAATCTGGGATGTAACCTTGAAGTGCTGTCCAGCAGAAAGACCAGTTGCATAAGCAACATGTGAATTTTCCCTTTCAGCAACAGGCAGCTCTGCAGTCACAGCAGCCCCTGCCCTAATTCATCCCACAGAGACTGCACATATGATTGGTGATAACACAGGATCCAGTTTCTGCAGGGAGAGGCATTTGGCAGGGAGGCAGGAGCCAGGGCAAACCTATATCAGAGCAGCATTGCAGAGGGGGCCCTGCCTTTTCTGGGATGCCCAGGCGGGCTGGAGCTTGCCACAGCCCTGCCTTTGGGATTGGGGCCTTCCTGTGGTGCAGCAATCACAGAGTGGCTCAGGCAAAGGGTAGCATGTGGGCAGGGGGGGCTCTGGGACACCCCAGCCCCATCCAAGCTGTGCAGCTGAAGGGAGCCAATACTCCCAAACATCCCAAATTGCTTGCTGGAGAAGGGATGCTGTGCATCTGGGGACAGCCCTTAGTATGAAGCATCTGAACCTTACCCTCACACTTTGGTAGGGAAGCAATTGCTTGGCATGTCTATGGAGCACAAAGCACTCGGGAAATCCATTTTGCAGACGCTATGCCCTGCTACGGCAGTGGCTGAGGCAGTGTGTACATCCCTTATGCAGCAAATGAGATTGCTTGAGAACTTTCATTTGCCTTCCAAAGACCTCCATTTTAATTGAACCTGGAGGGCTGAGCAGGACTCCTCTTGGAGGATTCCCCAAAACTGTACTTTCACATTTCTCAAAAGCATTTTAAACACCCTCCAAAGAAGAATCACAGTTTGCAGTAAATGCATTGCACAGACTCTGCCCACAATATAAACCAGCCCTACAATCCTGATGTTTCCATTTTCCTTTGTTTACCCTCGATGTCTGGCTGCCTGGGGCACACCAGTCTCCTGGCTAGTAGTGCTGCTTGGCTAGAGCACAAGCATGGAGGTTTTACTGCACTTTCTTCTTTGCAGCTGAGTATCAGTTCCTGCATCACCTGAATAGTGCTCACAGCCCTTGCAGAGGCAAGCACTCAAACAATAAGCAGAAGTCCCCAAGCATTTTGGCCTTTATTTTACCAAGCAAGGAGAAAACAGAAGTCTCCCTGAGCATGCACAGGTGAATGCACATGTCACGAGTGAATGACCTGTGCAGGGAAGCCTCTCCTGGCCCTCACAGGCAGAAATGGCCAGCAGTGATTTAAAGCTGCTGTCTGCAGAAAACAAGGGGATGATGGCTCTATTGCTCTGCACACAGCAGGGGGCAAGGGAGCAGATATTGGGCTCAAGCAGGCCTTGCTTTGTGTCAGCAATAACTACAGGATCACAGAAGGATTCTTTTATTAAAGAAAATAAATCTGGATAAGTTGAGCAGTTATTCTCCAGCGGGCTGTTTGAGACTGATTGATTGGACCACAACTGGTACCAGGAACATCTCTCTGACTGACTACTGCTTTTACAGTCATATTTTTCCTTCTCTCTCCTCTCCACTTTGTTTTCTTTAATAGATGAGGAGACTAAAATGCAGGTGAACTCTGTGAACTGCAAACAATGGGAGCTCAAAGCTTCATATTGAGACACTCAGGGACAGTGCACTGTGTACTTTGTGCTGGGGGGCTTTAGTTCCTCTGGAGGAAAGTAAGTCTCTTGTTTGGAGAGGTAGAGCTTGCACAGTGTTACAGAGAATAAAGGAGTTGAATTTGAGAAAAAGAAGGAAATAAGAAAGAAAGGAAAAAGGAAGGATGAAAGGGAAGGGAAGGGAAGAGAAGGGAAGGGAAAAAAGAAAGGGAAAGGAAAGGAACCAAGGGTTGCAGGGGTCCTGGACACTGAGATGCTGAAAGGACCTGTCCCCTGGGTCAGGTCTGATGCCTCAGGACTTTGGTGTCTAGGAGGTGTCTGGAACTCTGGTGTCTGATCTCTGTGAGCTCTGGCCTCTGCGGCTGTGAGGAGGGAGAGAAGAAAATCAATCCCCCCACACCTTGCCCAGTGAGTGCAGCATGGCACAGCTTGGAAGGAGGTAACAGCTGAGGAGCTGAGAGGGGGAGGCACGTGAGGACTAGGATAGAAACAGTATTTGAACGTGCAAGACAAAAGAGCAAGGTGTTAGGAAGAGGGTATCTTCAGGAGCTGTTGTGCAGGAAGGAATAGGATGAAGAGGACAAAAATGAGGAAGACCTCCAGAAGAAGTACGAGTTTACTGAGCCTCTCAGTGTGACTACAAGGGCAAAAAACATGCCAGTTCCAAACTGGGTAACTTGGAAGTGAGAGGTTTCTGGGCATAGACCACATGTTTAAGATAGCATAAGTAAAGACTCAGTAGTGTGTGTAAATGTGGAGGTGGATTATGCTGCGAGTGTAACATACAGGTTGGAGACCCTGGAGAGGCAAAGAGATGCAGCAGCATAGTTCTGTGACAAAAAAA
>NDXB01007456.1:109965-179285 GCA_002631895.1 Agapornis roseicollis | reverse complement strand
TGCAAAGAAAGGGAGCAACATAGTTCTGTATTGGAAAAAAAAAAAAAAAAAGCAGTAAAATAACACAAGGTCCTACCTGGCTGAGAGAACAAGAGGGATGTAAAACAACTAAAACCAAATGTCGGTGGCAAGGAAGAGATCACAGGCATTTCTGTCTCACAGAAAATATCCTTCTGCCCAGTTTGACCCTGGCCCAGGTCATAAAGATGAACTTTCAGCAGGATGGAGCCTGCATTAATAGCAGGAACTGTTTGGACTCTGGTTTCCAGGCACTACAGCAATACAGCATGAAGAACAGCTCAGATGCTTTGGCACCTGCTGAGGGCTGTGAACAGTGTCTCTATGTACAAAGTGTCAAGGAGGAGAAGGAAACATATTTTATCCATTGTTCCCCTGGCTTAGAAAGGACATTTTTATGGGACTGGAGATTGCCTGGAGTCTGTGGAAACTTGGGGAAAGGCACTACCACTTCCATCTCCTCTGGTCAAGGGGGAAATTCATCACTGGGAAAAGTCCACCCTGCCAGGGCATGGGACTACGGGGGTCATCAGTCCCTGCAGATTTGGTTCCTTAACGTCAGCAGCAACCAGCCATAGTGTGTGATCTCTGAGTTCATAAAAACCCATTTAATCATTGCACCCTCAAGAAGCATTTCAGGGAAAACAAACATATGTTCATGCCGCCTTGGATATTACTGTAGGATGGGTCATTTTGGTGATGTCAAGGAATACTTCATGTAAGACAAAGGGCTGTTCTCCAGACAACAGGGAGGCTGCTGGGATGCCTTGAGCAGATAACATTTATTGCCTTCCAGGGGAATGGCTGTGTGGTGAACATCCAGAGAAATCTGCTAGTGAGGTGGAGGAGAAAAAGTCCCCAGTCACACAGTGAGTGTGATAAACGGCTGTCACTGCAAAGTCACACCACTTATGGCTTGTGTGAAAGGCAAAAATGGAAAGTAAGAGAGCAATGATTCATTTTACGCAAACAAGGTAAAAGAAATACTGGTAAAATCTAGCAGTATACATCCCCTGGGAAAGAGTTAACTCCTATAAGGCTTCTCTGTTGCACAGAAGCTGGGAACACTGACATCCCCCTTGGCGAAGATCAGCCATTGAGATTTTTTTCCTGGTGATGTAACACTGGTAACGTGACATCTTACATACATTTCCTGGTTGGGGTAGTTTTCTGCAGAACCATACCCCCACGCGTTGCTCTGGCAGTTGCCATGATGCCATGAAACTCAATTGATTTATTTTGTCTTCAGTAAAATCAAGTATGATTTTATAATCATTGTGTTGCTGTGTAGCACTGTGGGCCATATTATTGGTGTTCAGCTATTCCAACATAGACCGTTTATGTTAAACATATAGGATAGAAATGAGGGGGGTGCAATGGAGGGAAATTGTTTCAGCTGCCCTGAAAATAGCAACTCTCATCTTGTTGGTAACAGGGCAGTAAATTCAGGATCTTTTTCCTGGTGTCCAGGTGATATGCTGGAAAGGCATTTGTCTGCTGCAGGCTCCTGTACGTATGTGTATATACCTGCCTGCCCATGTGAATATCTAAGATAAGGTAGAACAGCTCACAAAGCACTAGGCAACTGAGTCCTCCAACATGTTGAGGGCTGAGCTGCTTTTCCAGCTTAAATTTATAGTTTATGGAGGAAAGTAATAGTTTTGTGATTGCTGTGGGCTATTTTAGCTATCTACCATAGGAGAAGATGAATTGTTTCCTGTAAATGCCTGTTTATCTCTGTTAACTGAGCCCAGGGTGTCTGGCTCACGTGTGGATGTCACTCACATGTAAAGACATTTCAGACAAATCTACTGCAAAGTCTGGGAAGAGACCGCAGGCAAATTTCCCAAGAGTACCCAAGCCCCATTTTACAAAGGGTAAGTGAATAGGTTCTTAAATTTCATGGAAACCACTGCAAATGGGGCTCCTAATGCTCTTGAAATACTTCCCCTGCATTAACTAAAGGCTCATGGAACTTTTCATCTCCCTCTTCCCTTTGGGAAGTGAGGCATTGGTAGTTGAGCTCTAAGTGCTGGGCACTTCAGAGAGCAGCGGCTGTGGGTACCTGCTGTGGAGCTCCCAGAGACAGAAAGGCCAGAACATTTAGGCTGCTAAGTGCTAAGTATTCCCTGAAGTTTCTGAAAGAGTGCCTAGCAAAGAAAAGAGAAAAGCTAGCAGGAGTCCTGCATGTAGGTCAGGGGAAAAAGATGGACCAGAGTAATGGCTGGCTGCGGCTGCCTTTGGAGTGGGTGCACAGCTCTGGGAGCTAAAGAAAAGAGTCAGCTGAAGTGGAAAGAATACAGCAGAGGACAGCCAGAGTGCTGCAGGGGATGGAGGAAACATAACTAGGCAGGAAGTTCAGTAATCCTGGATCTGTTGTCCTGGGGAAGAGGAGGTGATGGGGCCATTATAATGCACAGAGTGCTTTGCTCTTCTCTTGCACCTTCCAGCTAAGGACATGCAGATATTCACATCTTCACACCACTGTGTATTGCTACTTATTTCCACCTTATACAGAAGGAAATGGAGTGTGGGACTCTTTCAAGCCATCTCACACAAAACCAGGCAATGTCAATATTGCTTCCAAGCTGGCATCCTCTGCTTGGCTTGCAGGTTGTTCTGCATATACTGGAAGATAGGCTTTCAGACTAGCTACACAGCATCATGCAGAGCAAGACAGATAAAACTTAAGGAAGATATAAGGGTCAAAAAAATGAAAGAAACATTCAAAATGTTGCTTGTCCAGGGCAGCAGAAAGATTGCTGAGGTAATCAGCAATTCTGGGGATGCATGTGCACTACAATACAGTCATAATGAGGTGTCCTTTTGTACAGGAATCTTTGTTCTATTTCAGTTAAGATATGGCAGAGGCAGCCCAGAGTACCGACTGAACTAGACAGTCTTTGTGAGCCTTGCAGTGATCCATTAACTCTGACTTGTTTTACATCCTCAATGAGAGCCATTTTATGACACCTGGGCATGCCTTAGTTTCTTTTCTAGGATAGTGAGATAAATACTGCATGCCAATGTGAAAGTGAGGAGAGGAATAAACAATGTCTTTGATATAGTCACACCTTTATTTCCTGATACTGAGGTAGAAAATGCTCAGAGTACAAAGCCTTGTAGTTCTTGCTGGGACAGAGATGGACAGAGCCCTTCAAGAGGTCATGAAGAGCATCTCTGGGCTAAGAGCATGGAATTATAGAATAATTCTGGTTGGAAAGGACAACTCCTGCTCAAAGCCAAGCCAGCCTTGAGGTCAGGCCAGTTTGCTCAGGGCTTGATCCAGCTGGGGCTTGAAAGCCTCCAGGGATGGAGACAGTACAGCCCTGTCTGGGTTGCCTGGCAGGCGAACGTGGAGGCAGAGAGAAGCCAAGCAGATGTGGCTGCAGTTCAGAAAGGCATTAATGAGCTGTGAGGCTGAAGGATTTCCTGTAGTCAGAACTTCTACTCCTGGTAAAGCCTGCTTGTCCTGTTTCACTGCAAGACCTGAGGTGCAGTGCTCGGCACAGGGCAATGACTCTAAGATATTCCCAGCAGATGTTGCAGGCTACCCTGACCTCACACTGTAACTATTAGACCTTGGGTGTATTAGCCTGCTATTAGAGCCTGGATGTATTGGATGTATTAGATGTATTAGATCAAAAGTAAGGTGGGCATATCTACAATACAGTAGACTGCAATGACTGCACTGCAGACATGCCCTTAGAAAGATAGTAGGTAAATATTTAAAGAAGTTGTGCCCTGGCTTCTGAGAGAAAATAAATGGTATGCAGTGGTGTATGATGAAAGCAATGAAATCAGATATTCTTTTTGGAGGCTTCTCTGCTTAAAGATTTTTTCCTGTTCTTACGTGAAAGCCTAAAATATTAAGGGTTTATTCTGCAGGAGACGGACATTCTCTGCTTAAAGCCCTGAAGGCGTTTGAACTTTTGTTCAAACCCAGACATTCGTCAAGTGAAATGTTATGATCAGTTTGAAACTCAGCTTAAACGCTGTCTGTGTTATCCCGTTAGCGAGGCTTCCCTAAACCCCATTTGCACATCAGAGCTGCACGTTGCCTTACAGATTATTATGGTTACTTACAGCGGCTGCTGACAACAGTCCTGGTTTAACAGATAGCTGCTTGTTCCTGGGAAATGGATGCTTCTAGAAAGGGTTGAAGAAATGAAAAAGGAGACTGGGAGTATCAGCACATTCTGGGCACATCCTCTGCATCCTCAGCTGCGAATGGCACCTTCACTTGGTCTTAAAGCCATCATCTGCAGAAGCTGTCCCGTGATGGCAGCCTCCCACTCCCACCCCAGCCACCTCCTGCCTTCTCTATCATGCTTGCTCACCTCTCCCTTACTGTGACATACAATCAGCACCAGGCACAGGTTTGAACCTATGAACTCTGTACCCAAACAACATTGGGCTTTGAAGGGTTCAACTCCAGGTAGAAGAAAATCCTCCTTCACAGCTTGGTACCTGCTCTCTATAAGGAGCAGGGATGAAGCCATCTTGTGTGCTTCCAGCATGCCTTAAAGAAAGCAGAACAAGCTTGTTCCTGTAATAGTGCAGTGTGGTTTTGCACACGTGAGCATCTGGCAGCTGAGCACATGCCATTCTGCATGTGCAGAAGACCTCTCTGTTCCCTTCACTGTAAGGAGCTCTGTGGAGGATGTGGGCAGGACCATGCTGTCCCTGTTAGTGATAATGAGGAGCACAGTGAAAGCTCTGGCTCTCTGAGCAATGTGGGTACTTGAGGGGCTACTTGTGGTTGCAGACAGCCTGCCAGGATGGGGTTCGTTACTGCCATTCCTCTAGTGACATTCAGATTGTCACTGTTGAGCCCTTCCCAGTTAGGGATGGAATATGCCTCAGGACACATTTAATAGCCCTAAGGGGTTTGAGGAGGGAAAGTAGAAAGGAAGAAAAGGTTTTAAACTTGTCTTCCTGGCTCAGAAAGCCTTTGGACCATTTTGTTCTTGCACCCAAAAGGCACCGGCCTGGCTTTCTCACAATGCCAGCATTCACAACTGCAAACCCAGCTTTCCCTTGCAGTGGACCCACCACTGTGAGCACACAGATTTTCCTAAACCTTTGCACACGTGTACAAACTCACCCTCATGAACGGAGTTCCCTAAATCTTTGTATGCAAAGTCACAGCAATAAACTTTTCAAGGTCTCTCAAGGTCTTCCTAGAACATCATGGCACCCATGGCCAAATTCTATGCTTTGAAATTTCCATGCAGTTGCTCTCTGTTACAATTGTCTTTCTTGGATGCGAGTTGCCAACAATATGCACAGGAAATACGTGCACCTCAGGTCAGTCCTTGGTCAAGGCAGGAGTGGAGAGTCGAAGCATCACATTCCCCCTGAGCTGTAATAGCTCTATAGCCAGTTGAGATTTAAATGAAGGCAGATTGTGGTCTAAGGGTTCAAATTCCCAGCTGAGCTGATCTGGCCTACTGTTTCTTCTGGAAGGCTGGGCATATAAATAATACCAGTTTAGGGTTATTAGAGTCCCTTAGATCCTATTTGCATGAACTTGAGCTCTGAGCTTCCTACACTTCACATCTAGCTTTGCCTCTCCATTGGATAGATGCTTGGAGAAGAACCAGGGGCCTGTCAGAGGGACTGGGGCAGGAAATGGTTTCATGAGCCAAAGGGAAACTGGAGAAGGTTAAAAATTAGCTGTCTGAATTCTCTGCTGATATCAGTTGGCCTAACGTAATGGAGCTGCATTAATTTACTCTAGGAAACCATCTGACACCACTCCTTGTGCAGGACTCTGCTGACAGAATAGTAACCTCTCAGGCAGAGACAGGGAGGCGTCCGCGTCCTGTTTGGCATGGACCCTTTGCTGCAGACTGTTCCATACACATTTGTTAATGCACAAATGCCACAGCTAGAGGTGGTGACTTTTGCGTATGTGAAAAATACTAAGTCTGGATGTAGAAAAGCTTTTGGAAGTGCTAATTGACACCAAGTTTTCTGTAGTCTCCTCTGAATCTGGTCCAGTGTTACTAAATAGCTTCATAATGCTCTGTAGATTCAGTGTTTGCTGAAAACAGTTTGTATGAAACCTGACCAGCTGAAACAGAGTCTGAGAATATCTCCAGCTTGCAGAGCTGTCATTAAACATTAACAGCGAGCAGCTGGGTCTCCCATGAATAACACAGGCTTGCACTCCTGCCACTGCTAGCAGAAGCAAGCTTCATAAGGGAAGAAAACACACCCCAGCATGTACAACCCAAATCGTGAGTCAGGAACAGAAGAGCAATGGGTTTAAACTTTAAAATGAGTTTAAAAAGGTAGTTTAAACTACCTTTGCCTCCAAGGCTGAAGTGGAAGGTGTGTGTCCCCAAGACAAATGGCTGGGTTAAACAAGAATGGGGCTCCTTGAGATACAGCCATTCATACGGCCTTTCTTTGGTGTTCAAGTTGCTTTCTGTCCAGCTCAACATTGCAGCATTGTTAGGGGAAGCAGAGGCTCTGGCAGAGGACATTTCACAGGGGCTTAGGTCCAACATCAAGTGGCTGAAAGCAAAATAAAAAAGCGGGGTTTCATTGATGATACTTGTGATGAGAACCATGTGGCATCCCTGTGCTGCGCTAGCTGCTTCAAGCAGATCTGGATTGGTACTGAAGCCTTCCTACAGCAGAGGCAGCGCAGGAGTTGGCCAACACCAGCCTGGGCATCTCCCACCCCATTCTCAGCAGTTAACATCACTTTGCACTATAGACCTCATCCCTGTGGCATAGACTGGGATGATGTTTGCCCCTGCTCTCACAGGACCGTCAGTGGCTTTCCTGCCACAGCCCTAGATACAGTTCAGCAGACAGCTGTGCTAATTCCATTGAAATCCTTCAGAAGAGGACGAATAAGAAAAGCAGATGAAGACAGAGACCGAGGAGCTGAGAATATGAGTGTCCTTAGTTGGATGTGCCATGTTGTGCATTATTCCGTGGTGAATGCCCACGGGCACCCATTTGCTGATGGGGCAAGTAGCTTCAGGCAGCTAAGGAGCCTCCCTTCTACCTGTGCTATGATATAACCCATGAATGCAGGCAGTTACCACAGGTTGCTATGGCACAGAGCCCGCACCTTTCAGCTTCCCATACCTCTGGGCTCTCCTTTGAAAGTCCCTTTGCAATCAAGACTTCAGGGATCAAAATCTGGGGTAGTGCCCCTGCACACCACCACCACACTAACCAGTTCAGAGCTCTGACACCATCTTCTTCCTGACCCCTGTGTGGCACCACACAATGCAGGGTGCGGGCTGCAGCTGCTGGCTGCAAATTATGGGGCTTCACCCATGTCTGGTTATGGTGGGGGCCTTGCCCCAAACCTCAGTAAAAGACACTCGCTCAGCCAGGGATGATTTGCCTTGAGTACATGCAGGAGTCTCTTGGGGTATCACTGATCTGCTCCATGGGGTCAAAAAGAGCCAGGCTTACTATGCACAAGCTCTACATCAATCCCAGCCCCTGTGTCTACACCGGAACTTGTTGACTCTGTTTCCAAAAGGGACTTCTTTTAGAGTGGATTTTCAGAGCCTGGTGCCACAGCTGCATGGGTAGGCAGGCAATTTCAACTGAAGCTAATGAAAGATATGGAGCTAAGAACAGCCACCCCTGCAACCCACACGGCTTTGAAAATGTGCCCCAAAACTTTATATCCTTTTTTATTTTTAATTTGCTGGAGGTTTCTTGGAATGGAAAACACATTTTTTTATAGGCTAACACGTGTTTCATGGATAACGGAGGAGGTGTGCTTCCAACCTAGGCTCAGCAATTGGCATTGGAGTGTACAGGGAAGACAGTGAAACAATACACAGGAAGTCTTTAAATACAGTACAAGAGCATGTGGGCTGATGAAATAATAATTGGAAGCTGTATTCAGCAGGGTATTTAAGTGTCTGCCTGATTCTGCCCAGAAACAGTTCCACTCGCTTCAGTAGGATTAATCATGGGACTTAGGAATGAATACTTTAAAACATCCTGCAAAATCATGGCCTGAGCAAACAAAGCACATTAATTTGAGTCTTTTTTTTACATATACTTGTTTCAGGGCCCTTGCTTTGCTTGCTGGAGACTCTTGCAAGAGCTTGTTTTACTGGCAAACCTAGAGGACATTTTAAAAGCCTGTGTGAGGAGTCATGGAAAACAGACTTTAAATGCCCATCCTTAGGGCATTTCAGTCAGGAGACGGTGCCAGTAAGGGAAGAGCCCCAGTGTCATGTGATTTGTTTGTCTGGACAAAGTCGCTTGGATTTCATGTGTCTGCAGTCCAGTATTTTATGGAATAAATATCCAAACTGAGTTCTGGCTTAGATAGCTGATACGTACTAGATGATTGAATAATTAATAAATCTGAAGAAATCCCAGTATTCTCCATGCTATTGCACCCACAGGGAAAAAGAAGTGAAATCCTTCCCTACCCCGCAAGCCACTCACTCAATTCCAGTAACAATACTTCAGTTTTCTAAATGCATCTTCCATTTCAAAGCACTTTTCAAATGCTAATTAACTCTGACCGCAGCCTTGCCAGAAAGGGAAATATTATCCCATACCAGACAGGTGAGGAAGACAAAGACCTAAAGAAGTTCCCTTCCTCGCCCCAAATCTCATAGGAATCACTGGCGGACAGAGCTGAGAGCTTTCTTTTTAATTTTGGCTTTTCAGTTTCTGGTCTTGTGCTTTAACTGTTTGTCTAATCTGTGTCTAGACATTGCTTCCTTGTCAGAGCAGGACCACTGTGGGGGCTGCCTGCCTTTGAGCAAGGGTACCCCTTGGAGACAGGAGCACTGGAAGCTGGTCTGGGCACAGTAAAAGGATGAAAAACCCTAACCCTCAGCTGCAAAAGGGAAATACTTTAACCTCAGTCTAGGTGCTTGCTGCTGGAAACGATTCACAGCCCCCTTCTTTCCCATTCCCCTCCCCACAGCATGGCCTCACACGGGAGGAAGGGAGATGATATATGTTAAAGCTATTCACCATTAGAAGTTGAAAGGCAGCAGCTCGAGGGCTTATCTATGGTGAAAAGGGCTTGCTTGGCTCTCCCAGTGTTGTGGTTTAATCCCAGCTGGCAACTAAGTACTGTGCACTCACTCTCAGTGTCTTCTCTCTGCCTGGTGGGAAGGGGAGGAGAATTGGAAAAAAAGGTGAAACTCACAGGTTGAGTTAATAACAATTTAATAATGGAAATGAAGGAAAATATAATTACAATAGCAGCAACAACAACAACAATAATAATAATCATAATAGGAAAAAGAGAGAGAGGAACAAAGCATAAGAAACAGAAGTAATGCACAATACAATTGCTCACCACCCCCTGACCAATGTCCAGCCTGTCTCTGAGCAGTGATTGGCAGCTCCTGGCCAATTCCCCCCAGTTTATGTACTAAGCATGACATTCTATGTCATGGTTATGGAATATCCCTTTGGCTAGTTCAGGTCAGCTGTCCTATATCTGCTTCCTCTAGGCTTTTTTGTGCCCCTTCTCACTGGAAGAGCATGGGAAACTGGGAAGTCCTTGGCTGAGGGTATTTAGGAACAACTAAAACATCAGTGTATTATCAGCATTATTCTCATACTAAGTACAAAATACAGCACTGTACCAGCTGCTTAGAAAAAACTATATCACAGCTAAACCCAGGACAGTATCCACATCTTATTCCATGTCATTTCTGTGATGACAGGTTTCACACTTCCAATACACCATCACCTTTCCTGTCTTTTGATATATACACACACAGGTATTGTTCTTTTAGTCTATAGACCATCCCTGTAAAAGCCCATTGAGTTCATTTAGTCCATGATTTTGGGCTTCATGTGATACAAGAGCCTTTTAAGGCAAGAAAGGTGGTGTGTGCTGGTGGATGGTTGTATGCTGGAGTCAGTTCTGGTTCCATCATCAATTTAATTCATTGGCTATTTTCACCCAGAATCATATCCCCTTGAAGTACACAAGGGAATTCCCCATCCTCCCACATTACCCACCAAGTGCACCCAGGTTCTTCAGCAAAAGCAATCCCACAAATCGGTTTGCCTTTGCCTGAGGCATAAGCAACCTGGACTGTTTCCCTAAGATATTTTTTATGTGCACTATAGGAACTTTATCCCCTTCTACACTACGTTAAAGTTTTGATTGTTAAGGGCCAGACCCATCCCGGCAAATAAAATCCAGATTGTTCTGATGGTATAGCCTAAACCCATTCCTCAATAGGGATAAGCTGTATCCGCAGCAAGATATAGTTGTCTGTATAGCTAAATTAACACTAGGAAAATGTAGGTTGGGGAGGTAATATGTTTTCTTCTTATTCCCAGAACTGATGTAGCTATACTCACCTACCTTTATAATTGCAGTGCTAGCACTGTTGCTGCTGCATTATGTTTTCCTATTTCTCTGCCCAGCAGGTTGTAATGCACTTCAGATGTGGTTAAAGCATCTCATGGCTTTTTTGCTGAGGTTATAATGAAAGGCTTTTAGCCCATAGAAGGCCTTGGTGACACTTAAATCCCCACATATGGTGTCCCCTCCACCCCAAGCCCTGTGCCGGCTCTCAGCACAGTGTGAGCTCAGTCAGGGGAAGGGCTCTGGGAAGATGCGCCCAGGAGGGACTGTCCCTGTTTCATGGATAAGCAAACCAAAGCCCAGGAAGATTAAGGAGTCCTATTCCCTCCAGCCACCACCAGCTTTGCGGTTACTCAATTGTGATTAAAACCACAAGTGGACCGAGCTATCAGGGATTATGCACAGGGAAGGACCCACTCTCCATCAGATTAAGGCAAGGGGAGCTTTTCTAGGGGCTGAGTTGTTAGTGGTGGATATCTGCCTGCTTACAGACCTACGTCTTGGAACCCAAGCACTCCCATAACTAAGTGTACAGCTCTGGGGAAATGTAGCATCAGGCAAAGACTGTTAGAGAGGGGACCTACACTGGGGTGGAGATGTGAGGTGGGGATGTGGAAGCCTTGTTGGGATGGGATTGCCCGCACTCTGAGGAGATAAGAGCCATCCCATAGCCTGCTGCTAGCTCTCTTGTTGCTCTTCCTCATTGTAGAAATGAATGAGAAGAATGTGTGTGTATGTCCTAGAGGGTAAAACAAATCTGGCATAACTAACAGAGCAAGGCTGTATTTGGTAAGGGTGTGTAGGGGACATAACGGGACGTAAAGGTGGGGAAATAAGAATGTGGAAATGTGCATACATCTGTTTTAACTCTCATTCGTGTGATAGGGCGAGAATGAAAAAAAGAATTGTAGAGCATGTGTGTGACAGAAACATGCTTTTTTATATTCCTGTAATTCATGCTCTGCATAGTTAAATGTTAGTGAGCTTATAAGAGATGGTGAAGGTGACAGTCTGTGCTCATCACAGAGAAAGCAAATTGACTGGATCCACCCACAAAATTAGGATCTTCCTGATTTTCCCCCCTTGACATTTACGCAGGGCTTGTTCTCACTAGAAAACTCCAGCACTACTTGGCAGGTGTGTCTTAAAATGTTTATGGCCGTAATCATGACTTCACATCTGTGAAACGCTGTCTGTTCAGGAGCCTGGGGGACAACTGCAGGCATCTTTCCTGGCCTCTCCTCTACAGTCCTCTCAGCAGATTTTGGCACCTCCATTTTTTACATGAAAAAACAGATGGGAGAGAGAGCATTTCTGAGAGGGCCTAACACCTTCTTAGACCAGAGATATTTTAAGCATAAATTTGCTAAGAGACCTCATGAGGTTCCAGGCTCTAAACAATTCCCAAGGCAGCAGACTCACCTTTGGTATTCCATGCTGTGCAGATGCAGCAGTGGTCAGGAAGGGGGTCCAGAGGCAGAGGGACCACTCCAGCCATAACGGAGTCACACCAGAATAAGCCAACGTGGAAATTCATCCAGCAGAGGGGGAGGGCCAAATTCTCCATGCCAGAGAAAGTACCAAGCTGCTTTGAACCGATAACGCATTCTCCATAATGAAAGTGGCCAGATGAGCTGGCCTGAACAAATGTCAGGAAAAGCAATCATGGGATAACGCCAGTTTTTGGAATTCAAGGTCTACTTCTGCCTTCGCAGAGCTTTGTTTCAGTACCTGCAGGAGCAGGGTGACTCTGCTGGGAGGAAGGTGGTGTGCCAAGAAGGCATCATGGCACAATAAGGAGCTGCTGAGCCGCCAGGACAGGCTGTCCCTGTGCTCCTGACTTGTTCTAGCTGGACAGCGAAGGTGCTTTGGCTTAGACCTTGGCAAGAAGAAAGTTATTTGCCGAGGAAGGAAATGCACTACCAGCTCCTGCTTAAATGAAGCAGGGGCTATGATTTGACCACTGATTTGAATGCACTTTCATAAGAGCACTATTTGTTCAAACCTGCCACACTGCTCACTTCTCCTTCCCTATTAGTAATTACAGTAATTACAAATCTCTGTAGAGGCACTGGCTAAACTTCTCTGTAAGCTGTTTGATAAACAGAAAAAGATCTTTCCCAAGTGTTTCGAATGGCCAGCTACAGAGCAGCCTGACTCCTCACTGCCTCCGGGCTCTCTGACCCAACACCTGCCTTGGCTCAGCATCCTGGTCCCCTCTGAGAGCCTTGCTGGGAAACCTGCTTTCCTTAACAAAGCCCCTGATGACTGTTGTTTGACACATGTGCATTTTCAAGTGGAGGAGGTGGGGTGTTGCTTGGCTGATGCCAAAGCATTGCCCCTCAGTACTGGCACCGTTGAATGATGTGCTCCCATGTGTGTCACTTTCCTTTCCCATACAAAGATGGGGCTTGTGACTCACCCTTCCAATGTCATCTCATAGACCAAATGCTTAAGGAAGCATTAACCCTTAATTTCAAGGTGAAGTGTTTTTTAAACTTCACGTATCTCCCCAGTCTACTACACAGTGCCTCTGTTCTCTATCTTTAGGTTTCAGGCTTCCCCTGACTGAGTTGCAAGCAGCAGTACTCCAGCAAGACTGCTATTTCCTATTCCCATCACTGGCTGTAATTAATGGATGCTAAAGGAAGATCAGAACTGCTTTTTATGCACATTTCCCCACCCAGCACTCCCTCAAGCTCTACTTTACTCCACTGGAGCCTCAGGCAGACCTGTAGTCATAACAGGCTGAAGAATAGTTTCTGTGCAGGCTCAAAGCTAGCACAGGGTTTCAGACCCTACTCAAAGAAGGGATTACAGCATGGGTAAGTGGACTTCTGGTAGACAAGAACCTAAAAAGCAGTGGCTGGAGAGAAGACATAGGGTTACTGCTGCCAGAAGTGTAAGCTGCTCCCTTGGGCATGCAGTGTGTCATGGCATGGCATGGGCACTGCCACCACTTTCACAGGCTCACTCCTCTCTCCCTTGACTTCATTCATCACCCACCAAAACCACAATTTTGCTGTCCCATCAGGAGGCAGAAAAGGGGGTGTTCCATTTCACAGGAGTGTTTTCTTCCCTGTAGAAGAGCACATTCTTATGCTCCTGTGATCACTGAACACTTTCATGCCATGAATGGTTCCAGTCAAGCCCATAACGTCCTCTGACGAGCAAAGGTACCATCCAGGAGGGGTGGCCTATGGTTTTGTACCCTGAGTGCTTACTGATACCTTACTGCTAACTATCTTCACAAAACCACCACCCTGTGCTGAGTTACATCATATCACAGTGTAATGCCTTCAAATCGTTAATCTGCCTGACTTCTGGACTAGAGCCAGAAAAGCTGATGAAGGCCAGGCTGAGTTCAGATCAAACCAGAGGACACTATGGTTACGCTTATGTTTTTTCAGAGGCTCTCTCACCTGCAGCCACAAATCTGCCTTTATTTGGCTTGAGCGTGATCCAGAATTGCCTCAGAGGTCAGCAGTGCATGTCTTGTGGATTAGTGAAAACTACTGACTAACCTAACGTAATGCATTATTATTATCATTCCAGGAAAAAGAGTGGCTGTATTCTGTTGTTTTGTAATAAAAGCCTGACATTGATTTTACTCTCCTGGGAAACAAAAAGCCAAAAAAATAGAAGACAAAAATAAAAGTCATGGGAGTGGTTTGCACCCTGCATCTTGCTTAATGCTGTAGCTCTTGCTACAAGGAATCCATTGTAGGCACCACTCTAAATCCACTTTGTAAATGTGAATTAATGGAACTTCCCAGCACGTTCCCAATATAAGTCAGTGGGGATGAAGTCAGCCTCCACAGGAGCCATGTCGGGGAGAGGGACTGTGACTCAGGACAGCCTTGGGGGGAGGACAGTGGCACTTGCTGGGATGCCTGGAGATGCAGCCAGGGAGCTTGGCTCCTGCTGCAGCCAGGCTGGCTCTAGCTGTTTACTCTCCGGCTCCTGTCCAAAGTCCCTCAGACTCAGTGGTAAAAGCACCGCTGACTTTCCCCAGCTTGAGAGCATCACCTTTGCCCCAGTTGTGTATCTGTAAAATGGGAATAATAATATTTCCCTGTTGCCCCATGGCTGGGGAGAATCCCTCATTGTTCCTGTGGGTGAGACAGGTGCAGGAGAGAGAAAGGAGAATAAATATTTGCCCAGAATCAGATACAGATAAATCGATCTTTGTGATCACTCCCTACTCCAACAATGTTTCTTTCCTACTGGAGAGGGAAAATCCAGCCTCTATTTGGTTAAATCGTTTACATACATTAACAAACAATTAGGGAGGGAAGAGAGGGGAACCAGCCCAGAAAACCTTCCGGGAAAGAGCTGCCCTTGGTTGTGCTTGTTTGATTTAGGATAGGAGGGGAGCAACCTGACTGTGATACATGAGGACTCTGTCATGAGCGTCTGTAAAATCAAGTCTGGGTGGGAGATTTAAGACAAAGGGCTAGACATGGTGTTGATTTAAATTACTGTAGTTTTTCTGGAGTCACTGGAGCGATGAGAGTCGTATTGGGAAGGTCTGGTCCCATGGGCCCTGAAAGACAAAGATAGGGTTGGAGCAGAGCTGGATTCTTGGCAGGGTTTGGGCTCTGTCAGAGGAGTTGTGGGTTTTGCTCTTGGTTATTTAATTCATTCAGCTCAGCCTTGTGACGGTCCCTGGTGCCCAGCTGCTGTTGAGAACTTTCAGCTCTTTACGTGAAATCTATTGGATGTGACAAGGTACATACGGGTCATATGCTGCTCTCTGAGTAAGCCACTTGTAAGTGCAGTGTGGCAATAAGAGCAGGAAAACCCCAAACCCATCCTTTTCACCCCATTACAAGCTGCCCCACACCCCAGCTTTGTTCCTGGCCTCTTTTCCAGCTGTGTTGCCTGCTGGAAGCTATGCAGGAGGTCCCTCCACTGATCCTCTGTACATCCTGTGAGTCTCTCTGTGCAAGGAGAATATTGCGAGCAGAGTAAGGAGCCAGTAAGCTGGCAGAGTCTCCTAGTATAGAGTGGCCAGAAGGGGCTAAAGACCAGAAGGCACGTCCCTATTTTATGATCATTTGGGCTGAGTAAACAGGTCTCTGTGAGCTGGAGTTTTGGTTGCTAATTCTGACTGGAGTTCATCAAAGCTAAAGAGATGGAGGTGCAGAATATGGAATAAACTAGAGTAGTTCTGTGCTGGAGCAGACAAATACAGACCAAGCAAATGCAAGTTCAAGGAGAAACCATGTACCCTAGAGATCTTTGTTTAAAAACATCTTTTTTTCCTCAAAAAAANCTTATTTAATAAGAAAATGACTTTCAGATAGCTAAATCTTAGGCTTTAAAAACAAGATTCTAAAAGTTGGATTTTAAAACTTATAAAAAAGCATGTTATAAAAAAAAAAAAAAAAAAAAAAAAACAACAAAGCATGAGAAAATGAACATGAGCCGACTGCAGTGTGCACTTGCAGCCCAGAAAGCCAACTGTATCCTGGGCTGCACCAAAAGGAGCAGGTCAAAGGAGGTGATCCCGCCCCTCTACTCTACTCTTGTGAGACCTCACCTGGAGCATTGTGTGCAGTTCTGGTGTCCTCAACATCAAAAGGACATGGAGCTGTTGGAACAAGTCCAGAGGAGGGCCACGAGGATGATCAGGGCACTGGAGCATCTCCCATACGAAGAGAGGCTGAGAGAGTTGGGGCTGTTCAGCCTGGGGAAGAGAAGGCTGCGTGGAGACCTCATAGCAGCCTTTCAGTATCTGAAGGGGGCCTATAGGGATGCTGGGGAGGGACTCTTCATTAGGGACTGTAGTAACAGGACAAGGGGTAGTGGGTTCAAACTTAAACAGGGGAGGTTTAGATTGGATATAAGGAAGAAATTCTTTCCTGTGAGGGTGGTGAGGCACTGGAATGGGTTACACAGGGAGGCTGTGAGTGCTCCATCCCTGGCAGTATTCAAGGCCAGGTTAGACGAAGCCTTGGGTGGCACGGTCTGAGTGGGGTGTCCCTGCTTATGGCAGGGGAGTTGGAACTCGATGATCTTAGGGTCCTTTCCAACCCTAACTATTCTATGATTCTAAAAGCAAATACAATAATACCATCTCAAAATCCTTTCTGCTGTGAGCAACACTGCCTCACGCTTTGCAGACTTATCCATGCACCTCTGCTAACTCCTAGCTTGGGGGATGCATCTGAACTATTATTTCAAACCACCTCCTCCAGCCAGTAGTTTAGAAACACAGAAGCACGGCCTCTGGTCCCTCCCAGCTCATTCCTGGCATTGCTGGATCAACCCCTTTCCCACATGCTGGAGGCAATTCACTTGTGCTTTCCCTGTCACAGCAGCCCTGAGACAATCTGCTGGGTTTTGGGACAGGGCTGTGAGGTCACTGGGGACACGGTGCCCTTTACAAGCTAGGAGGGGATGGCTAGAGAGACTGCCAGCCTGACTGAAGTCTGCTTCATTGTGTGGAAGTCCTTTGACGTGGCAAGTGGCCGTAACAGATCAGAGGTGACTCAAATCCCAGCGGGTGTTTGAAGTTAAATCTCCAGAGGTTCAAATATTAGCCTACTCCATCACCTGTCCATCAAACATTAACTCACTCCACCAAGAGCACACTTACCCAGTCCCTTGGTTCACTGCTTCCCATACTGGTAATTTTTCTTAAGACAAATGTAAAACATCTCACCCTGGATGCTGCTTGCAGGAAACAAGCTCCAGCTCGATTATGGGAGGACATTAAGTACCATTGATTCATGGCTGGAGATTTATATGTGGCTGGGGACTGAGGGTCAGGGTAAAGAAAAATAGTTTCAGTGCATCCTTGAGTTAATTTGCACATTAAATCTGCCTTCATTTTGGTAATGAAAGTTGTATTGCAAAGTCATGTATGTAAAAAAAAAAAACCCATAAGTCATGCTCCTAAACAATCCCAAGCTACCACAAGACTAACTTGAAAATTATACAGAGAAGCGTCCTTTGAATTGTCTTTCTGATCCTGGGGGTACTAAGAGGGAGGGATTTCCATGCAAGAGGCATGGAAACTTACCTTCATTTTGCAGGGTTAGTTAGATCTGTGCTTTTGTTCCCAAGGGTGAGGAGACTCTTGGGTAACCTAGTTGGTCCCATTGCTTTTAACAGGGGGGAACGAGTGAGGTTACAGGAGGCAGCCTTGCATTGGTTTTAATGTTGAGACTCAGTGGTGAACAAGATTATTTCTACGTGTATTATCAAGATCATGTATTACATTCATAAAATGTTATTTGTAACCTCTATATATCATGTACTCTAAAGTCATTAATGATTAACTGTGAGGGTGTATTCCCAGCCCTACTTCTCAGTTGAAGTAGGAGGTTTAATTGAAGTGCTTTGAAATCTGGGATAAAAAATACTGCCAAAGTGCTATGTATTATAATTATTACATATTCATGAGACAAGTGATGTCCATACAGTAATATGGTGAATGAATGGGGATTTCACTTCCTATTCCTTCAATCATAAACATTCTCAACAAACAGAGGTTGTGGTATTGGAACCTGCTTAATACCGTAAACTTCAACATAGATGCGTAAAGTTGGGCTGGTGGTCACACTTTCATCTTGCTAAAGGAATGCATTTTGGACTTACTTCCTCATGCTGGGATTTAGCATCCATAACTTCTATTCTCTGGGAGATTAAACTCTGCCACCGATGTTATCACGCTATAGTATTTGAAACGGTTTTACACAAGCACTGTACAAGGCAGCTCCTGCTGGGACAATCAAGGCAAAGTTGCCTGGCTGCCAGCCAGGGGGGACAGGCTCCTTTCTCAAGCAAATAGCTTGGGGATATTTTTAGCTGCAAATGCACTGTCTGATGCATTTAGTATTTGGCTTGCAGGGCCGCAGGACACATCACCGCAGCTCCTGCTAGGAAAAGTGGCAGACATGTAGGGTGCTTGCCAAGTGTGAGCTTCCTGCTTTGGTGGCTGGCTGGGAGCCTGTGAGGAGCCCAGCTTTGCCAGGAATGCTGGTTTCAGCTCTGGGAGCAAAGAGCAGTGCCAGGCTGGCTGGCAGCACTAGTCCCCATGAAGGAGGGACATACATTTGTCACATACACAACATTTGTCATACACACAAACAACATATACATTTGTCCTGCGACACATGTGTGTCGCAGGACAAATTGTTAATTCCTTTGCTGGCAATGATATAATCATGAAAATGACCCGAGCTGCTGTTAAATACAGAGCAAACCTTTCCAACCACAAACCAAATACAAGAGTGGGCTGGGCTCCTCACAAGGCTGAGCTGCCCCAGCTTTCCCTTGCAGGCACAGCTGACCATGATGGGGTACAGCCCATCTCTCTCCCACAAGGCATCCAGGCTAACGTTATGACTTCAGCTACAGTGGGGTGAGCATGGACTACTCACCCAGTGATGTGGTGACCAAAGGAGTGGGAAGGTGGCCACTGGTGTTTGGAGATATCAGGTTATCTGCAGCTCATATCAGGGAAAGATGCAAAATCATTTACTCTGTCTCTTTCACCCCAGAAAGAACCAAAACCTGCTCTTCTGTGGGGGCATGCTCTGATCTCAGAACATGAGGATTTACTTTTCAGCATGAATGATAGTGAGTTTCCCCAAACCTGTTTTTCTGGAGAAGTATCCCCAAATGGCTAATCACCTCTCCTTTTACATATGGTAGTGGTTTGGAACTGTGGTCCCGTTGGAGTTTACAGGATCTCAGGCTCTTCTTCTATGGAAGGTGAGAAGGGGACATCTTCGCTAAGGAGTCATTTATGGGTAGCAGATATTTCTTGCACTCAGCCTTTGGGCAGATTGCAGCTTCACAGCAGGAACAAGCTAATTGCAGGAGGTGACAGAGCCCAGGAACAAGACTTTAAATACATTTGAAGCAGGTTGTGGTATTTCTTGCACTTTTAGCAGAGCAAGTATCCAGAAAGCAGGTGCTAATAGACCAGGTGATAAGTCACCAACAACTGAATTACTCCTTACAGCGTTTCTGGTACACTGCAGCACTAGACTCAAGTCCTTAAAACCCAGAAGAGATGATCATGATGACCTAGTCAGTCCATCTACATAACACAGCCCAGGAATTTCACTTCAGTTTTCACTCCACCAGCTTGTGTAATTTGGGAGTGAATTTTAGTGATTATTTGAATGGTCTGCTCTTGAATTATACAGGCTTCAAGCAGTGGCAACTTGACGCCATCCTTCAGTGAGTGCTGCCAGCAGTCATTTATCCTGGCTGTTAAAAACTTGCACGTTGCTTCTTGGTCATACTTCGCTATTTCCACTCACAACTTCTGGCTTGCCAAGTGCTCTGTAACCTGTTGAGCAACTAAAAGTGTTAGGGAAGACTCAAAGGTTCGCCTCCAACCACCCCAGCAGCCATTGGGGTCACAGCAGCAGCTGCTGCCGCCCGAGGTGAGCTGGTTCGCAGCCCTGCAGGAACCGGCCACACTGGCTGCGGTGGGCTCTGCAGGGCTGCATGGGCTGGGAGCTGCTTCCCTGCACTTCCTTTGGTGCGGATCAGCACAGCTTAGGTCTCCTGCAGGAAAACAAAGCTGTTCCAGTAACCGGACCAACCCGACAGAGATTTCCACAGTCCTCAGCAAATATTTTAGAAGTGAGGTGGCAGATTGCTTCTTGCTGCTATGCACACAGCAGAATATATATATTTATATATATACAAATACATATATTTGTATAAGATGTAGTCTTTCTGCCACTCTTTTAAAAATCCTTTCCCCAGGGTGCGTGTAGAAGCTGTCCTATTTCTGACATGTTGCAAATCTGCATTTCCTATTGATCTTATCTACTCTGCTGTGCTGCAGCAGTCTCTGTTTCACATCGTAGCCCCAGGGCCTCCATCCTCATTAGAAATCCTTTCCCAGGAGACTGGAGATGCACCAGCTGATCACAGACCCAGAAGTAACAGCCGGCGACCAAACTCTCTGAGCCTTGAAATAAAAGCAAGAAGGTGAAACACAAGGTACCTTACAAGCAAGTTTCCTAATTTCCCTCTGCTGTTTGGCAGCCATGATCGACAGTCACCAGCCGTCTCAAGCACCTCATAGGCATTAACTGCTGCAGAAAACAGCAGGCTTTTGGGATTCATTGGCTACAAGTTTCCTCCTCGAGGAGCTACATTGGCCCCAGAAGTTGGTAAAGTGCTTGGGTAGAGCAACATGTGCTCACTGCACAGCATCTGCCTGGCTCAGGCGATGCCTGAGGACATACGGCAGCCACGGGCAGGCTGGGACATAGTGACTCTATGCAGTCCTGATTCTGTCCTCAGCTTTCTGCAGAGTGTGCTGATCATCCAGGACTCATGCAAGGGAAGGGTGTAGGGACTGTGGGTGTGGTGGTATAGAAGGGTATCGTAACACAAGGAAAGGATCAATTAGTTCCCTTATGCACATAATTTGCTTGCCAGAGCATGGCCAGCTTGTCAGTACAATGCAGCAGGGCCCCCACCTGCCTGGCAAGCAGTCCCTCTTTCCTACCATGCTTCAAGCCAAAAACAGGAGCAAGGAGCTCACACCAATGACAGGAGCCCATCTGTGGGTGCTCCAGGACTGCAGGACTACCCATGCCTGGCACACTGCCTGCCTCAAAAGTGCTGCAGGGAGGCACAGCCCTCAGAACTCCCGATACTCCAAAGCCTGTGGAGCAGTGAGTATCCAAAGGGCCTGAGCTTTGAGAGCAGGTGAATGGTTTCTGCAGTTAAAGCAGCAAAAGCAAGGTTTATGTGAGCTAGAAACGCCAGTGCCTCAGGAATTTAACTGATCTGACTGGGCTTTTTCAGCCTGTCTTCACCCCAGAACTGCTTGCCAGGCACTGGCTTAAGTTGCTGATTTTCTTTGACAAGCCACCGTCTAAAAACACTGTAGAAAACAATTCTTGGACTGCATCAGAATACCTCTCTGTATTGTCGGGTTAAGCCTCACATGTATGTTTTCCCCAGCCACAAATCTTAACTGTGCTCCTTAGCAGGGCATTAAAACCCATGCTGAAATCAAAGTGGTATCCTCCATTCATCCCTCTTTCAGTCACAGCAAGCTTTTGAGCCCTGTGCTTTACCATGCCTAACACAACAGGAGCTTGGCTAAAAACTGGGGATCTGCTGAGTCCAATAAAAATAGTACATAAAAAGTTCATTTTATATCAGGAAAGAGAAAGCATCAAACTCACATCCTTTTTAATATACAACACATGTGAAAATCAGCTACAGGAGCAGAAAAAGCCTTCCTGAGTCCTGCTTTTCTAGGCAGAGTTGCTGCCTACCCCTTGTCTCACAGCAGGCAGAGGAACCTCAAGGAAGCAGGTGTTTTTCATGGATGAGACAGAGTCCCTGGCCAGTGATTGTAGCCCGCTTGAAACACCACTAATCTTCAGTGGGGTCTCTGCTCAGGTGTGCAAACATGCTTTTTTCTGAGGATTAGGTTCAAATTCACGTGAAGTTTTGTGGCTGTGCTTTAGAAAGAAAGATGAGTCAAAAAAAGAATGATAGCATGGATTACTTTCTGTTTGGAGAAACCAGAGTCCGAGCTTTCCCATCATCTAGGGCTGGGCTGACCTCAAAGCTATACATCCCTAGCAGCTTCCATCTGTAGATTTCACAGCTCTTTATTAGAGGAACATAGTAAAATATTGCACCTTGCATGGGTTAGAGATGGGAGAAAGAGGGCTGGCTAGCTTAAAGGCTTTCCTAAGGTGGTGGAGAAAGTACTGCCCACAGCCAGTTTCTTGCTTTAGCAAGTCTGCTTATGAGCATAGCTGTCTGTCTTCCAGTGCTCATGAAAACAGTGGGAAGAGTTGTCAAGAAACCTGTTAGAGAAGCTATTTTATATGTCTCAGTGTTTGTCCATCTATTCAGTCCCATAAGAGGTTCAGGAGAGGTGTAGTGCCAGCACCAAGTATGTAAAAAGGTGAGGAGGAAAAAAACCTTGATATCAGGGATGAGTTTGACCAAAGGTTCAGGGTGGCTTATGTTTACCCCCTTCCATTGTGCCCTGGTCACTGTGAGTGAATTGGCTTGAACCAAGCTATCCTGGGGCTGTGCCCTGCACACAACCTTTTTATATTGGCATTTTCTCCTTGCAGAACAGTGAGGGCTGTGACTGGCACCAGAGGGAGTAGTGGCTGGAACGCTAACGATGCAACCTGCCGATAGCTCCGGTTTTACTACATCCAATTAAGCAATAAATGATGCTGGTGGAAGCATGGAGTCACACAGATTATTATGCAAATCAGTACCCTTTGCTATCAGTGGGCTCCTGCATTGCCTGAAATAGCACTGGTAGGATATTACTGCAAATGTCACCTTTCTCCTCCGTTAGTTCATGCCTCCCATCTCACTCATCATGCAGCTTCCCAGAGGTCAGAGCTGTGGTTTCTCACAGACTCAGGAGTGCAAATGGATTTTAAAGAGGATTTTTAACAAAGTTCCAGTCACCTTCCATGAGGATGTTAATATATAGGGGGCCTATAAGGATGCTGGGGAGGGACTCATCATTAGGGACTGTAGTGAGAGGACAAGGAGCAAAGGGTTAAAACTTAAACAGGGGAAGTTTAGATTGGATATGAGGAGGAAGTTCTTCACAACATTGTTGTGAATGCTCCATCTCTGTCAGTGTTCAGGCCAGGCTGGACAGAGCCTTGGGTGACATAGTTTAGTGTGAGGTGTCCCTGCCCATGGCAGGGGGGTTGGAACTTGATGATCTTAAGGTCCTTTCCAACCCTAACTATTCTATGATTCTAAGATTCTATATCCAGCACTGGTGGATGGGGGGGCCTGCTGCACTGGCAAAGCCACCTGAGAAGCCCACCTTAACTTCTTCACCAAGAAGAAACGTGAGAGGAGCCAAGCTATGAACTGGTTCATGGACATGCTCCAGATTAGAAAAGACACCTACTTTTTGAGGGATGGCAGACAAAACTGTCTGGAAGCAACAAGTTCTGATGGAAATCTGGAGCTTTACTGTCAGTTTACTTATACTATTAAGAAGTAGAATGAAGGAATAGCACTGAGATTTTTGAATCACTTTATTTCCCAAGTTACAGTGTCTTCCCAGCTTGCCTCAAAAGGATACCTTTTGCTTCATGCCCCCAAAATCAGAGTGAGACAAGAAGTGTGAGCTGTTTGCCACCATCCCTGTCACTAACAGTTGTTGGCAGACAAAAGCTATTGTTTGCTGCCAGTGGTTATTGTTTCAGTGGTGGCAGCAGCCTCTAGCACCAGCCCTCAGCTCTGGGCCCTTTTTGTAGTCTGCAGGGCATGAACAATTGAACAGTCCCTTTCTGTAGATGGCTGTAATGTGAAGAGAGAAATGCTTCTCTGCATTCTCCCACAGGCCCCAGGGACACAGAAATCCACAGTCTGGCTGCAGCCACCCAGGAGACTGGGGTCAGAGAGGGAGCAATCATCACCTGCTGCTATAGCACGTGGTCATTTGGTGACTTCTTGGAACATCCACAGCACAACTCCAAGATGCATGATGAAACCTGACCAAATGGAGCAGATTTGTTTGAATTTGTCTTGAAGTTTTGGGGGATTATTCAAACACGGGACTCAGGAGACAGTGAGGCATGTGGTCTGAAACAGAGCCAGCAGTGCCATGTGTCTCTGCAAACCAAAGGTCGTTCTGCTCAGTGTCTCTGGGGATAAACGATGTTCACAACCATACATAAATCTTCTGCCTTAGCCTCAGATCATACTTTGCTTCGCACCACAGTAAATCTAGAAGTTCCTAGCCCACCTTAGAATAATATAAAACAGAAAAGAGAGAAAGAGACAAATCTTTATTTTCCTTCTGCAGTCAACAAGACAGAATATTTTCTTCTTACCATGCCTAGATAGAGAGAAAAGGATATTTGTCTTTTCAGATCGCAAATTGAATTGGTTCTTGCTTGTCCTTTTGTGAGAAAAGGAGTGCAGTGACTTTTAAAAATGTCAGAAGATGGTTCAGATGGGCAAATTTCTTTGTCAGCCATGATGCAGAGCTGACACATGGCCATTATCCCCCCAAATCTCTGGCTTGCTGTGATTGCTCCAGAATATTGAGATAGAAGAGAAAATTAAGAGGGAAATAAGGAGGCTTTAGAGGTTCCTCACTGCTCTGATAAGTTGTTCATCAAACAGCAGCAAAGCAGTTTCAAGGTTTCCTTTACCTTCTCCCACTAACTGGCTTTGCCTCCAGCAAGCAGGAGAACAGTCCTCAGTCTCTGTGCACTCCGCAGCATGAAAACATGATGGCTTTATTCTGTGAGCCATGTTTAAGCATAATTCGTGCTGGGAAGGTGCTATCAAGGAGCCTTACTTCTGTGTCCCACTATGTCTTCTGGTTCCAAATGCCTACGCTGGGTGTGCAGCAGCACAGCCAGGCTGTGCAACATCCCTTGGGGCCATGTCCCCGTGGTGGCTGGGGGCTAAGGCACAAGCATTGCCCCCTCCCACATGTGCTTACAGCTGTGCTCTCACTCAACTCTGCAGTCTCCCAGGACACAGCTAATCACTGCCACTTCATTACTGGCTGCTGGGGCTTTGCTCAGCAGGGAGTTGTGAGCTACACAACTTTTGGAGACTGAGAGCTTCATGCTCTGTCTTTTACCAGACACAGTAAAACGGGGAGCTGGATGTTGCCCCATGGCTTGAACTTCCAGAAATGCAGCTTGCGGTGCTAGAGGCCATTTGCCAAAGTGTAAGGATCTGACTGGGGACACAGCACTGCTGCACGATGAGAGCTTCCCCATGACTCCAGCCAGCTGGAGAAGCTGGCAATTCCTCAAGATCTAGCTTATAATAGGACATGTGTTAATGGCTGAATGGCTCTACTTCCCATGGTTTCTGTGGTTTTTTAGTGTTACTGTGCTTTTCCCACCTCTTAGTCTGACCTGTGCCACAGCTAGGCAATTTCACATTTGCTTGTGGTCCTACCACCCCATGGAGGTGACCATGTCTATGATGGTATCAACCTGCACTCAATGCAGCCTCTAACCCTGAGGTCCTGGCTACCCCTTCAGCTTGGCAAAAGCAGTTCCCCGGTTTCCCTCAAGCTGCTGACATGGATGGTGGGGCCAATGAGACCACAGCATGGAGACCCTAAACTACCTCCTGTGTAGGCATCCCTGTGTGCCGTGCTGCTGGCCAACTCACTGCCTACAGTGGAGAGTCTTGTTCTTCAGCAGCAGAACCCACTGCATGTCACTAGGCTCATCATCAACATTCAGGTGCCTCAGAAGTTTATTTTTCATATTTCAACCAGTTTAGCAGCTCTGAGATAAGCTCCCTGACCCATACCTGCACCACCTACAGATAGTGGCTGGCTTGAAGGTCTGGGCCCACCTTTCACTGCTTGGTAGTTCTCTGAGACATAGACCAGTTTTAGTGAGAGAGCACATCTTTGTTAGTTCAGACACTGATGTCTCCATGCAGGTCCTGTTAGTGCTTACCATCTGGGCCCAGTGACCCACAGTACTCTATTCATTGGTTTCAGCATCTCCTCTTTCAACACCTTGGGTTCTCCTGGTGCATTATTTTATTAGCTGAGTACAGTAAGCCCCTTCAACACCCTCTGTGGAAAAGAGCAGCATTTAAAGGTATCAAATACCTATTCTGCCATAAGATTGCCGCTTTAATTGCTCTGCTTCCTAGTGACCTAGTGGACAAATTTATTTACCCATGTATTTCAAGGAATAGGTATGTTTTCTTTTTAATGATGATCTCGCTATTTGCTTTTCCAGTTATCCCTTCTAATTTCTCATATTTTAATGACAGAAGGTTTTTTTTTTTTTTTTTTTACAGAATTAAGATTATACAATTTTTTTCCTAAAATTCTAATTGACTTTTTAATCTTCAAATCATAAATTCTTTCAGTGCTGCAAGAGCCTGATGTTAAAATAAATATGCCTTAAGCACCATACCCCTTGTACCTCCCCAGGCAATAAATCTTCCCCACCCAGCAACTCTTCAGGCAATCCACTAGCTCCCTGCCTCTTCTCAGGACTTCCACAACTATAACCCATCCTGCCAGCAGCCCAGGGCACCCTGTGCAGTCCAGTGATGAGTCTAACGGTCATTTCTGGCCAACAACGGTATACAGAGGTGTGCATATATATATGCATGCAAAATCCAGTCAACATAGAACTGGCTAATTATTTGAGTGGAGCGACTTTAAAAGAGCCAGGGGTCAAAGCAAAACCAGCTGTCAACCTCCAGTCAATCCCAAATTAATAATACAATGGGAGACAGGCCTCTAAAGGTTTTTTAATGTGTTTATATCATGGCTTGATAAACACAGTCAAGAGAGACAAGATGGAAGAGGCAGGAAGCTTAGCAGGGTTACTTTTCTGTAAAAAACAACTTGTGAAAACATCTGTGCAGCCCGCAACTTCCAGATGTTCTCTTTAACAGAGCACTTCACTTGTTTATATTTTGCCTAACACTGGAATCGTGGCAGATTATTTTTGTTGCGGGGTCTTTGCAACATTTTGTAGGTGGTCTTGTAAAAGACAGCAGATATTTAACCCCCCCACCACCTCCTTCTCCTTTGCCCTGGTTGTTTACACGATGGAGCTTGGTACCAGTTCCCTCTGATAGTGTGTGCGTGGGGGGCCTGGGGTCTCAGCTATCGCTCTGCTATTGTACCAGAGTCACTCTTTTGGCTTTGCTGGGAGGGCTGGAGGCTGACAATGGTGAAAACATGAGGTGAGATGATTCAGACATTTGCTTCAGCCTGAGATGTCCAAATGATATTTTGAAATCCGGCTATTTGCTGCTTTCAGCTTGCTCACACCAGCAGCAATGCAGCACTGTCTAAAATCTGAATGAGTTGTTCCTCTGAAGCCTGTAGGATGTCCTTTGTAAAAGAAATGTGCCCACAGGAAAGGATCTGGAGAGCAGAGTCTATGCACGCAGTGAACATCAGTGTGTTTCCTACTTGCATGGGCTGGAGAGCCATATATATGTATCTTTTATTACATACAGTTGCAGCTTTCAACTGAGAGTGTTTTCTTTTCCTTAATCCTGGCTACCATGTACGCCGGTGATCTTGTCAGGTCCAAAACTTCTTGGGGTATGAAGGGCTCTACCATCCCTCCCAAAGTCTCACCTCACAATCCCATGTCGAATGGCACAGTTGCAGCCTCACAGGCTTTGAGATAGGGCTGTGTCTCCTGCTCCTGGCC
Source organism: Agapornis roseicollis (assembly GCA_002631895.1). Lineage (NCBI taxonomy): Eukaryota > Metazoa > Chordata > Aves > Psittaciformes > Psittacidae > Agapornis > Agapornis roseicollis. The sequence goes on along the minus strand of NDXB01007456.1, from coordinate 151,748 downwards.
AGACTTCTCTGAGCAAGTGTGGGATTTACAATTGGATCAGGTTTTGGGTGGCATATTCTCAAGGGAGAGCCCAGGGCTACAGAAAATGGTGTGGGCTTTTTATGCTCAGTTTGTAACTCTGACTGGAGCTGATGCTCTTTGCATCCTGCCTAAAGGGTTATTTCTAGAGCAGAAATGCATTTATGAAGAGCTGTTAGAGCATGGCCCAAAGTGACAGGCAAAGCGAGGGCTGGTTATGTCTCCTGGGGAGGACTTGCACAGCTGTAGCTGGGACCTAGGTACATTGCCCCCAGAAAGGTCAAACAGGATTTACTATAGATGTCTTATTGATATTGGTGCCTTAGAAAATCTCTTTGAACATGTCTATTATGATTGACAGGAAGAGTTAGGTCATATAGGCTGAGGACTTGGGAAGTCTTATATTACCTTAATCCATTTGTTTTCTGTTTATTTTTTTTTTTTGTCAATTTAAAATGAATTAATCCTTATGCACTGGGTGTAGTAAAATGACAGATGCTGGAGAAACACTGCACGTTTTCCAGTAATGATATTTGCAAGCTGTGCTAACAATATTCCACCCCCCTGACAAAACACAGACAGTTATAAAAAGTCAGTTCTCCAGAGCTCTCTGTAGTTAAGTGCTTGAATGCTGGAGTATGAACTAACAATAGCATTTAAGGCTGAGGTACAACTTAGCATATTGTCTAATGTACTCTTCATACATGCTTTAAATTCACAGTGTTCACTGAAGAGCGGTACAGCCAGCTTTTTCTACCAGTGTGTATAATGATAGCTAAATCTACTTACTCTTTCTGGGTTGGTTTTTCAGGCCAGTTTTCTTTGATTCTTTGGTTGCTGTTTTGTTCTTTCATATTCCCTTTTATAGCCACTCCATTTGGTTTTCCCATGTGTGGGAAAAACATTGACTTTCAGCACAAGAAGCCGCTCTGTGGGGAACAGTGCCTAACACACCATATGGCGCAAGCAAAACATCTGTGGATCTCTGACGCTGCAGTTCTGCTTCACAGGCCCAGGGTGAATTTCACACACGTGCTAAGGAGAAACGAATACGATATGAGTGTTTTTCAGGAACCTTGACGTATGAGAAACAGAATGAATTTGCAAGACTGTAAAAAATCAGAACACTCCATTATGTTAAACCAATATGTCTAATGAAACTGTATTGCCCCTATTACGCTCCCTTAAATTGTCGTGTCTATTTTCTATTGCCATCATGTAGTGCTGAAATAAATCTCGTGGCGAATGGAGGTGGCTCATCTTACAACTTGTAGAAAGGTTAATTAAATGGTGCGTGGTGCTGGCACTTGCTCACTGCAGCCTGAACCTGGGGATGACAGATTGCTGGAGGCGTGCGAGCAACTTCCTCCTTCACCCTCACACAATCCACATGCCAGAGAGCTGCACTGGGAGCCAGGTCCTGAGAGAGTGTCTGCTCACCATGATTTCCCTTCTACAGGTAGAGTTATTCACACGAGTTTCTGGGAAAGAGAATTCAGATTTGCATAGGTATTTCGGATATGTGGTCTCTTTCTTTTTCAGGAGTCTCATTGGCCAGCTTACTAGTGACTTTGGGTGTTTCTTGAACTTGAAGACCTTTTGCTTGCAATGGTCCTGGTGGTCTGCAGTAGTAATGATATGGATGAGCACTCAAGTGGAGGAGTGGGCTGCTGCGCACTTTTAGCACCATCTGTCCTTTTGATCTTGCCCACATAATAAAGCACTACTGCTTGCTGAGTGCCACAGGTAACACAAAGCACCCAGATACTGCCAACGGATGACTATGCTGAGGATGACCTCGCATTTAAAGCAGAGGGACTGCAGAGACTCAGATTCAGTTGCTGGCTCCACCCCAATGCTTGTGTACCCTTCTCTGTGCAGACATTGTGTGCCAGACCATGTGCAAGTTGCTGAAGTGAAGATCCTGCTGAGTGACTGACATCAGTGATTGATGGGGGCCACAGGCTCTGTGAAATGCTTGTGATGCTTCCTTACCTTCCAGGGCCATTTGGATCTGGGAGAGGAAAGTTGCGAAGGTACTGTGGTACAGGGGTGGCTGGGTTTCTGAATGAACCCTTATGTGGGGAGTAAACATCACAGTGTTGCATAGGGAAGATCAGCTTTTGCTGCCTGTGCAGTGCATGTAGGGCTGCCATCTGCACAGGCTTGGCCAAGGAAGGGAAGTACATGTCTACTTATCAAGAACCATCAGAGCAGAAACACCATTACTGGAACAGAGGCCTTTAGGCATGGTGATGCTGGTTGCTCTGGAAAAGCAGCAAACTGTGCAGCTCCTCCATAAGGTTGCAATCTTACTGTGAAATGTCCATCAGGGTAAATCCCTAAAGCTTTCACAGAATCATAGAATAGAATAGAATAGAATAGAATAGAATAGAATAGAATAGTTGGAAAGGACCTTAAGATCATCTAGTTCCAACCCCCCTGTCATAAGCAGGGACACCTCACACTAAACCATGTCACCCAAGGCTTCATCCAACCTGGCCTTGAACACTTCCAGGGATGGAGTACTCACAACTTCCTTGGGCAACCCATTCCAGTGCCTCACCACCCTCTTCCTTATATCCAGTCTAAACCTCCCCTGTTTAAGTTTTAACCTGTTACCCCTTGTTCTGTTTATACAGCATCCATGTGTTCATAGGCTGGTTAGATATTGAGGACTCTTGCTGAATTTTGCATCCAGGCACAAGTCAAAAGCACCAACAATAGTAAAGCATCCAGAGGCAAAATTCCTTTCCTTGAAGCATACATGGAAGCCCTTATCTCCTCACAACAACAGTGAAGAAGAGACTCTTGGAAGGACTCTAATGTGATTGCTTCCCTTGAAAATCAAGGTGCTGCAAGGAACCCCATTTTTGAACTGACAGTTGTCGCTGTGGCAGCGCTGTGAAGGGGCTGGTGACCAACAGCTGAACACTGTGCTGGAAACATGCAGTACAGAACAGTGCAGAGTCAGAAAGAAAATCCAGGCATTTCTTAGCCAAAAAGTACAGCCATAACTTTTAGCTGTGAGGACAGCAAATACATCAGCAGAAAAAGCCATTGCTGCTACTTAGGACTTCAGCCCAGTACCTTGCTGAGCCTCACACATTTGTAGCTTCCTCACCCCTTCTTCATTGCTCTGCTTAGCCCTGTTAAACAGGGAATGAATGTGGGAGTGCCTTGGGATCATTAAGGAGATTTAGGAGTAAAACCCTTGTCAAGGCTGTGAGAAAAACTCTAAATGGTACCAGCCAAAGGCCCCATTCCCACACATACTTATGCACATGAGCAACTGCATCCACAGGAATAATCACCCTGGAGTCCAGGAGGATCAATGACAGATTCCTATGTCACCATCAGCAAGGGGCAACTTCTTGCACAGCTTTTCTCAGTGTATCCACCCCCAGTGAGCTGAAATGCTGTCCTAGGTTCTTTGATCAGGATACACTTCAGTGGGATTTGAATGTTGCATGGGCCTTGACCTGCAAAGACTGGAATTTTACCCTTCCATAAATATGCTGTGCCCTGGCAGGTCCTGCTCTCTGGGGCTGGCTGGAGCTTGGGAAAAACTATCCAGCCACAGCATTTCTAATGTGGGTGCCTGGGGTTTGCTCATGGCTGGCTTGCTGGTGCACGTGGGCCACCCTGTCCATCAGTTCTCCAGTAATTTCCAGACAGGCAGCGGATCAAAAAGCATCACGCGTTTCCTGAGCTCCCACCCAGAGCTGTTGCCTTTGCCATTCCAGCTTCAACGGGCAGGCAGAAATTGTGCCTGGAGCACAGATGGCTTTAGGACCCACAGACGTCTGCTGTATATGACCAGACTGAGACCATGGACTGATTTTGCCAGGTTCACTACACAAGGATTTTCACAGACCTCAGCTGTACTAAACCCCACAATGTTAAAGTGTGCAGCATCAAGTTGCTGTCCTCACAGGCATTGCTCCAGTACATGCAGCATGAGCCACTGTGCACCCAACATCAGCATTTCTCCCTCCTGGTGAAGAGGCTGAGCCTTGTACCAGGGATGCTGACAGTCCAGGGGTGCTGCCATGCCAGAGGATATTTTGTATTTCTGGACTGAGGATGCAAAGTGTGTTTACCTTGACTTAATGATGAGTGCATTTAGAGAAGGTTTCCATCACGGAAGACTGAGGAGACTGATAAAACCGAGGCCTGATTCTTCCTGGACTGTAACACAAATATTTCCTTTGGCTTTCTGTTTTATTGGCTCCATGCACGGTGGTCTCTAAGGAGCCCATCAGAGGCCTCTGTGCTCATTGCGTTCAGAGCAAGCATGGTTTCTACAGACAATTGCCTGCAGCTTGCAAAAGCAGATTTGCCAAACCACACATAATAAATCAAAACACAATTTCCAAGAGCTAGAATGGGCAAAAGCTACATCTTATTAAATGCACTCTTTCCAGGAGAATGTCTTGTCCTTGCGTTTTCAGGAGCATATAAGGGGGAAGAAAACAAGTGGGTAGTACAGAAACGAAATGGCACTGGTAGGTGGCTCATTGGCTTTATCTGGTTATTCTCAAAAGCAATCATTTTGCAGCTATCAGAGTTACAGTCTTTAGGAGCTGTTACATATGCCCCTGTGCTAGAGGCTCCCACAAGCGCCAAGTAAGTTCAGTTACAATTCTCCACCACCTGTCAGAAGTAAACTTCCTCCAGGAACAATTATCTTCTTTCCAGATACTAACAGTCCTCAAAAAAGGTCAAATATAAGGTTGTAGATAGTTTTTGTAAGAGTATAATATGATGCTTTTCAACCTCCTAGATACTCATAGATCTCTTTTTGTATAATAACAAAACTTCATAATCTGCAAATTGGTTCAGTAGTATCTTAATGTTTTTAACATCAGATTGCATTGTATTGGTGTCAGAAGATTTTCTTACTGAAAAGATCTAAAGCAAAGTTGTGATTAAAAAAATGCAGACATCAAAGCTGGGCCTATTGAATGAAGGTCCTAGAACAAGCCTCTGTTTCTTACTTTCAGCTCTCTTTCTCAACAGGCATCTGAAACTGATCTGAGTTTCTCTCTGTTTCCATCAGAGATCACTAGAAGCAGCTTCCTGACAGCTTTTGCCTGCCACTGCCTGTATCTCTCTATAGGGTGTTTTCCATAGGTGACCCAAAGGTAAACCACCCTGTATTAATTCTTAGCAACTGCCCTGCATGGGATCCTTCTGACAACTCTACGGCCAGACTTTCTGTTTGCATTCAGAGGTGCCCTGTTCCAGGAAACAGGCTTTTAGAAATCCATGTGACACCTCCAGTAAGCACAGCTCTGGCAGTTGATTTGTAGATGAATGAGTGTGAACAAGAAAGTGCCCTGAACTGCTTTTTAAAGTGGGCCTATCTTGTCCATCTTTCATTAGTTGAATGTTAATAGCCTGAAATTGGCTTCCCTTCCTCCCCCACTGTGAGGGGCAAGGTTTGTAATGCAGACCTGTGTCTTTGTTTCATGGAGTATCCTCAGTTAAACCCCTGTCACCTCTGCCTATCAGGAGCATCTCTTTGGCTTGGATCCTTGGGAACCATCATCATCTAAATCTTGCAGCTTGCATTTCCCAGTCCCAAATCCTGCTGCAATATCACCCTTCATTCATTTGGGAGGCCCACACACACATATCAAAGTTAAGTACCAGTGTGTGGGAGGAATATTCCTCCCTAATTTTTCAAAGTGGTTTTCAGGGATTCTCACACTCGTGGTGGGAATGAAGTGTACAGTTAACTCCCTTCAGCTTTGGAGTTGTAACCAATCTGTTAGCTATAGCTATATTAATTATTGTGGAGTCCATGAAAAATTACACTTTACTCATGCCCGTTAATTTTCTGCGCTCTCTAAGACATCTAGTATTCTAGCAGATGACAAATGTCCTGCCTGCAATATGCTAATTACAGCTAGCATCTGCAAATGGGTCCACAAAAAGGGGCAGGCTCCCATTCACTGAAATGGGAGAGGAAGGATGCTCCAGAGTCACTGTGCATGCATCCTCCCCCACAGCACACCTTCAGGCATATTCCTCTCCAGGACTTTGGTGTGACTAATTGTAGAGGAGATTGGGAACATCTTCCGTAAGCAGAGGGAGTACTGAAGCTTTTCCCTCCCAAAGTGGCCTACTTTGTTCAGAATTCGAAACCAAGCCAGGAAAAGCAAGTTTTCACATGAATCAAAGCTAACCTGGTTTGTGATCTCTGTCTCAGGCAAAAGGTAGTGTGCAAGGAAAGCAGGGAGGCAGCAAGGATTACCAGCTCCACAGAGCTGGTAGGAGCTGAGCCTGGATGGCAGTGGGCTTACCTCTTCCCCAGCCTTTCCCTCTCTTTCCTCAGCTGAGAAGCTGGGGAAAGTGAGTTTCCAGATGAGATCCTTCAAACAGTACTGCTGGGAAATCTGGATCTCTCCCAGCAGATTTCAAGGCTTACTGTGTTTCTTTCCTTCTCTCTCTCTCTCTCTGTGCCTCTTCCCCACCACCAGAGTACCCAACATCTTCTATTTAAAGTAATTAACAATAATGAGGTCCCTGGTGAACTTCATAGACTGACTGTAATTTCTGCCTTTTCCATGTGAAATTCTGCCTGGGATGAGACTTGCTGCTTCCCTGTAGCGACAGTGAGACCTGGTGACATTACGCTGCTGCAGCCTGACTGTGGGTCTTTCAAACCCCTCTTGTATTCTTGAGAACACTGACCAGGGAAGGAGTTAATCTCTATTTCTTTAATAACTTCTTTTACTTGCCAGCTTGTAGAAGAGAAGTGGCCTGCCAGGGGGAAGGCAAGGGACTGCCACCATTGCAAGTTTGGCTTGTGGCTGCTGGCTGACCCCCATGAACCTGCTCTGCCACCCCCTGCCAGTGGCTGCTACTGGTGCCTGTGGAGGAGCTGGGCATACAGCATGGGGGATGCAAGACAGGAAATACTCCCTGTGCCCAGCAAATGATGTCTTTCTTCACTTTTATTATTTTCAAAACCCCATGATTTCTGGAGTCATCACAGGACATGAGGAATACCCAGCTGTGAAAGAAAATCCTGAGGCTCAGCCTCTCCTCTTTGCCTCTTCACCTATTAAAAAGGGAGACAAGGTAGGAGGCTGGAGAAGAGCCTATTTTATGTATAATTTTATGTTTGGGTCTTATGGGGCTCCCAGGTCCCAGCCACTACCAGTGTGGGCACCTGACAGGACATGCCCTTATCATCATAGGATGCTTGTACTCTGGCCATGCAGGGTTTCTAGCAGTGCATTGCTCTCCCTCCAGCCTGTTACTACCTGTTCTCTGAGGATAGCATGTGGGTCAGAAGGGAAGGAGGAGTTGAATGGGGGTCTTGACTGGGCACTCCTTTTCCAGATCTCTCTGTAGTGTCAGAGCAGCAGTTCGCCTCTGCCTCACACAGCCCTGCGCTCAGCTGGCTCTAGGTCTAGCACAGTGTCCTCTGGAGCTGCAGCGTGGCCACCCGCTGTGATCTGTGTGCTCCGAAGTGTCAGGGCAGCCCTCAACCCCCCTGGCAGGCCTCCTCTCCATGTCTAATTGCTAGCATCTGTTGGGAGGACCATTTCAGTTGCCTGCAGATTCCAGGGTGGGGATCTTTGGGTTTTTCATAAGAAACCCCTTTCTTTCAGGATGGATTATACACTTCCTTGAGCTGTAAGAACATGCAGATGTTGCAGACTCAGATAGTCTCACCACTCACCAGGATGAGAAGAATTTACTCTCTTCTCTTACTTACTTATTACAGGGGGTGGGAGTCTGTGTTTCCACTCCCTCCTTGTGTTCCACACACAGGATTCACAGGTAGCAGAAGCAGTAGCTGTGCCCATTTGCACCAGGCTTCTTCTCTACAAAACTCTTAATTTTCTGAGCTGAAGGCAGATGCAAATCCCTGTCCCCAGATATCAAACCAGAAGCTCCCACTTTTTGCAGCACTGATGTCCAGAGGTGGTGACAAAAGTTATTCCACTGGGTTATCCTGTAACCCTTCACCTGAAGCACTTAATCATGGAAAGAGAGCATCCTTGCTGCCTCTGCAGGCAGGGGGAAGCAGGCACAGAAAGGCAGGCAGCTGCCTATGGTGAAGGCAGGAACAGGATTCTCTTGCCTTAGCTCTCAGTTCTGTACGGACTTCCTTTCCTTCCCAATCACCTATGCCAAGCCATTATACTGGTACTGTTACCTTCCCAATTATTGCTTTCCTTGCTCCAGAAGCTTGCAGAGCTCCATGGGCAGGGCTGGAGGTGATATAAGCGAGCTCATAAAATACAAATGGCAGTAAAGCAGGCACCCCTCAGTATGGCATAATTTACTGAGCGCTGTGAAAAGGAGTGATGCTTCACTTTGCCTTGGGTCTGGGACTTCAGCATTTCCTCTTGTTCCAGATAGGAATGAGAGGGAAAAAACCCTGAACCCCTAACAAAACAATTCCCACAGTTCTCCATGAAAGATACCAGAAGAGATTTTAGTTTGACTGAACCATTTGTGTCAATTTTGACTTTCAGTTAACATGTTGCAGTAGAGATAATAACCCTTAAAATGCAGTCACATTAAAAGGCTGTTCCTGAGAAATCAAAATATTTAACTCCATGACAATAATGAAACCTTCCACTTCCCTGCTTTCAATCTTCCTCATTGCTCCCATTTTTCACCAGACACAAAGTGGTTTTTGTTCAGAAGGGAGCCGTGTTCTCAGTGGCTCTGCCACAGTTGTCACGGCAGGCTCTGACTGCATTGTAAAATTAAAGAGAAAGATTCAAACCCTCATCTGATGTGATGGTGTGGGTTTGGAGAGCTCATCTGGGTTAAATTCTCCCTCATTCTGACTCCTGTCTCTCAGAGACTTCCCACCTTGTTAGTTATTATTGCATCAGAACTGCCTCTATATTTGTGTCTGCATCCATATCCATACCTGTACCTATCTCTGCATCCATATCTATATCTGTACCAGTCTTTATATGTACATATCTACATCTATATCCTTTATAAGCCTATTGCTTCCTGAAGTGCTCCATGTCACAGATGTTAGAGAAAGTCAATATCTTTGTAGTTTTCTCAGCCTGGACTTTACGTAATTGTGCATACTGCATTCAGAGCCTGGGGTTTACCTGCTCCAGGTGCTTTGGCCCAGCACCAGGTTACTCTGTAGTGGGGCTACACTTCCTTAGGCTGAACTGGAAGGCTCCACATGAAGGCCACATCTTTTTTAAGACAAGGTCATAAAAAACAGTTGTCTAATTTGTCTGGGGCTGATAACTAATCTACATGTGTAATTAACTGTCTCCTCTCCAAGCAGTGGTGACACTGGGTAAAAGGGATATAGGTAACATGTTGCTACCAGCCACATTATTAAGGAACTTTTTAGATGAAAAATAATCAGACTTTGAAAGTGAAATGCTCTCTGCCCGCTCCTGGTTGGAGTTATGCTGTTAGCTGCTGTTGGCTCCTTTGTAAAGCTCCCCACCAGATGTAGCTGTATCAAAATCCCTAAAGTCTGATTCCCCTTCTAGGGGCCTAGTGTGGGCAGCTTGTAAGAGATTTCTTCAACTCCTGAGTGTTAGAAGATGATGGCAACCTGATCTAGTTCAGATGTCCCTGCTCATTGTCCTTGGAATAGATGACCTTTGAAGCTCCTTCCCAACCCAAACTATTCTATGATTCTATGACTTGCTAGCGGGTCTTTACAGGGCTTCTATGCAGAACTGAAAGGGCACTGGAGCCTCAGCCCAATAGGATATTCTAGGCTGTTCTAAGCACAGAAATACTGCAATGCTCCATAAACTGTGGGAAAGAGACTCTTATTAGACTTTAATCTTCTCTCAACATGTGACTGACATGTTCATCGTTGCCCGGGCCTTTCCCTCTGAAAGGATTACTTTATCACAGAACTCTTTTCCTCATTAAATTAAAAAATCAAACCAAACTAACCAAGACCATAGTTTATTTTGTTTCATGCTATGGGTTTATTTTAAATGTATTAGATTTCCCTAAAAAAAAAAAAAAAAAGGCAATAGCTGATAACGAGTGCATATGGATCTTTTCAGTTTAATGCTTTGTTTACACTGAACATTGGTTTGCCTGCAAAGTGTGTGTTTTAAATTACTCTGCTTTATTTTAAACCAAATATTAACCTCTTTGTGTGTGCGTGAGAGAGAGGAGAAAGGGAGATGAGAGGGAGCCGGATGATGAGGACCATGTTGTATGCTGCACTTTTGGAGGGTGCCTCCTCCACTCCTGCTCCTGTGTTATTCCTGCTGCTCTGCTCCACTGCCTTTAAAAAGAGAGTCTGAATTTGGAACACCATAATACAAGGCTTGTGCCACAAAACACAAAGGAGACAAAGAAAACACCCTCTTTCTATCCAACCCAGAGGGGCTGCTCTCCAAGGGCACTACTGCAAGACCCAGTCCTTGCTGGTGACCTGGACAATGGTGGTGTCAATGCATGATGGGGTTGCAGCAGGAGAGGGAGCAGAGTGCTGCAGGACTCAGAGCATATAGGGATTGTCAGACCCTGTTGAACTGGGTCTCCATCAGGAGGCAAATCCAAATTTCTCCCATAGCTACAGAAGTGTGGTACCTGGTTAGGACATTTTTGGAGCCAAACCCACTTGAAGCAGCTTGTCAAACTGAGGAGGAGCTGTTCCTGGGCTTCTCTTAAGCCCCTGACAGCAATACAAAGCCCTGAAATGGCTTTCCGGCTTGCATTCAAAGTTTTTTGGCTCAAGCTGATTTGACTTCAAAGGCGGGCAAAGCCACAAAATTTCTAAATCTCCTCAGCCTATTTCTAAACACAGACCCGACATGCTACAGAGTGCTTCCTGTCTGTTGGACACATACCCCCTGTATTAAGTGAGCACTAATATCACAAGTGGAATCCTCTGGACTATCTGCAGACTGCCTAGAAAACATGACCCAGACTTGAATTAAATCCTTTAAAACCAGAAATAACACTTCTTGCAAGCACAAATCATGTGGGTTTTAGTGCCTTCTAAAATGAATTTCAGCTTTAGTCCCCAGCCTCAATTTCTCTGAATATCACTGCCTCAGTGCCTGACTGTAAATTCAACCTTATAAACTGCATGTTGCCCATCTGTGGAAACTCTTGTGAAACTAAGTGACTTCTGAAGGGAAGGATAGGGGCAGGACAGAGCCTTTGTGTACATGTCCAGGCAGGTCTTGATATAAAATAACCTCCTTCCTTCCTAATGCTGTCACACAGACAGCATTAGGTGTCTTAGCAACAGTCTGTGTCTCTTAGTCCCATTGTTCCTGCCATGTACCTGTCAACTGGATTTAGCATCATTGTATTCATTATTATTGTCATAACACCTAATCCTGACTGCAGCTCCATTGTGCTGAGCACAGCCTAAGAAGGTTGTCTCTGCCCCAGGAAGCTTTGTTAATCAAATGCAAGACAAGAAGCAGCAGATGGCCATAAGCAGGTGGACATGAGCAACCGCTGGCTTGTGGTCTCTGCACACCAGACAGGCCGTTTCCAGCCCATGGTCTGGTAGTGATGCTCTGTTCAAACTTTTCACAGCAATATAAGCAAATACACTGCCTTCTAGGTCTCAACAACAGAAATCAGGGGGGAGTGTGCTGGAAAGGAAGGACAGAGCACAGAGGAGTTTTATGTTCCATTTCCATCAAGTGCATAAGGCCAGTCCTGAGATATCCTTGTCCCCATCACTGTTCCAGTGTTGCTGACCCTCACATCCTGCAAATGTGGCAGAAGCATGAGAAGGAATAAAGGCTTTGATGAGGAGGGAAACACTTAATCTCCTTTGCTGGAGAGATGAAGGAAATGACCGGTCTGTAGCTCCCCGTATTTGTCATCAATGTGTTTGCCTTTCCTCTGTACAGTGAGCAGGTTTCTGGACAGCTGGGATCGTGGGGTGAGTGGAGGACCGGGGCTTTAACTGCTGTCCCTGTGGAATGGCTGCAACTGGCAGGCAGGTGCTCAAAAGAAAATCTCTATGAGACTTCAGAACAAGCCAAATGTTGCCGTTTCTTTAAAGCATCCTCATACTGCTTGCTTCTCCAACACACCCTATATCACAGTAGAGCCATTACAAACACGGTGGAACACTTTGGCTTGCCAGGGACAAGTGCTCCAGGGCTGCTGAGCCGCAGCCAAGGAGTTTCAGGGAAGTTCCATTCCCGTGACAGTGTGAACCCTCCAGAGTGCTCAGCACCAAGTGGTTCCTGGGATGCTGCTTCTGGCCCATCTTTTAGCAACATGGGTGCTCTTCTGAGAACCTAGCCACTACTTTGGGGCCTGTAGTGGGAAGAGGTGACATTATTTTGCAAGTTGTCTCTCACAGAGATGAGTCAGAAGGGAAGGTGTTTGAAGTGGCTCAGGAAGCAATTGCAGTGCAGTTGTCTGATTAACAGCAGCTTTCATCCTCTGCTTCCCATCCTTCCTAGCAAGTTATCCAATGCCTATTAGAGATGAGTTTATCATCATCTCTTTCACCTAGGGGAACATTGGCAAGATTTTTTTCCATTGCTTCATAGTTCATTTTCAAAACCTGGAAGAAAAGTAACAGCTTTTAGACCTCCACCATCCTGTCAAAATGGTTGAAACTGGCCAGTAGGTTGAAAAGTTATTGGCAGCACATAGTAGCAGATGAACTCACAAACCTTGATCCTATAAGCCTTGTTTCCTTAGAGAAACAGACTAAAAACAGCTGTAGCCTGAAGGTTTCAGCATTTCCACCCAGGATATGCCTTTTCAGTCCAGACCCCAACCAATTCATCCACCTAACACTTGAAGTAACCCCTTCTGCTCCATCTGTAGCAATTAGGAGGCAAGAAGTGTCCACACAGCTTTCAGGGCAGTTTCAAAGCTGCTGAAGTGAACCCCACACCAATAAGACAGTGTCTCACTACCCTGCCGTCTGCCATGCAAGCAATGACAGGAGTTTGCAGGGCTCTGCTGGATGGATCTGCCTGGAAGGGCAGGCAGGTTTTGAAATGGTCTGTATGACCTGGAAGAGGGGAAGTTTCCTTTGTAAGGAAGGGATAGTGGCTATGGGTGCAGAGGAGCCATGCGCTTGCAACTTAAGAACCAGTATACATTATTATTTATGATTAAATGTCCATCTGTCAAATTAAAATGCCTTCTTTTGAAGTTATACATCACAGAAGAATAAGAGTGAAGCCACAGACATCTCTGTACAATGTTTTTTTTGTCCATCATTCTCTGAAGCCTATTGAAGCAGAAAATACATTTGCATAACAAAGGGTGCAGTCCCTTTGTGTCTCAGTGCAGTGTCTCAGACCTGAGCAACCCTCCTTTCTAATGATGGTGAAGTAAAAACCCTGGTCCAAATTAACCTGTAGTGTGTCTCCTGTTACTTCAGAGGAGTTACAAACAGAATATAAGCACCCACTATTCTCTTCTTCCAGCAGAGATTTTCCCTTTGAGTGCAGCCTGTTGCAGCAAGTCAGCTAGCTACAGATGGGACACCGGCAAAGAGTCCCCAAGGTCTCCTCATCCTCCTTGTGGTGCATGTCAGGCTTGACATGAATCAGCTGAATTAAGATAACGTAAAACTTGGGGTGAAAGAAGGGCAAAATCACAGTTTCTGCTCATTAAGCCCAACTCTACTATATTGACTTGAAGGCTCGAGCATGTTCATCTACTGTCCCAGTATACAAAAAGCAAAGAAATGTGACAACTCCAGCCCACCTGTTCCTAAAGAAAAAGTTTTCAAGCTCTCAGATGTTCCAAACCTTCGTGTGAGCCCTCCAAAAGCCTGGGTTGAACTAAGTCAGGGATTTGTCACACAGGTTTGGTCTTCTTGCTTTCACATTCATTCTCTAAGGCCACATAGCATAGGTGGGGCTGCCCTGCCCTACTTGCTCTTGTTCTGCAGGTGGGATCTCTCCTCTTTCCCATTAAGAAGTGCTCTCCTCCCCTGCCTCTTGTGGCACAGACCCTGGTGAAAAGCCTTCCCTGCAAGAGGCACACAAAGGTATAAGCATCTGCACTGATGCCACCAAGTGAATGAGCAATTGAAGCGTTCCTTGCCAGAAAAGAGCTTCTGCAGACAGTTGCCAACTGCAGACCTGGTTTCTGACAGCAGCAGCTGACGCACAATGCTCCCATTCAGCTACTGACAGGTCCTTGGTGCTCACAGGACGTGCTGGCCTTCAGCTTAATTCAGTATGTAATAGATAAATCACAGAGAGGCTTTGCTCCCTGCACTCACCCCCACCAGGAAGCACAGCACTGAGGGAGCTTGGGCAGCCTTTGCCATGCTTTCACCACCAGCCTTTAAAGGAGGGTATTTCACCAGGCGTAGTTTGTAGCTGCCTTTCCTTGAAGTCTTGAGTCTTTTTTCTACTGGTTTTATAAAGTTTCCTTGTTCTCAGTTTCCACCTCCACTGACTGCCTGCAGCTCCTGCCCCTGAGCAGCACAGCTCCATCCTTGTGTTATCAATGCCTTTGATTCTCAATGATACCTGAGCATCACCTGCAGCGTGGTATGGCATGGCAGGCAATAAAGAGGGCGTCATGGACAAGCTCCATCTACCCCTTCTCTGCTGGAGGCTGGGGGCTTCATTTGGATTTAATCAGGTGTGATTTCTCTTTGGAAGTTACAAGGTGGAAGGGCAGGTCAGACAGTGAAAGTGTGGGATTATGGTTTAAGAAGGCATAGTGTGTGACTTGGAGGGAAAGGATGGTTTGGAGGCAGACAGAATAGAAAGCAGGTAGATGATGGCTAAATACTTCTTGTTCCCTCCAAAATTTTTTGTAGCCAGTTTGATCAGGAATGCACTAAGAATATCCCATCTTGTATTTTGACTGACTCCAGCAGGGAAAGCTATATATAGCTACACTGTACATTGCAGGCAAACTTCTGGCACCCTCGGAGCAGGAGGGACACATGCAGGCTCTGACTGAAGTTGTGTGACACTGTGAGTGTGGTGCTTGGCCAAACCAGCACAAGCTGCCCCTCAGCAGGGCTTGTGCAGTGCATGCAATGCCATCTCTGCTCCATGCAAGCAAGTACCATCCCTGTACTTTCCATCTCCAGTGAAAAAGCAGCCTTTGCCAGCATGGGAGCCAACCTGCCTCTGATGAAACTGCTCAAAGCAGGGCCAAGATGACTAGGTTGTCTAGGTCAATGTCCAGTTGGGTTTTTATTATCTCCAAGGATGGAGGTTACGCAGCTGCCCTGGCAGCCTGCTCCTATGGTTGGCAACAAACACAGTGAAGACATTTTTCTCATAGAACATAATTCAGGTCATGGTGACTAATATTATCTTATGACAGTGAGAACACCTTTTCTTTCCTTGATGTTCACATTCTTGCACTTGTGGCAATATCGGCTTACATGCTGTGCATGCACAGGAGGGAAAGTGGAGCTCTCAATATGTGATGCAGGGATGCCCAAAAAATGCAGGCAAAGGTGGCTTTGTGGGGAGTAACACCTTTGCTCCAAAAGCTCTTAAAAGACCTAGGTAGTTCAAGCTTTTCTCAAGAAGTTTGAAATCTCATCAGTGAATGCAGCTTTGTTTATGGGTTTAGATAGAAATTAAGTAAATGTTCTGGCTAAGAAACATGTTTGGGATTAATGGCTTGTAAGATTGAGAAATAGCTGTGTCATTTTAGCTTGGGAGTCCTTTGGATATCCTACATTGTGAAAGCTGCCAGGAACTGGTACAAGCAGCAGCACATATCAGTATCTTTTCATAGAGGATTATGTGGGATGCAGCTCTGCCCACAAGGTCTCTTCATATCAGTCAGTTGAGTAAGAGCAAACAGCTCACTAAGGAAAGGTGGGGGCCTGCCCTTAGGTTTCATCTGGGTTTGGATTTTATTCCTCTGATGCTGTCCTGTCTGTGTTTGATGGCTGCTGAGGAGCCCCAAAGATGCATTTGTAGAGCATCCAAGGCAGCTACAGGTCTACCCCATGCAATTCCCCATGCTGCAACCCTCTCTGTGCAGTGTTATCAGTGATGGATATGAGCTGTGGGGATGAGGGGAGAAAGTTGCACGTTTTGGAAAGGCAGAGGAGGAACTGGACTGAACACCATTGTACAGCCCGGCCCAGGACCCCAGGACCATGTGGCTCTGAAGCAATGTCCTGGTGAGGGTAGAGGAAGCAGAACTCAACCAAGAGATTCCTCACAGTGCATGAGACCTGGCAGCTCCTTATCAGCCACTCCAGGCCAATGAGAACAAGTGGCTCAGGCTTTGCAACCAACATCTTCTGCCTGAACATGATCAAGATCTCAGTTGAATCTCTCACCATTCAACCAGGAGCTGAAAAAACACCCATGACTGGTCCCCAGTAAGATCTCCCCAGATGTGGACAAGCCCCTGCTAGAAGCTGCTCTGCTTATTTCGGATGGTGAAGATTTCAGCATTCTCCAGCTACTGCTCAGTGGAAAAGCCTTCAGGTCTGGAAATTCATTCCTTACAAGCTCTGCCAACCATGCTAAAAAATAGCATTTCAGCAGCTAAATCCGATCCTTCCCCACCCTGCCCTGCCCAAGAAAGTGAGAAGCCAGGATTTGCTGCTGTAAAGCCCTCTCCACCATCACACCCAGAGCAACTTCTCCAATAGCTGCTGCTGTTGGCCTTTTTTAATGCTGAGCCTAATTACCAAGACAGTGCTTAGTGGCCCAGGTCACCCTGGCTCTCTGCGCTGCACCATTGCACAATTCATGTGTAAATGTCAAGTTTTAGCAGATCCCAGCCCTGGCCCTAGTGCTGCAAAAGAAGGGAGCAAGCAGGAGGGCAAGGGGTGGAGAGAGGGGAGCAGGCTGCTGTGGTACAGTGGTGGGGAAACAATAGCTGCTGCATATGGGACAGGTCAATAGGCTGCCATATGCTGGCTCCCTCAGTGCTCTGCTGATTAATCCCCACTTTCAATATTGTTATCAGCGCTGGTTGCTCACCCCCTCTGCAGAAAGTGGTTTATACTCTGCCATTTAATGCATTCTTGGTTTTAAGTCTAAGAGTACTTTTGCTTTGTTGTACCCTCATTAAGATGGAAGACAGATTAACAGGGAAAGGTTAGCTCTCTGACAGCCCCAGGAATGAGTCTGCAGCCAGCCTGGGAAAAGCATAAAATTAATCTTTTCTTAGAAAAAGGCTTCAGTCATTAAGTTCAGTTTGTGGCATTCACTCTGCAAAGCAGCAGGGCACTTGGGAAGGAATACAGAAAGAGCTTTGTTCATGCTTCCTTGTTTTGATTTATATGATGAAGGGGTTCTTGCTCCGCATAATATTTCATCTGTGAGCGAAGTTGTGGTACCGATAGAGCATGAAATTCCCCAGTGATCAGAAATGAGCTCTCCACTCAGTGGCTCCTTATTCCACATCCTCCCTGGATCCTTATTCCGCATCCATCCCCAGCAACGCACAGTGCCTGGCACCAGCCAGCTGGCAAAGTAAGCAGGGGGTGCTTGTGTGGACCCTGACGGTTCCTTCAGCGTGGCACAGGCAAGCATATGTTTTTCTAAGATGGCTTATAATGAGCCATGAGGGTAAATAGCTCTCCCCCTGATAGCAGGCTGTGTTTGCAGCAGGATTTCAGGGCACCTACCCAAAAGAGGGAATGGGGGAGGGCACACCTACAATGGGAGGCATTGCAATCCAAAACCACTCATGATGGGGCTACTCCCTGTGTGCAGGATGTCCACTCTCCTGCTTCCCTGCATCACAGTGATGGCAGATAGCCCCGGGTGGGATGGGCTGTCTGACAGCAGATGCACAGGGCAGTGGGCTCCCTATGGGAGTGCAGAGGGGACCCGGTTGGAGGAGGGCTGGGAGCCCGTGGGGCAGCACTGGCTCGGGTGGAAGGCTACCCCAGACTGGGCAGGGGACCAAGCTGTCATGCTCTGGTAGTGCAGCTGATGCGAGGGTGTTTGCTGCACCTCACAGTGCCTGCAGTGACAAGGCTGGAGGGTTTCCTCAGCATTGCTGCTGTCACAGCAGAGCAGTGGGGTGCTCCTGGTTTCCCTGCTGATTGTCCCCAGGAGGTCCCAAAAGCCATCCCTAATGCTTTTCCCACCACCATCCCCTGCAGCAGGGCAAGATGGGCTCCTCCTCCATGCTTTGGGGGAAGCACCATGCTTTCCCCCAAACTCTCCCTCAACCCTTCCATCCTCTCCAGAGCAACATGCTACTCTTCTGCATTGCCCCAGTGCTCCTCAGCTACCTTCCTACAGACAACTGTGCTGTGGACATCTTGGGGAGGGGGTGGGGGGGTTGTTTGCCTTGATTTTGGCTCCAGGGCTGAACAGAGAAGAGGCCACTTGGTCATCTTTCTGGACAGAAAGGCAGCCATGGTTAAGGATGTAATGTAATCAAACTATCCAGACCTTTCACTCTGAAGACCCTTTTGCGAAGACAGCTGAGGTTACTGGTTTGTGTATCCCCACTGAAGATGCCGATGTGGGTGGGTCTGAAAAATGCCTTGCCAGGTTAGATTGTTCCTCAGGGAGGTATAACAAAAAGGCAGGAAAACTGCAGCCCTTTTCTGAAAGTGAGACTCCAAGTGCGAGCTCTGTGGTGCATCAATTAGTAGGTGATGGCTGGAAATCTGATGAGCTGCTGCTTAAAATTACAGCTTGCCCCTCTGCTTGTGGGACAGCCAAGCAAGGCTTTCCAAAAACATGAGGGCTCTCTCTTGGGTGTCTTAAATTATCAACTAGGTTTTATATCAGAGAATGAGGTTCCACTATAACCCTGGGTGGATGTTTCATTTCAGATAGGAGCAAATTGCCTGTATAGCCACAGATCCTCCCAAACTTAGTAGTCTGCAGCCAGATACAGGAGTTGTCACAACCTGAGACACTCAGACTGGACCAAGAGGAGAGAGAGAGACTTGAACTGCAGGTTTGAAATGGTTTTGAGCTGATATTTTACTTTCATCCACCTCTAATCCATAGCAATCTTTAATATCTTCTCTTCTTTTCCCCTTAACATATGAACTGATGTCACTGGTTAATGGAGCAAGGAACCCAGGAACAGGGAGCCTCAGTACTACATATGTGCATGCCTAACATCATGCTGTGCTTGACAATAAAATTATATAAGCAAAGCTCATATGGCTTGTGATAGCATTAGATGCCCTATGATGACCTGAATCATCTGATTCTTCATTCTCTTTGGTTACAGATTTTGTTAGACCATAAAAACGTTAAGCACAAAAAATTCTATTGAAGATCTCTGTCATTCTCTCTTCCTTTTGTTTGTTCACTGTCTGTATCACATCAGCTGCTGCCCACAACTGGAAGATGGAAATGCTCCCATCACACAGAACTTGCACACCGCACATGAGATGACAGAAAGCAGGAAAACACTCATAATGCTATCATTAGAGGAACCACAGGGCTCCTGTAGCTATGGTACGCTCACATTTCTAAAACGTTGCCATCTGATGTCTTCATAATGATCCCCGGGCCTGATACCTCCCTCAGGAGAGCTGCTCTTAGGTTGCTCTTTCCCAGCAGGACTGTTGTCTGACATTAGGAGCTAGGCCACAGGAAAGGCAGGGTGATGGGGGCTGTGCCAGGGACAGGCTGAGCACAAGGCTCTTAGCCTAGGGACTTACACGCTCTGTACACACACATCTCTCTGGTTGTGCCAGTGCTGTGAGGGCCATGGGGAAGGCAAATTTCATCTTTTCAGACAGATTTTTCTTTAGCTGTTGCCTCTGAAATACACATCTTGTGCTTGGTTGAAGCCCAGGGAAAAAAGAGTTTATAAAATCCATTCCACCTGTTTAGGTTTCTTGCCATGCAAAATCACTGCCTGTGTGCCACTGACAATGTCTGGCAGAGATGACATGGGGAGAGGATGATTACCACTTGTCATGAAAGGCCCTATTACATTTTAAGTGCTGAGCGGGTAGGTTGGTGAATGTTGCTGTAGAAACCTTCCTATCAGTTTCTTAAGCTTGTATGATAAAAATCTCAGGCTTACCTAGGGATTAACATAAAAGAGTTTTTTAAGCAGCCAGGACAATGTCCTATATATTCTGGTGCTTATCTTCTGTGAATAAAAACTGTTATTAAATGACTATGGAAAGTGAGTATAGTGCACAGCAGCCACAGCACTGGCCTTTTAAATATTTAATTGAAACCCCACATGCTTGCTTATTCTGATCCTTATTATTTATTAAGATAAAGACTAATCCAGGTGGGTAGGTAAGTGACTGAAGAGCCACTATGGTTTGATGTAAGAGAAGATTGGAAGGGTTACTGTACTGTTTCAGGTGGAAGAGGCAAGCTCAGAGAGGCTGACTGCCTAGCAAAGGCTAGCCTGCCCCCTGCAAGCTTAACCCATCTGGTACAGCCACTGGCAAAACTCATCTGGTGAGTGTCTGCCCACTGGCTAAGGAAATATTTTGACTGATTTTGTTAAATTTTAGCCTCAAACAATGTGAGTCAAAAAGCAAAAGGATGCTTTTAGCTTTGAAAATTACAACTGTACTAAAACTGACGGAGGTTTCTTGTTTCATAATCAGCAATCTCATTTTATTAATAAATGAAGATACTCAACTATATTCCTCTTCTTTAGCTCCTAGATAAATGTTTCTATTCATATTTCTTCTTTCTAGGTTTCTAATTGGTTGCTACCTTAATTTCTTATTGCTTTGTGGTTTTTTGTTTTGAGCCTATTTGATTTACAAATTAACTCACTAGAAAGAAGCCTTTTTTGTGGTGCTGTTTTTAGCAACATGAGGAAAAAAACTCCAAACCATATGAAAAAAGTGTGCTGCAAGCAATCAGAATTATTCTCCTTCAACAGAAATTTTCTTCTCCTTTTGTGTTTGCAGAGCTGACAGCCTGAATTCATGGGTCAGACCATGGCTCTGGCTTTACTATCATGATTGGCAAGAGTGGAGCCAGGCTCCTGCTGCTCTTCTTGACTAGAAAAGAGTTAGGTGCTACTCAGCCATCATGGAGGAGCAGGAGAATATGGATGGCTCCTTCTGAAGACATTTGAGCTTCAGTGCACAGCTGGCAAATGGGAAATTTTTGCCTCTGGGGTGAGTCTGTGAAGCACCAGGAGTGTGTGCAAGGATGGAAGGGAGAGACTACTACAACTGTCCACCTGGTGCCACAGCAGGTACCTTGGTAGTGGATTTAAGCCTTTCCCAGCTGTCTTCAACATCAGCACCAATTTCAGTGCTGGATGGTAAGGAATATTGTCCCTGTCAGCTGTGGACAGCAAAAGTGAGAAATACTACAGAGGGTTTCTTTAATTTCTGCCTGGTTAATTCACCCTGAATGAAGAGGTTAGCCCAAATGGGAACTCCATAAACCACTGTCTTTTTTTAAGAGGTGTACAAGGAGCTATGGGTAAATCACCTAAAAATACTAGCAACCTGATGCCAGACCCTAGGAAAGACTGGTCCTGCAAACAAAACCAACACAGCACTTCCCTGGTCTCCTCTTGTGTGCCCACATTCCCTGATTTGAGTGAAGGTAAACTCATTTTCTAGGAAAAAATCAGCAAAGCTCAGGTTTTGCATCCAAAACCTGTAAAATCAGCAGTGTGGTTTTGTAGCAGAGTAAGGATAGATTGTATTTTTCTTGAGAACTGTCAAGAAAATTCTCTTCTTTGTTGTTTTGCTTTGAATCTGAAACTCCAAGTGACAAGCAAGAACATCTCTACCAATATGACCCACTTTTAAAGTGAGGGAAATTTCCATGTGAAGCCTTGGAAATGAAGACAAGCAAGTCTTGCAGAGCCTCACAGACCTCAGAGGAAGGGTAAAATGATGACAAATTCAGTTAATAGTGTTCTTCCTTTATTAATCTACTGTGACAGAGAAGACCTTCATGAGCTGGATGAAATGTCTCAAAATAAAAGTGAATTAGAACATTCCCTGTCCGTGCAGAATTTCACAGCAATCGTTATCACTACCTGCAACAGTCCTTCAGGTATTTGTTTATATTTTTACAAATAGGAAATACTAATAATCAAAGGGCAATCAGAAAGCAGTATTAAACCAGTCAATTACAAAATGCGTGATTTTGTTTTCTTTTTAAGTGAACTTTCATCCATTTTGAAGGTGGAATAATGGAACAACTTCCCAATTACCTTTCAGGGTGATGGAAATTAAAAACATTAACCATCAGCACTAACGCCCCGGCTCAGGCATTTTACCCTGTGCCTTATTTGTATGAGACTGCTGCAACCACATTAGCCCATGCTGTTCTACCAGCTGGGAAATCAGGAGGTATTATTCACAGGTTTTCTCATGTTCCCAGCTGTGGGGCGGCTTTACGTAGCCATGGCAGGGTGCCAGCTTGTTGTCACTGGGACCTATTAGATCATTATCCAACATCATGGCATATCACAGAGCTGTGCAGTGCTCCTAAAGTGATAAAATCCTGGTTCCCTGGTGAATTTTAGAGGAATGTTTATAGTGGCACTTGTTAAAGTTAAATGTCTATTAATGGCCTGACTAAAATCCCTCTTTTTTTTCTTTGTGGAAAGCACTCTGTATTTAGTCATTTAAACTCTTTCTGTGTAGCATGGTGCTATGTGGGGAAAGCCTTCATGTTTGCAATTACGGATCCCTTTATTTTGAAATAAAATGCTTTTATTTTCATTTTTTTTTCCCTGGGCACAGGAAAAGCTGCAAGGATTAGTTTTTAATATTTGCTTTAAGTTCTTTCAAAAGCTGCAGGCCTTGGAAAGCATTCCCCTGCCCTATAAACTAATGAATTTCTGTATTTATATAAAACCACAACAAACAGTCACAAACAACTGGAAAAATTAGGCTTAACCAGGTTTTGCTCAAGCACAGCAGTTGGTAGCTGCGGAAGTGGTGGTGGGAGGGGCAAAATGAGGAGGCCTGGGCTTTTTTTCTCTCCTGTCAGATCTAAGTTATTGAAGTTAAAGTGTTTTCATACTCCACTGTTTGTGTCTTTCTTACCTTTAACTCTTCATTTTACTCTTTTGGTCTCTAGTCTTGCCAACACTAAAGCAGATGCTTAATGTAACAGTCCAGTAATTCTCATGGCTTTTCACCGAGTCCTCCTCAATTTTTCAGCATCCTTCCTGATTCACTGACCCCAGGAGTGGACACAGCGCTCCTGCAGTGACTGTGGCACTGATTCCCTTTTGCTTGGTAGTTACCCGTTCTGCAACCCAGGGCAGTAATGACCTTCCCAGCTGTGGCATAATGCTCAGATGCACCTCCAAATGCAGCCCAGACCAATGAGAGCACACTGGCAGCTCTTAAGCATATTGGCATTCAGCGCAATCCTGAGGTCCTTTTCAGCAGGGCTGCTACTAAATTATAACACTACTCCTTTTTAATTCTTTGCTAAGCATTTCTTGCCCCAGCCAGCTCTTGTAACCCATTGTTATGAGCTGAAATGTGGTAATTGCCCTGCTTCCCTAGTGTACTCCTCTGCAAGTCTAACAGAATACTAATTTTCTCCTAGTCCTCTGGAAACATCTCCACAAAGATGGACTTAGCATAGCCACCACAGACTCCTGGATGCAAGCAGTCTCTATTTGCAGGTTCAAGAGTAACTATTATTTTTGTACACGTTTTGTTAACTTTTTCTTGTTCCTGGGTCATAATAGGTATTTTACAGTGTCCTGGGTTCAGCAGTAGCAGTCATTTTTCTCCTTCTTAGTAGCTGGTGCAGTGCTGTGGTTTTGACTTTTGGCCTGGGAGCAGCGCTGATAACACCAATGGTTTTAGTTGCTGCTCAGTCATGTTTACTCTGACCAAGGACTTTCTGAGTCTCATGCACTGCCAGGGAGAAGGGGAGGCCAGGAGGAAGCAGAGACAGGACACCTGACCCAAACTAGCCAGAGAGGTATTCCATACCACAGCGAGTCATGCCCAGGACGTAGAACTGGGGGCAGTTACCCGGAAGGGTTAGACCACTTCTCAGTCGGGCTGGGTATTGGTCAGTGGGTGGTGAGTGGTTGTATTCTCTCCCCTTGTTACTTCTCTTACCATTATTACTATTATTATAGGTGGCAGCAGTAGTGGTTTGTTACACCTTAGTTACTGGACTGCTCTTATCTCAGCCCATGGGAGATACATTCTTTTGATTCTCCTCCCTATCCCTCCAGGAGCTGGGGGAGGTAGGGGTGCTGGGGGGAGTGAGCAAGCGGCTGCAGGGTTCTGAGTTATGGCTGGGCTTAAAACACAACATACAGTCATCCTTCCTCTCACCCCTTGTATCACAAAGAATCTACTGACCATACCTGTCTTCCCAGAGAATTCTGCTAAGTACCCCTTAGAAAGTGTTAGTACCTTTTGCTTCTAATGCAAACCTCCGCTTCTTCGTACCCTTCAGTTCCACTGTGAAGAGAGTGCTGGATCCTAAAAGAGATGTAAGGAAGGCTCATCAGAGCCAGCCAGCACTGGACCTGGCCTCCAGGAAGGATCCTGGCTCCTCTGGTTCATCTTCACAGCACGTATTTACAGCTGAGTCAAGATCCCAAGCTTCTGGCAGAAACCACAAATTATTATGTTTCTGGTCTTGTCTCTTTGCGTGCCTGCTCCCCTGCTTCTCTAAGCAGCTAGGTTCTTGCTGGGACCTGACATGATGTCTGGGCCTGCTGGTGTTGGGGACAGCTTCCTTTCCCTGTTGCAGTATTTCTCTGACAGCTCCTCTGCATTGCTGTGTTCCAGTGTGCAAGGATAGCAACCAGGCACACTGGAATTTCAGAAACAGGGGCATGTCTTATTGTCCCAACCTGCTAAGAGGGAGACCAAGTCCCAGAGGTCCCATTTGAAAGAGATGGGGGTCACAGTGAGGGGTTTTACTGTCTTGAGGTATCAGATGCACAGAGAAAAATACTTTGCACTTGAGACTGTAAGATCCTGAAGCACTTGGCTTCAGCCATGGAGGAAACACATCATCCTGGCATTCAGTGTTGTTCCTCACAACAGAGAGAGCCAGAGCACAGAATTTCCTGACCTCCCTCCTTTAGACTGGATCTCTGACTTGCTGAAATCCGAGGTGTCTCCTCTTGTCTCTGGACAAGGTTTGCGGTTGACCCTGTGTGTTGCACTCTGCAAGCAATGGAGTTTAACCCAGCTGAAGGTCTGTGGAAAGCACATTTCAAAACCTATGGTGACATTCTGCTTATGAAAGCAGGCTGAGCTCTGTAAGCAGCGTAGGGGGCAGGTTTGCAGCGATGATGGGACTTAGCAGCAGTAAAAGCACATCAGAGCGATAGAACAATGGGATTTTTGAGCAATAGTCTTGGCCTTCCTGGAGCCATGGCAAGAAGGGTGACATGGTTTAGTGTGAGGTGTCCCTGCTTATGGCAGGGGGGTTGAAACTATATGATCTTAAGGTCCTTTCCAACCCTAACTATTCTATGATTCTATGATTCTATGATCTATAATCATGATTTGTAGGTGTGAATGGACAGCACCATCCTGCTCTTGTCTGAAGAAAGGGGAGTCACCATGGCATTGCCTATCTGTTGTGATGGGCCTAGTGTGTTACTTCCTAGTTACTTCTTTCCTACTGAAAATAAATTGGATCTGTACCACTTTTGTTGTCTTTGAAATATTAAGTGCTTTATGTCCAACAGAGTTGAGCACTTAACTTTAGGGGGTTCCACTTGGCTTGCTGCCCAGCCTGGTGAATCCTCAGGGAAGATCTTTAAAGGCTGCCCGAAAGAAAACAGCTTTAATGACATAATAAATAAGTACACCCACGCCATGAGGAAATGGCACTGCTCTCAGAAAGGTGACATCCATAAGGAGTTCACCAGCTGGACTATTTCCAGTGATGACCTCTCCAGGCTTCTGGTGGTGATTCTGACTCAGGCTGATTGCAGGTGGCTTAAAACCTCTTGAAGTATTAAAAGTTTTCTTTTAATTTCTCTCCTCCCACTTCAAGGATGTGGTGACTATGTTGTGGAAGGAAAAAAAAATAAAGGCAAGAAGGAAAGGAAGAAGAGAAAGGCAACAGGAAAAAGAAAGAAACAGCATAAAAGGCAATAGCAAGAGTTTTTCATATAGCCAAGATCAGATTCAATCAAGTCCCAAGCTGCTGGAAAGTGAATTCTGCCAGCATCAGGGGGACCCTTACCATGGCTCCCTAGCACCATTTTTCTGCGAGCCTATCTCTGCCAGGCTGGTTTACCGAAGCAGAAGAGCCTTACCTGAACACAACGCTTTCTAACCCTGGTGGCAACAGGGCTGGGAAAGTAGTCTTCACTGGTTACAGGTGATGTGATCTGTGTGATCTCCAGGAGTGCTGGAGGGACACAGCCTTCCATACTGACTGTGGAAGCCCAGCCATCCTCACGGTAAAGCACAGGCATGGTCTAATTAGCTTCAAACATGCATTTTGTAAACCCACTCTAGCTGTACACCAGTTCCTGCAAGCATACACAAATACCCTGGAGGACATTTCTGTATCGTGCACTGACTTTTTTAGATAGCAGCTGCTCCTTTTAATTATCTACAGGGACAAGCTCTATTCTTGAATGCTGTGGCTTGGTTTTGCCTCTTACAAGCTTGGCAAATGCTTCCCATTCCAGGATCCTGATTTGAGGTATTTATCAGTGTTGCCAACACTTCACCTTGCAGGCAGAAAGTTTGCGTTCCTGGGGTTGCCCCAGACTGAATTTTTGGTGAAACCGGTTAGCCATATCTGAGAAGATGAGACTAATGGCTGTGTTGACAAAATCTGATGCCATATTCTTCTACAAGTCCAAGGGCTCTTGCGGTTTGGAGCAAGGACTTGAAAGCACTCAAAAAATGAGGTAGCAAAGCATTTGTCTGCAAAACATGTGTCCAGAATGGTGTGTTTAACATCTCCAAGGTGCTGAGCAGGAAGGACTCTCTTAACTAAGGTGGCACTCAGCACTATGACCTCTCTTCTCTTTGCTAGATCTCCTCCTGCCTCCATCCTTGCTTAACATGTTAAGTAACATGAAAAAAAAACAACCCACCAGCAAAGGAGTTGTAAAGGCGAAAAAGAGGCTCCGAGAGAGTGTCATGCAAGCATAAGCTGGAAGAGTGTTTTGTTTGGAGCAAAGCCAACATAAACCCTTCTTCCCTGCTCTTCACTCTCATCCTCACCCTTGTACCAGCTCTGCAGGCTTGACACAGAGGTGATCTGGGCTAGAAATAATTTCTATCTCTGAGATATTTTTCCATCCATCAGCTTCTCCACCCCATTGGCCTGAAAAGAGCTGATACTTCCAACACATTCAGCCAGCCCTGCATGACCACTTTGCTGTAGGAGTGTGTGGTGCTGCCTGTGTTTGAGTCCTGGTGGGAGCAGCAGAGGGTTTTTGAGAACACCCAAAACCATGCTCTTGGGTTCTCCCACTCACAGCAAACGGTACAGAAACTGGCAGCTGCCAAGGGAAGGTTGTTCTCTGAATGTTAAGGGCAATGTTAAGTCTAGTGTTTTCTAACTTCTGAGTGCTCAGCTATTCAACCTTAATATTGTATCTGGGCATAATTACAATTTGGATGGTAATCCTGTGAGAGTCCCACTCTAAGTGCTGTTTAGACATTAGGAAAGACAGTTCGAAGAGGTTAGAGGGCAAATGGAGAACACAGACGGAAAATACAAAGCATAGGATGTATGAGGCAGAGAACAGGGTACTTTGGCTAGTGGCTGTGCAGCCAGGACTAGGATATCTGTCTGTGCTGAGTTCAGGCTGTCTTGCTCAGATCAGGGACCGCTGCTCAGCTGCCCTGCTCCGATGACAGGAAGTTCCTCCCTGTGTGTTGGGGACAGTCAGGGTTATCCGTTAGCCCTGGTAGCCTCTACGCAACCTAAGAGAGGCAGGGAAGGTGGTGAGAGACCCCTAGATCCATACAGGAGCCTGACACCGACCTCAGCACCTTGTAGAGGAATTCTGTTAGGTCTAGTGAAGTGATGCCTTGACAGGGCTGGGGAAAGTTCACAGCCAGGTCCCTGGCTTCACCATGAGCAGTGCCTGCAGGACCCAAGGGCAGCATCTTTTAATAAAGCAAACGCCAACAGAGTCTCTTTCCAAACTGAGTTTTCTGGCCTGCTCAATGCTGTTTGCTGTGAGGAAGCTTAAAAGTGGTGCCCCTGTTGTTGTTGGCTTCCCTCAGCTAAGGGTGCTCCCACTGACTTGTTAGCACAGGCTTCTTCTGCTCTGGTTTTCTTACAGAAAAATACAAAACAGAAATCCAACAACAAAAGAGTGTATTTGCACAGTTGTTCTGAGAACAAACACAAACAGATGTGCAGGCTTTTCAGGCAGACCCGACAGAACAGGTAGGCCATGGGATTAAAGGCTGTGAGCTACAGTGGCATCCCCTGAAGCACGCTGCAGAGCAAGCTTTTAGTTGGCCCAGAAACAAACCCAGCCCACCACTGTTCCAGATCACTACCCTGGTGAGGACAAAGACCTTGAAGTAAATTTGACTGAGAGCCCAGGATGGTAGCTACTGTGGTAAGCTGTATTACTAACAGAGGTAATGTAACAGAGGGATGCACCTCCAGCTCACATACCTGCATGTGGCTTCCTTGGCATCAGCACAGCAAGGGTGTCACTGCCTGTGGAGGGTCCATCTTGCCATGCCCTGAGTGTCATTCACCTGCATAAGGTGTGTGCAGCACTAACCCACCCGCATCAGTCCTTCTGCTTGGCTGCTTCCTTCCCCTCTTCACATGCTGCTATGGCCATTAAAGAGGGAGCTGCCACCTCCAGTGAATGCAAGTCGTGAGGCACTTGAGTGAACCCACGATTGTTTTGGGTTTGTCAGAGATGGTCCTTTGGGGGCAGTGGTTTTGCAAGTAACGCTGTCTGCTAAGCACTCAGCTTTAGCTCAGCAATATGTGGTATACAGGCATGCACACAGACAAGAGACAGCTTTATTGATGGAAGCAGTGCTGTTCAGGACACACATCTCTTGCTTCCTTCTTATTCCCTGATGGTTTCTATTGATTCCTTTTTTGCCTGGGCAGCAGCTAACAACTCATCTGAAGAATACAGCTAATCTCAATGACTGCACAGCCATGTCAAAAAGACTGCCTGACCTCTGGTGTAAAATTTGAATTTACAGTCATCCTCCTTGGAAAGGAAAATGGACTTTTATAGCAAAGGGATCTTCAGCATACAGAAACTGGTGCATGGTTTCAGCTTGGATATACCCAGCTCAGCATGCTGTTCCTGCCAATGAACAGTAGCAAGTACCTAGAAAAACAAAAGCAGCAAGACAAAGGAAGATGGTGCCTCTCCTAATCCTGGCTTTCTGGTGTCAGGCTTGGATCCACAGAATCTCAGAAAGTCTGGATTGGGTCCCTGCCCCTGGGGACCATCTGACCTATGGGGAGCAGGTTCTAGACTGAACTATTCAGGGCCCTGTCAAATCCAGTCATGAATATTTCCAGCCAAGGAGAGTCCACATCCTCATGCCACGCTAGCTGGCCAAACGTTCCAACCCACACAGGGCTCTCTGTGTGTTGATTCTTCCTTCTGGCCACCTGTACCGTGCTCTTTAACCACTGCTCATGGGCCAGATTTCCCCAGGTTCAGCCAAGCTCTTCTGCTGAGCCTGCTTACACATTTGCCTTTGCAGATCCTCTGGCAGTGAGTTCCACAGTTTAAACCAAGTGCTGTGTGAAAGCAGTGCCTCCTTTAATTCAAATCCTGGTACCAAATCCTTTACTCAGAGACCCTCATCCCTGTACTGTGAAAAGTAGTGAGTAACCAGAGGAGTCCCATGTGCTAGGTTTTAACAATAGTTCTGATGCCAGCATATAATTCAGTACAAAGAGTTATCAACTTTAAAATAAATTACAGCCTAAGGATCAAACGTCTCCATAACTCAGCCTCCAATCTCAGTGGACCTGAGGTCTGCAAGGAGACGTCTGTATTTTCACTCTTGAATCTCATACTCAATCCGTTTAACACTTCAGATGCTTGCTGCCAGACTTCTGGTTTATAAGCAGTCAGACGAGAGCAAACCGCTGCAAGGAAAAGCTAAGAGAGTTAGGAGATAGGAAGAAAAGGGGCTATGCAGTCCAAACTGAGCATGTCCTCTTGTGCATAAAAAGCATCCTCAACTCCACAAAACCCATTAGTTTTGTAAGGAAGAAAATAAGATTATAAAAGCCGTGGCTGCTATAATCCTACTTCTAGCAATGCCTCCCTGTGTGTCTGGTGGGATTTGGTTTTGATTTTAATTGTGTTTTTCCAGAGGTTGCTTAATGACAGGATAATAGTAGTTGCACATGAGTAAAATCAAACCAAAGGAATTCTCAGAGAGCCTATTGAATTATCAATTCTTGGATGGCTTTGCCAAACCAGTGACATTTGCTCACTATTTCTTTCATCTGTTTTCCCTCCTTAACCAGCTCATCTGCAAAGAAGTCATCAGATGGCTTATTGAAGACCTCAACTCTAGCAGCCTAGCTGAGCCCCTGTCTGCTTCTTCTTCGTTTCCAGCATGTAAGAAAAGGCATTTCTACAGGAGCACCATGAGAAAGATCCTGCCCCCATTATTTGGCATGAGTGCTGCTTTTTCCAGGCAGAATCAAACCTTTGCGATTGCCATCTTTGAAGGTGAGCACAGCTGAGTGCTGTACCTTTTCTTCAAATGACCTCCAGCTTAGCTGTCCATTTCTCTGTCACCATACAGCAAAGTATCTCCATTCTGGCACACACTGACCTTATTCATTTAGCCCTGAGCAAAGGCTGCAGCCTGGGCTTTTTCCAGAGCTCTGTCAGAGGGCTAGACAAAGATGCAGAAGGCAAACATGAAACCTACCTTCACTGGGCTAGTTTTTATCCCCATTGTTGATGAATATCAAAAGCAGTGGGTCATTTTGCAAGGAGGAGAAATATAAAGCCATATAAAGCATAGTACTTTGAGTACTTTGTATGGCATGAGAGTCTCAAAATGAGAAAGATTGAAATGCATAAATCCCATTGATTTTCAGAGGAGATATATGCCTATCTCTTTTCATTTTTTAACTACATTTCCTTCTTGGGAGGATGCAAGATGTATTTGGCATTCTCCCTTGAGCAGCAGAAAACTCAGGCTACAGAGAAGAGACACCAAGGAAAAAGGAAAAACTCCTTGTTAACTTTTCTTTTTTCTAGGCAAGTATTTCTTCTCACTATGGACACAGTATCTTTACCCTATGGGAACACAGTGACTGGTGTGGCCCTTTCTGCCTCACCCATGTTCAGCAGCTTTACTGTGACCATGTGTTGCAAACATGACTGCATATCTCTCTCAGGTTCACAGTAATCAGCCTCTCACTGGGTTTCAGGCAGATGCTTCATCAGGAAGTGTGACCACTAAATCCCAGCTCACATCCCACATGTCTCCATATTCTGCCTAGCACTAACTTTGAGTGTCAAAGCCAATCTCTGTTCTTACAGATTCACTAAAAAGGATACTTTTTCAGGTACCAGCTCCATAGTGTTGTAGACAACAAGCAGCCCCATATGCAGTACAAAACCTTTGGAGAAAATTGTTGGTCCTATAAGCTTAGCTTCTTTACTTAAGCTGCCCAAAGACCACGAAGCACAGAAGACCCACATGGGTCAATACTGATGTTTGCTTCACTCCTATTTATTCTCAACATCACACAGGCACTATGAATGTTAAGCTCTGAAGTCACTGAGGTTATGCCCAGTGTTCACTAAAACAAACAGCATGAAATGCAGGCAAAAGATGCATTGGGTTTCTGCTAGATGAGAGTGTGTGGTTATCCTGTGAGACGTCTCACAAATCACAGGGTATGGAGTTTCATACAGCTTCCCCAGTACTGCCTCCAATAAACGGGTTTGATCACCCATCTCTGTGCTATAGTCAGGATTCCCATGCTTCTCAGACGTCGATCCTCCTGCTTTCTAGTGTAATAGGAATTCATTACCAACACCCCACAGATGGAGCCCAGATGAGCAAGCATAACAGTGCAATTGTGAGGGGGAATGATGACATTTCAGCGTGTACATTGCATCCACGCCAACGAACATGGATAGGAATGGAAAAGCTAAATTAGCCACATGGGGTGGGGGAGGAAAGTCGTATCAGAGGAGCAGAGTCTTGCTGCAGAAAGAAATGATTTGCCCAAGAAAAATGTGGAGGCTCCATTGCTTGAGTTTTCTGAGAGGAAATTAGAAGAGACGTACAGACAAATACATCTGAAGAGCTCCTGCCTGATTGCAGAGTGGCTAGAGTAGATGGCCCCTTTTTGTTCATCGGTTGTTTTAAGAGCTTTACAGCTACTGCAGTTAAGCAGGTGAGCGTCTGTTGTCCACCTGACCCACCATAAACCCACAACTGCCAGGAGCAGGACACACCACACTGTGATCAAGGGGCAAAGTTTGCTTGTTGTGAAGACTGGAGGCTTTCATTTACATCTCTCAGTCCTGTTAACAAGCTGTTGAGCACACGTTAAGAACAGGCTCACATGAACCAAACAGCGTGTGAGTGCCTGCCAAAACAACTGTCATTGACTCTCAGACAAATATGTGATAAATTATGCTTTCTGTTATTATTAAGTAACTACATTGGTTTCTCACTTGGGGGCATGGATATGACACAGCTTTTGGTGGGTTTGTATGTAGTCCCAGTGACTGCCACTGATTTGCTGTGTAACTGTCGGCAAGGCACAGTTGCTTCATTGCTCTTAAGCTCTTTTACCCCTTAAAAGGCAATAACAATGTTCCTCTTTTTTTTGTAAAAAGCTCTGAGCACCACAGGGAAAAAGCAATCCATTATTCTAACTAAAGAACACTAATGCGGAGTAACACTGAGTGTTTCAGCTCCCTTCTTCTCTAGTTAATGATTAGACATCAATTGGGAACTTCTTTACAGGGCAACTCTTTCAGGAGTAAACAAGAAGCCAGGATGTGATGTTGGTTATGACAGTGTGAGCCAGAGGGACTATTCAAGGCTGACTCCCCTTGAATAGGGGGATGTAAGTAAATGGCTACAGGTGATAATAAAAGGGGTAGTGTGATACTAATGAGTATCTAGCAATCCTCACAACATGATGAAGCATGGATCCCCCATAGGGTTATCAGCATATAAAATTTATGTCACAGTGGTTCCAAAGAGTCTTGACCTGGGTAGAGCTTGCCATGCTGGGCCTTGTACAAATGTGTAGTAAATGGCTATTGCTTCCCCAAAGAGCATCCCGTAGCAAAGAGGTGGTAAATTGGTGTAAGGGAAAAAAAAAGGGGCAGCAAAACTGGTGCAGAGGATGCAGAGTTCCTAGCATGCTCTGCAAGGAAACATGGCATGAAGGGAGAAAGTCCCATTCTGTTCAGAGGGACACCAGGTAGGTCATGTCACTGCTGGACAAAACCTAGTGGCAGCTTCTGAGCTGTGGCGACTTAGTGCTGAGTGCTGGATCACTGAGGACTGAGGCACACAATGGAAAATAGAATTCCCTCCCTGCTTCCAATTAACAAGGAGCTTCAGTCGATTTCCTGAAAACATTTGTGCTCGGTTAAAAGCATAAATCCATGCACATGAAGCAATCTTGGCTCTGGTAGGATGCATTCTAACAAGGACTCCTTCCCCTGCCCACCAGGGCTTGCTGGTGGGCAGCAGCTGCCCAGTACCCATTAGACCTGGGTGAGGTTTGTTTGCTGATGGCTCCTGAGGTTCCACTCCCTGGGGACAGCTCCTGGCTGAGCCCCACGCAGAGCCTTCCCTCTTCCCATGTGGTTTCCAGGCAGATGCCAAAAGCTGAGGCAAAAGCTCATAACATGCCAATTACCCTGGCCTCAAAACCACAAATGATTGTATACAGCTGTTGGCAAATGAAACCTTGCTCCAAACTTCTAATACCTAATTGAATAAACTTGTGGAGCCTGACTCCATGTTCGCCTGCTCCCCTGCCCTTGTGTCATCTCTCCAGCCCACTACCAGACCCTGTGTGTTCCAGCAGGAGGGGAAGGAGGCTTGCATTACAGCTTTCTGTCATTCATAAAAAGAAAAGCCTGCCACAGCATTGGCTTCCAGAATAAGCTTCAGATCTATCAATTTTCTATCGGAGCATTAAGAGGGTTAATTATAAAGCCCATTTCCTCTGTTTTCCCTGCACCAGATTTCTGCTAATGGACAAATAAACCGATTCATAGTGGCTTTTCGGTCTCCAGTAAAGATGCAACAAACACTTCATTTAGATGTGGTGAATGGTAATTATGTTTGATGAGAAAAGTGGGCAATTTTTCCTTTCTTCGTTAAATGCCTTCAATAAATTGTTTTTGTGACCTTATCTAGAACACAAAGGCCTAGTCACCACTTAAAATTATGAGACAATTCATGAAACACTTTCCCTGATCAAACAAAGACACCAAAAGAGACTTTGCCAATGATAACTTACACCTCAGAGAAGGTCAAAAAAGGTTAGCATTGTCTTTATTTGAATAACAATATCCTATATGAAATGTACCATGTTTAACTTTTAAAAATCCAGAAATTACACGGTTTACTTCTGAGGAAACAGTACTGCTCTGAAACACGTGCAACGTTTCAAAGGTTATGAGAAACAGATGCCACTACCCCATCTTTCTGAATGACATCTGAAGTTATATGTAATTTTCTCCAAATTGCCTTTTAACATGTGATTGCCTCAAACCCAGCTACCTGAGCTGTGCTGTGTGATATGCAAATGGGCAGCCTACTGCTGCAATCAACATGTCCTGGAGAGGGAAGTATCTCTGATCCAGCAGATTATTTTGACTCATCAGTAATGAACTGTGTTGCAAGGAGAGGTTGCTTTCTTCACCAAAATCTGTGCAAAGTGAACACTTTCAGGTCTGTTTCTCTGCTTTAGGTGTTACTAAAATAATTTTAAAGGATTCTCTGACTTAGGGGAGGAAAGGGGGTTGTGTTAAATTTCCCAAAGGGAATTTAGTTTTTCACTGCTAGCCTGATCTCTCTGGTCCAGGGAGTCAGCATTCTGACAGAAAGTAGTTCAGATTATAATCCAAATGATAGATCCCAAGAGAAACTTGCACACTTCAGTGAAGACATCAAGAGAAAAAGAAAGTCCTCCATTTTATCACCATCTAAACTCCCTTTCTGCTTCTCCAGCAGAATTGTTGCCTAACAGGCAGCTCTGTTAACACTCTATATAACTCTCTATTGGGAATACATTAAAGATTTTGTACTCAATGTAAAAATGTACAGTTCAAATGTTATGCTGATTCTTAGATTAATTTAAAAGAATTCATTATCCATCTGAAAAACAAAGGAAAAATGCATTCCTCTTCCTTCAGTTCCTTTGCATACAGGATGCTGCAACATCCGAGGGGTTGCCCGGGTGCAGCAAGGGGCAAGATTTTGTCCTGGTAGGCTTCTGCTCTAATTCAAATGCAATGTGAAGAATTCACCCAAAGACCTGCCCAGTGAGGCCCATGGAGGCTTGGTCTGCAGTGTGTCAAGCCCCTGAGCCCACCAAATCTCTCAGCAAACTGTAACTCATTTGTTCCCCCATCTCCCCCTTGCGTGGGTGCCCAGGACACAGCAGAGCAGCATTCATTTGATCACACAGCCCCATCGTGGCTCTAACTTTGGGGTGCACAGCACCTTAAAGGAGGCTATTGTCAGTGCAGGCAGCCAACAGCAGCTGCACAAAAGCCCTTACATGATCAGCTTGGGATAGAAACCAGCCAAGAGTCACAAGTGCCCTCTGCCTACCACCCCCAGGGTGGCCAGCACTGCCAACCCCAGGTTCCATGCAGAGCCAAGGCATTCATAGGGGCATGAAGGAAAGCCAGGCTTCTCCTCACCAGCACTGGGACTCGTGGAAATGGCAGCTTAGACTGGCTGCAGCTCGGTGTCTGCTAGAACGGGCATGGGAAGAGTCTGGGTTTGTGTGACAGCAAGGAGATGGGCCTGAATACAACAGCAATTGCTGGAATAAAGTCAGTTTGGAAATGAAAAGGAATTAATGCTTGAGCTTCTGTTCTGTGCAGGCATGTAAACCCGTGGTTCTTAACATCCCAGTTAATCCACTGATTTTAGTGGCACTGCTCACATGTTGAAGAAATGCACATCTTCAAGTAAATTAAAGGTTTATCCTAGTGCAGCTGAAAAAGGGAAAGGGCAACGTGGAGCTCTACTGCTTCAGTAACTGCATGAGCAGGATGGAGAGGTTGTACCTTGGAAAAGAAACAAGAACACTCAGGGAAGAGCTTTTCATCCTGAAAAACTCCAGAGAACACAGAGAGAGTAAAATGTCAGATGTGGGCAAAAACAGAGGGTGGGATGCAGAAGAGGGGGAGGAGAGG
The DNA here is from genome assembly GCA_002631895.1 of Agapornis roseicollis. NCBI lineage: Eukaryota > Metazoa > Chordata > Aves > Psittaciformes > Psittacidae > Agapornis > Agapornis roseicollis. Next base: position 115,502 of record NDXB01007456.1, on the reverse strand, counting down.
AAACAAAAATGAGCATAACTGTGGAAACGGGGAGTAGAAAGATGATGTGAAGTTTGAAAGGGAAAGCTGGAGAAACACTCTTCCCCTCTGTGGGTTGAAGTCAGTGATGTGGGCTTTTTATAAGCCTATGTCAGGATAACTCTTTTCTCCCTCTTGTTTATTCCCCTTTTTAAGATCTATACCATGTTTGCATTTCCCTCCCTCCTCTCCCTTTGCCATGGCTGTTCAAATCTAATTACCAGAGGTTCACTATATTCATTAGCTTCGTTCCCTCAAAACCCTGGCTGCATGTCATCTGGATCTGATTATGTATGGTGCATTTCATTTTCCCAGCTATTCCCCTACCTGCTTTTAATCAGCATGAGATTTTTCATTTAAATGTCATTAGACTTTTGAATAAATACGTAAAGAACACTACAAATAAATATAAAAGCTATGTGCAAGTCAGGCACAAGGAAAGCTATGCCAGAGACCACCCAATGCAGTGTCCTTCTCTGAGGAGGCCATCCTAGATATGCCCAGAGGTGCTAATACAGCTTGCCCTTTTTGTTAGAAGAGCGCTTCGTTAAGCAGCACGCTTTTACTAGCCCCTTGAATACTCCTCTGAGGTTGTATATGTGGTACATACAAAGCTCAGCACTCGGCAGTGCATTTTTGCCTTTTGTTTCTTTATGAGTTCAGTTACATTTTCACAAGTGACTTGCCTTGTGTCTTCTAGCCATCTAACCAGACACACTCACCTGATGGTGTTTGTCAGCTTATGGGCTCCAGCACCTTTCCATGCAAGTGAGGGTTTATTATGCATGGAGAGGGCATCTAAGTAATAGAAACAAGCAAGCTATGCTCCTTTTAACAAAGTTAAGCATTGTTACATGACTAATTTTCTTTCCATGACTTACTGAGCTCTGCTTGTCTCTGTAATGTTAAGTATTAGCTGAGTTCTCCCTAGAGTGAAGGTTTCACAATAGGCATCTAATAGACCAGAAGTACAAATAAAACACATATAATTTTTGGGATGGGCTCAAAAAAAAAGGATTCAGGATCTTTGAGAGAGATTCCTCAAGCACAGGTTTGACAAAGACACCGTGGCTCTGCTTCCTGACCCTTTAAAGAAGCAGCTCACTCTTTCAGTTGGGTTTTATTATAAAATTTCTCCTTCACCTGTTTCTTCTGGTGCTTTGTTTTCCACAGTGTATGTAAAATCTGATATCATTTTTCTTAATTCTTTCTATTACATTTTTTTTTTTTGCTATACCCATCCTTTTGTCTTCTACAGACTGCCCAACATTTTCAGTAGCTCCTCTGAAAAATTATAGTACACAGTTCCTTTGCCACTAGACCCCAGTTTGAGGCTAGTATCTCTAGGCTTAATTTATACTTCTACTCTGATTCACCCTGATGCTGACTTTAAGTCCCTCTTTCCCCTGAGTATGATATCTAGTCTTCCATGCCTAAAGACCTCATGGAGGAACCCCCCAGACTGGGCTACTCCTATTCATACTGCAGTAGAGCTGAGAGAAGGTACATGTTTGAGTACGTGGTTAAGCAAGCTTGCCTGCTTATTGTATTGACACACAAAGCACCATGCTTGGCAATCCCCTAGAAAGATGCTGCGTACCAGACAGACCTCATAACTCTCCCTTTCCCATGTGGCACTGAGGCTATGCCTATATTTAGAAGCAGATCTAAGTTTAGAGCTCATCTGGGGAGCTCATCTGTAAATACACTGAAGTGAACCTAAGTAACAGCAGAAAAAAAAAATAAAGAAGATCCAAAGCCTACATTTCAAGCAACACTTAGAGAATATTTTCAGAAAAAAAATAAAGATTATGTCTGTGCTAATATGGGTTTAAGTGACATTACACTGGCTGGATTAAGGAACAGCAGTGCACGATCTGAGTTACACATCCAGTGACATTGCTCTGAGTTTCAGCTTATTTCAGTGACATTTCTGAATAAGAAGTCTTCATTGCTCAAATTGTTTAGCAAGTGGTCTCAGGTACCAAACTGATATGTAGGATTGCAATCTGTTTGAGGACAATTTATGATGTAGGATGAATGAAGCATAAATATGAAGAACAAATGACATGATTTTCTTGTCGCTGAATTTGGCCTATTAGCTTTCATTCACCTACATGTTCACTCTCTCACCCCTTTCTGGGTTGGGCCCTTGCAGAAACATGTATTAGTTTAGATAGGCCAAATTCAAGAAAGCTATGCCTGATACCACAAACTCTTCTATCGTCTTAAAACTTTTAGTTCTTTCCCCTCTCTAGATTGTTGGATCTAGAACAGTTTCACTTTTAAAAAAATTGCTATCTATCTTTTCCTTGTCATGACGTGGTCCTGTCTGGAATAAAAGAGTGGTTTTGGTTTAGGATTGAGGAACTACATACCCTGCAGATGCCTGGGTAATTGAAGTCCCCATAAGCACAGTATCCTGTGCTGCTGTATAAATGGTTCAGGAATGCTTCCTTCTTCCTTTCTTCAAGATCTGTAACAGATGCCCTCATCAGTGATCCTTTCGTCTTTAATGTCATGACTCCTTATCCAAAGCATCTGTGTGCTGGATTCCTGACAGTCAAACTCTCTCTCTGTTGGCAGCTGTTTTTCACAGGTAGGAAGCTTCACTGAGTAATAGATAGTCCTTATTCTCTGAGTTTTACAGATGGACTGATTCCTCCAGGAAGAGCATGGCAGAAATCAGATCAGTGATACAGTTGTATTTATTCCTGGCTTGAAAGTAGGCTAGGTATCTCTCAGAATCTCTTTCTTTTTTCTTTGTGGGGAAAGGGGCAAGATGTGAGCAAAGTTGGCTACTACTTGAGCAAATTCAATCCAATATGTGCTTAAATGCTTGCTGAATCAGGAATGGGGCAGAGAGTTTGCTAAGTCTATTATGAGGCTCATATGCAAAGAGAAAAGATCCCTCAAGTATCTGTTTGCTGCTGCTTTGGAAAAATGAACTGTTAGGAATTAAATTATCATGTCTCTTTGGTCAATGAAATACTCACCAGCCACATGTTCAGCAATCTTACATCACCATAAAGTCCATGCTCTTAAATGTAAAATTGCTTCAGCTGACCGCCACTTTCACTGCTACTTGATTTGTGTCTAGTTCCACCGTATTTCATTATTTCCTCCTTGTAACTGATCTGACATGGTCGAACCTCACCTAGGTTTGAATTCTAACTTTCTGACAGAAGATTTAAATTCAGATCCAAATCCAGATCTGAACTGGGGTAATTCATGTGTATCTTCAGTGTTTGACATCAAAGCAGAAAGAAAATGAGTGTCTTGACCCTACCATGACCCGACACAAGAGCAGGAGTGCCAGTAGTCACTGACCATCCAGGCCTGCTTTTAATCTCTATTACACTGATATAGATTGGGAACCAGCCCATGGAGTCAATGAAAACCAGGTCCACATGATTTAGTGAAATATCTTTGATTTTACTACAAGTAAATGACTTGTAGGAGAAAACCCAGGCCACTATTTTCAGGGGGTTAAGCGATACGTGAGAAGGTGGGTTTCTCCAGGTTAAGCTCTCCCTGTCTAGGCTACCTTATTCCTCTGCTACTCTCTAGTAAATATGGAACTAAGTCCCGAGAGGAAAGAAGGAACCTGCAAAATAAAAGCACGCAGCTTTGCAGAAATACATGCAGTGATGGGGAAGCCGAAACAGGTGGATTTTCTATGCCATAGGCTGGTGTAGTTACCCATGAGTGGAAATGGAGGGGAAGGAGTTGCTAGCTGTGATTAGACAATTATAGGGGGTTTCTGCAACCCTGGGGAGTAACCGTAGGGGTCAGACCAGGAGGCTAAGAGATTGTCCCAGGTTCCTTGGACTGTCACCTCTGGTTGTATAGATTCAGGATGAATTAACAAGGGGGCTTTTGTGGAGGAAACACAGAAAACATTTTGCAAGGAAAGCTGAAACTGAAGCTGAAGCCTTTTCCTTGTAATGAGAAGCTATAATTCAAAGCAAGGTTTCCAAGGCACAGATATGTGTGCGTGCTCATGAAGAGCTGCTGCAGTAAAGAGAAAAATGGAAACACAAAAGAATGCTTTTCCTCGCTTTAATGAAGCTAATAGCCCTTTACTCTCCATGGGGCACTGGAAGATACCACCATTAAGTTTTAATTTGCAATTTGTATGCACCTTGTCGCACTTGCTTTTTTTATAGTATCAATCTCAGTGCAGTATCTAGGATGGGAGGAAAAGCAGCATGTAGAGAGAGGGTCCCCATGGTGGGAAATGACGAGCTGCCTGTCTGATCAGCCAAGCTACTCCTTGCTAAGCTGTAGAAGTTGTGTGCCATGGTCAGGTAGCTCAGCCACAGGATGAGTGTTAGTAATGTCCTCTTTTGGTGGAGCGCTGGGTGAGGGGAGCCTTCAGCCCCTTTTAGAAGTGCCTTTGCAGCCAAAGGCCAAGCAGCTTATCTTGGCAGTACTGTGAGGAGCACCCCTTTCACTTGAACTGCTTCTTTTAGAGAAGCTGGCGCAGATGGCACAGAGGGGGAAAGAAAACAAAATGTAGGCAAAAAAGGAGGCAGCATATCCTGTTCCTTCCTCAAGGAAGGAAAACTATAAAAGGAGTTTAAGTATATGACATTTCAGTGTGCGCAAAAAACATATGGTTCTGGCTAATATAACCGAGACTTTGCAATGAGTGACAAGACATTATTATCAAGTATCACACATGCATATGTGTGTATGTACATGTGTATGTGTGTGGGATGGCAGAGGGTGTCAAACAGAAGTCACACTGTCTCCTCAGGCAGCGGCAGGTTTTCTTTCCTTTTCTTTGGTGATAAATCTCAACACAGAGGCCACACGTCTGACTGATCCACTTTTAGAAGTCAGTAACAGCTGTGGGATAGCTTAATTGAGGACTGGGGGCTGTGCAGCATGAAGAGCTCCCTGTTGGTTTTGGAAGTAAGAAAAAGCTCTGCGAGTTGTGGTGTGAGAAGGCTACGTTCAGCCCAGACCTGACTGGGGAACTCCAGCCCTTGTTAAACTCAGCCACAGGGGGGACTGCTGTTTTCCAGGATGCCTCTTGTTAGTAGGGTTGTTGATGATGGTAATAGCTGGAAAATCAGTTACTGCCAATGTAGCAGTAGGGAAACATGGAGAAACTGCTCTGTATACAGCGCTGAAAGCAGCCCTTGGGTTCAGGATAGCAGTGCAGGAGGGATAAGCCCACTGGTGAAACACAGGGGTCGGATGTGGGTGATCTGAGCCCTCATCCCAGCTGTACCACAAGTTCCCAGTGGGAGTTTGTCAGCCAGTAGCATCAGATTTCCTTTTCTGTGACCCTGGGCAGGTCACACCTGCCCACCTCTATTGGGGTCTGGAGGACACTCTGAGACGCTTAATATAAAGGCAGTACTGAAGTTTGGGTTCAGATAATAGTTGACCTGTTCCAGCAGCCAAGGTGAAAACCAAAACACAAGGAAAATTGCACTGATCCCAGAAAAATATCTTTTCCTTGGTATTTCAAAAAAAGTGAACTAAAAAAAAAAAAAAAAAAAAAA
>NDXB01007456.1:16631-109814 GCA_002631895.1 Agapornis roseicollis | reverse complement strand
AAAAAAAAAAAAAAAAAAAAAAAAAAAAAATAATTTGCTGGAACAAAATATTTCATGTTGGGTCTTTGACCCAGGAAAACAAAAGGCTTCCCATGCTCTTTTGAGCCGAAAGCCTGACCTTCTGACAGGGTGAGGACTTATTCCATGTTTTCCACAGACACCTGGAAGAGTGATAGAGATGGGAACAGATTTCAATTTTCCTGTGTCTTAGGTGTCTCCACCAAAGGGCTTGCCAGACACCATCTCCTGACTTTCCTCTGCTGTTCCCTTGAAGTGTCTTCCATATCTCCCTGTTTGAGCTAGAGCTATTTATAGCACAGCAGCAGGCAGGGAAGAGAATATATCTAAGGCTACAGCTTCACTAGAATTCGTCACTGAAACAATGTCCCATGGCTGTTGCTGGGACACTGTGGCCATACACAGAAGAGACCAATGTTACACAATATATCTTGACTCTTTCCTCCCTAAAACAGCCTCATCGATTTTAATGCCAAATGAATAAATAATAACAAGACACTTAAGGTGTTAATGGAGCATTAATTATTGCTGAGGTTTCCCCGGAAGGGCATGTGACATCCACATTAGTACCAAATGACTTTCTTTATGACTAGCATAATTACAGAGAATATTAAATGAAGCAAAAAGTGATGGGGCTCTTAGCAGTAATTGTCAGCAATTGTTCATACAGAACCCGATTTCCAATACTGTATTTACCTAAATTGGCTAAGAAAAGCACACAAGGCATGTAAAGCACAATGAATCACTCCAGTTTACATCTGTAGCTTGAGAAACTGCTTCCTCATTGCCCACAGGAGAATAAGCATGGCCATTTGGACCTGGTTTAAACCTGAGACTGTAGCAAAAAGTGTCAGAAAAACAGAGTGCTGCTTTCCTTTTCTGTTTGGAAAGTTGTTTTGGTTTTTCTTATCAAGAGTAAGAGTAAGCATGATTTTATGAATGAAAGTGATGAAGAGAACTTAATTTCACCCACCCATTTGCACATTGCTGGGAAGTCAGAGTTTTACAGCCACAGAGGGCTCTGGGTGAGCAGCTGGTACATTTTGGTCTTTGCTTATATTTGTGCAGAAGAAGCTGTAGGAAAGTGAGGACAGGGACGTGTGAAGGGCCAAGTCCTGTTGCCTCAAGTACTTGGGAGATACTGGGAAGAACACTTCTGTCTGAGGAAGTCATCTGGCCCTGAAGACAGCTCCAGCCTCCACCAGAGCTGATGGAAAGAGTATTGCTGTCTTTATCCTTGAAGTTGGAAAGGGATTTAGTCCCTAAGAAAACACACACAGTGCTGACCCCTGCATGAGAGCTGTAGGAGTGGGGCTCCCCTGTCCCCACTCCCTCCTGAAGGAAGGTCTTGTAGTCAAAGGGGTTCCAAGTCAGTAGAGCACATAGAGCAGATATGCTCAAGTGGGGTGGCAGCTCTGGGGCTCTGAGTTGGATGAAAGTGGGAGACTCTGGGGAGGAAGGAGCTCTGGTGGCTATGCTGAATGTCCTTGGGTGTTTTCCAGGGTGTGCCCTGTTGTACAGCCCCTCAGCACCACACTTGCTTTAATTATCTGAGACAAAGAATTGACCTGGGAGCACGAAAGCCGAATAAAGGGGTTTATTGATACCTGTGAGAAATATCCTCACTTGTGAACTTTGAATTTACTTGAAACTGAAACTCAAGCCCAGGTTTCAGCGTTGGGATTGACTGGTGAGTGTTCCGCAGTGAATATCCTTTGATGAGCTGCTGTGCAGAGCTTGCTGGCTTTTCTGCATGGCTGATCTCCTAACTCACGCGGCATTACTTCAGTGCATGACTGACTGCCTCAGAAACTGGCCTCCCTCTGCCCAAAGTGACTTGAGCTAACTAGCAAACATGGTTTAACTTTTGGATTATACAAGTTCTAGATGTGCCTGAAATGTTCCCACGTGTAGAAATCCCTCTGTGAAAGGGCATGTGAAAGGTGAGAAAGACGTGGGGGAAATTTATATTTCATTCACACATTCTTCTCTAATTAGAAATGCGAGTTGGTCACTGTGTCCCTTTATTCTATTTCTACAGGCTCTTTGGAAGCCCTATTGTATCTGTGTGCCCGTTAATTTCCTCAACAGACTAATTCAACTTGCTCTGCTGACATGTAGTTAATTATGTTTCAGTTAACTCATTTTCCTGGATGATGCTCAACTGATGTCTGTAAATGAAATCGCTGCCTGGCTAATCAAGAGTTCCTGAGCATGATCTCTTCTACGTGTGCACCCACATGCTGGTTTGGCACTCTGCTCGAGATCCTGGCTGGAGCTTCGGAAGATGGATATGTGCAAGTGAAATGTAAAGAGAAAGAAAGTAAATGAACCCTCAGATTCAGAATACCTTCAGAAACTCCACAATCTTTCTACAATTAAACTAATTATCTGTGCCTGGCAGTATTTGATTAGAAATAGTTAGCCTATGGCAAGTAGTGAGTTCCTACAGGAGACAGAGGCATTTGCACAAGATGCCATCAGCAAATATGTTCTCTCTGCCCATGATCATGTCCTTCCTTCAGCTGCCTGTTTGGTCAAAGCTGACCCAAATAAAAGCCTGACTCTCACAGAAATGGCCCCTTTTTCCTTGAGTGTATCTAGTCAAATTGTTGAGGAAATTAAGTGTTCTGGGCTTTTCACACTGGCTGTATACAAGGTTAGTTTTTAGTATCACAGCTGCCCCTTCTCCATCAGTCCACAGAACTGAGCTCTTCCCAAGGGAGGCCGCAGCAGGAGGATCACCACTTAATTAAATGTGAACTCACATGGAAGGAAAGTTTAGAATTAATCAAACTGTGAGAAATGAATGCTAACTGGCCATGTTCATGGAAATACGGGGCCAGACGTTGGCTTAAATTGACTTGATTGGTAGCTACGGAGCTACATCCAGCATAAATTCTTTTCGGGTGTTACACCATGCATGCAATTCCTCTTTGGACTACGTGACAGAACTGCAGCCCACTGCTGGCAATGGCAGGATGTTTCAGGTGACATTTCAGAGCCCTGTGTCCCAGCCTCCAGAAGTGTGGCAACCCTCCAGGGAATGTTCTCCTGCTATCATGAAATGGATTCATGAATGAAGCAGGGGGAAGCTCTGTGAGCCATGCATGCCAGGAACACCTGAGGTGAGGTGCCTGACAGGCACATAGCCTATATGGGGAATGGCTAATAAAAATAAACTCACTTGCATGTAGAATTACAGAGTTATTTCACAATATCCCACATACTTCCCTTCATTTGCTTGTCTGGGACACGTATAAAGCAAACATGGAAATCTTCTGTTTCAGGAATCTTAGGTCTTTGTTTTTATAATGGGAGAGCTTAAGTAGACACACGATTCTTCCTAAAACTCACTGGCATCTGGGCATTTAGCTCCATTTTCTTCATGTTCATTTTTGGTAACTGAACTAGATTTCAGCTTAGAGAAGGGGCATAGTTATGGGATCTTTACTTTCTTCTTCCTGCTCTAAACCACTTACTTTTTCTTAGTCAAGTCTAGCATGAAAGTCAGTTCCCTCTAAAGGCAATCTTAAGTGGCTAAGCATCTAAACTAAAGTGGAAAAAGTTCTTTTTCCATGTTTTAAAAATGATTTTTCTCTATCTTAAAGAGGGGAAAAAGCATCGTTAGGGCTGGATTTCTTCAACAGCACTTCACTGTTGAGTTTGTCTGAGTTGAATGGTGTTTAAAGTTGTCAGAGGTCTCTGGAAATCATGAGCACGTTCTACCTGATTTGCAGTAAGTAATATCCATCAAAGTTTTGCTGTGCTGGTTATGCACAACCCCCAGAATTATTGGCAGAAATAGTGGGTGGAAGGACAGGGAAAAGGATAATTTTCTGGTCCCTACACCGCAATAATTCTAACAGTGTTTTAAGGTTGCTCAGGTATTTTGCAGTGCTTCTTGAGACCTCACATTTGAAGACCATTTCCATACAGACATTACTGAGAACACAGATCTGCCTCCTATCTGCATCTGTAACATCATAACTTTGTCTTGATCAGAACTAGATCTTCCCCTAAAGATTTGTCAACATCTGATCTTCGAGTATTAATATTTCAGTAATGCTGATTTAGGTTTGCTAGTCAGTCTGTTGAGTTTGCCACCACCCATGAGTTACCTTCTGGTTTTGATATAGTTTTGCCCAAAGACCTCACACTCTTTTAAACTTCTTTGTCTCTGGATTTTGTACACTGGTTCTGTCACCTGTACATGTTCTTCCACTGCTTTCAGCATCCTAGTTCAGGATTCCTTTACTGATCCCCAGAAAGGTCTTCGGGATTGGCAGTAATTATTTGTAGAGAATGGTTGCAGAGGAAGACATTTTTTCTTTACTCTTCCTACTAGCAGGAGGAATGAACAGATCTGGATGAAGTACTGGCACCATGTTGAAATCTCTGGCAAATATTCCACTGATCTCAGCAGGCACAAGTCAATTTTTCTTTCAAGACTTCAACATATCTCTGACATAACAGTTCCAAACACAGATTTTTGGAAGAAAAGAGTAGTCAGGATAAGAGATATAAATAAAAAGAAAGTACAAAACAAACTATGGATAAAGCACTATGTACTTAACAATGAAATATAGCAGGATGGATTTTTCAGTAAATGAATGCATTAGCTCATGCTCTGCAGCATCTGTGCAAGCAAAGTCCTGCTGTATGTGAATTGGATGCTTAACAACTTGTGTGGCTAAGCAAATAAACCACATGTATGGTTACCTTGTAACTTTGTAATTAATTCACATTCCTAGATAAAACTGAGTCCTTCATGAAACCCAGCACCTGTGTATGTCTCCTCCTTGTCCTGAAAAATCTGAATGGTAGAATAATTCAGACAATAATTAATATCAAATGAAATGTAACATACAAGTTGTAGTCAAGAAATTAGCTAGTAATTAACACTCATTGTCAACCATCTGAAGATGAGAGGGAGGCAAATGTAACTGTAATCACATGTAAAAGGGATGAGGGCTGGGGAGGAATAGGAAATGACAAGTCTGACATCTGTGCCAGCACATTAGCTCAGACTGTGATTTTAAGTTAGAGTTAGTGGACAACTGGACAAAACCAGGCGAGTGATAAAAAGTCAACCTGGAAATTCTGCCTAACAGACCTCTAGGGATGTTCTGGTGATATCAGCTAATATGTGATGTTGATGACACTGTCCCCTTGGTTTTCCAATAGTCCTTTCATAAAGGTTGCAAACAAAACTGATTACATCATTGTGTGAAGTGGGGGTTTATGGGGGTGGGGAGAACCCCCATTTTGTGTGTATGATGATGGGCTCTGAGCAGAGAGTCCATGGAAAGAGCAGCTCCATCCACACTGACAGTCAAAATCCAAGTAAATATTGAGACTTTCTGGGAAAAGAAGTGGCCATGAAAAAGGAACCCCAGTGGTAGGGGTTCCCAGTTCAGTCCTGCGCAGCTCTGGGCCCCTCTCTGCAAACAACTTAGGAGGATGGTAACAATCACAACCAAAGGTGTTCATATGAGGAATGACTGAGTCTGTTGGGACTATTAAGCCTCAAAAAAGCAGCTTAAGAGGATGCAGGAGAGATTTAGGAAATTGTGACTGTCTTGGGGGACACGGCTAGGAAGCAACAACTCACTGCCTCTTCTGCTGCAAGTCCTTAGAACCATACAACCATTGTTAAGTGGAGCCAGTGAGACAGAGGCAACATAGCTGATCACTTCTCTTTGTCTACTGCTAATTCATATGCAAATATACTGGCTGTAGAGATTCAGTTGTTTAAGAGGACTCCAACAGTTTTACTGTTTGGGTTAAAATACAGCTGTATGGTCTAGCTTTAGGCTTGCCTGTGACAGCAGGATAGAGCTTGCAGGGCTGCCACAGCTCCATCCTGCCTGGAGGATGGAGACAGGAGTGCTTTTTATCAACAGCCAGCTGAAATGACTGCTTGGTGGCAAATGAAGGACCAGACTCAATGAGATGCTCAGACACCATTAGCTCCTGTCATAGTGGTGCCAAAAGAAAAAAATGGAAGGAAGGAATGTGTTCTTTCAAGCCAATTGAACCATCTCCAGCAACCATTAAAATGCTTTGATCATTTAATTGTTAGAATCTCTTTACCACAGAACAGAATTATGTACAGTTTACAAGTCAAAGCTTTATTTTTAATCTTCACAAGTTTGAATTTCACAAGTGGAAAATACCTCCAAATCTTCTTAGTGTTGAATGCTGAACAGGTGACTATACTCTTAAGTAACAGGTTTGTTATCCATTTTCAGTGGATTCTAATGTAGTTTTCTCAGTTCTGAAGGAAAACAGTCATACAGATTTTGGCACCTTGCCTGAATAACCTACTTATGCAAAAATGTACATCTCAACTGCCTGACCTGCAGGTCTGTTTATTGTGGTGACTGCTGAGCTTGCACATGGTCCTGGAATGACAACCCTCTTGTTACGAGCAAGACCATATCTGGTGAATGGAGGGTTGCCTCTTCTGCACCCTCATGCCCACATACATCATCCACGAAGAGCAGAACTTCAACTGTGCAAGCAGCAGAGGATCAGCTGAGCAGCACACACAGCTTGGCTCATGTTGCCAAGGGCGGATGGCAGCTTGGGCTGGCGATGTAGCAGCTCAACTGCTAGCAGCAGCCTCCCACTGAGGCTGCCAGCAACACTCCAGTGCTCATGACTGTGAGCATCCACTCTCTGCTGACTTCGGCAGGAGGGGAGCAGCTCTGTGCCTCCTTCAACAGCTGCTGAAGCCCCACTGACTGCTGTGTTCCAAAGGATGCTCTCGCCAGAGCTGCCACTCGCCTGGGTGTTCGATGGATTTCCTTTTTAGTCTTCATTTTTTTTTCCCCCGTGCATAAATCTCGTCAGCTTCAACCTAATTGCATCCTTTTCCGACAGACTGTCTCAGGAGCAATGCAAATGAGCTTTGAAATGTGGAGATCTGGTTTATATTTGTCAGTTAATTGCCTGAGTGGTACAGACATCTAGAGCTGGCACCTGCCTCCTTGCGTTAAGATCCACCTTTGATTTCAGACCCAATGCCACTTGTAGAAGACGATCTGCTGATGAAGGAGGAGGCTGTGCTCGTTAGGTTGCATCTTGCACTAGGTATCAGTGGCCTAAATTCCTTGGCCTGGGTCCCTTTTAAACTGCAAGCACTGATCACAGGGGTTGTGCCCCAGCACGAGGCATCATGGATCTGCTCACTTCTAGCTGAGCTGGCCCAGTCCTCATGCAGTGAAAGACCAGTCTTTTTGTCCATTTGTCTGTCCGTGCTGTGTGACCATGCATCTGCAGTGTACATGGGGATTTAAGATTTGACTCTGGGGTGCTCCCTGAGAGCTGCTCCCTAAGACTTGACACTGGGGTGCTTACAGACATGAACAGGGCAGGGAGAAGAAGCAGCTTCCATAGCAGATTGTCTTACACTGCAGGCAGATGCTGAAAATAACAGGACCTTTATTTCTTTTTGACTTCTGTTTAAAAAAGTTCCCTCACACTTACACATTAGGTTCTGAAATCCAGCCTGTATTTCTATCGCACTTCATTTCATCCCCTTGCCCAAATTGCTTTATTCAAACCCGTGTCAGCTTCACCAAACTCCCAGCAGCACACAGATGAAGTTAGTCAAGTACAGAGCTCTCATGCCAAATGTCTGAAATCAGCCCTGTTTTCTTTCCCACACACTTCTGTCTGTTTCACTCTTCTTTTCTTTTTTTAAACAACAAGATGGCAATCAGATAAACAGCAACACATTTGCTGAGAAACTCTGATGAAGACCATTACAATAAATATCAGCCTATTGGGCTGTGTAAGATCTGGCTTTCCTTCAGATAAGCCTTCCTGCTCCTTCTGCCTCTCTGCCAGGGACTCCTATGTCAGCAGATCAAATTAACTATCTGGGTACTTACAAACTGCAGTACTACAATCAATACATGCTTACAACTACACAACAGCCCTAGCCCTAGCTTATCCCAATGCAGAACACAACAGAGACACATTAGAAACATTTGATGTCTTCCCCTGACACAAATGTTATAGTGTCTCCATGCTGCATGCAGGTGCATTAGAAATGCATAGGCTGATTTACCTGTGCTGTGGTAGCAATCTGGGGAGGGCGACTTTGAGGCTGGAAGCATTTTCCAGAATAGATCTGCACAGCATAAACTCACTGAGCTGTTCACTGGCTCTCTGGTTAAATGACCCAATCACTGAAGAAACTGTTAAGATGCATTGATTCAATGCAGCTCTGAGGCTTTGATCCAGGAGGTTCATCATCTTTTCCATGGAGTTGACAGGCAAGGGTTGTTGTGACAGAGCAGAAAGATCCGGCAGCCAAATAAATGTACACGTGTGGGATCAAGAGCTTAAATCTCCATGAAACCTGGAGAAAGGATAAAACTGGCATCTTGCATCTGTTGCTAGGGAGCTGGGACCATCAGGCAGCAACCACAAGTCTGTGCACTGGAGAAGGCACTCAAAGTGATGTGCTTCCATGAAGAATTTGCTGTTCTTTAAAAATCCACGGAGGACTATTAAATGCAAAGAGAAGTCTTGTCTGGGGAAACTGAACCACAAAAGTACAGGGAGGAGGAGAGAGTGTGTTCAGGGGAAGAATCACCATGTTTGCCTTGTTCCCATACTCTTTGTGGGCTCCTGGTTGGTCACATAGATCCTTATCTTTGTTTTGCAGGCAGAGAAATATAGCGAGCTAGTGTTAAGGCTGGAAACCACCCCCCAGCTGGATTCGGAGCTGTGTGGGTCAGCCAGCTGCAGGCAACAGTTTGCACTTTCACATGGAAGAAACAGAGCATTACTAGCTCCTGCCGTGCTGCAGACTGGGTTAAACCCACCACTGGTGGTGGTATCTACTCTCTTCTGCCCAGAGCAGTACAGTGACCTTTGCTCTTGGCAGGCGGCTCTGTCTAATGCTTTGGCTTGTTTATCTCTATTGAGACAAAGTTATCCTGGCTCTGTCTCCACCAGAGTGAGCTGAATAACATTAGGGATGAACGTGGGTCTTGTAGATTTTCACGCTGTTGTCTTTGGCAGCACTGCAGTATGCAAACTCGGCTGACAGTACGGATAGTACTTCATATTTGTTTTTCATATAAAGGATAAATATGTGTTGTGGAGATCTTTGTTTTTCTATATCCAACCTCATATTCTTGCATAGCATGTAATTAGCAAAATGCTCTGATTAAACAGAAAGGGGGATTTTTAAAATCAGGCTTCTGATTCTGCACTTCTACTGCTTATGAACAAACCAATGCATGCTGCCCCAGGGTATTTCACATAGAATAAACACCACATGAGTTATTTTGCTTCAGGCTGTTAACCTAAGCTATTATAACCCTGGAAAAGGCTTATGTACATTAGTCCTTTAATGATGTCAAAAAGTTGGACAGAATATGTTTCTCATATTCTCCCTGATCTCTTTTGCAGAAGTACAAGGCTGATCAGTTTCTCTTGATAAAGAAACAATCTTTAAACATTTATTTGTATGTGTCTAAAATGTTCGCTAATGCTGTGGTCTCTTGATGCCTGAATGAAGACTTTCAGGGGCTCATTTCCATTGGAGCTGATCATTTGCAGTGCTCAATATTGAGCTGTGGCATCCCATTTTGCATCCTGTTTCCATCTATACTAAGTGCCTCATTTGGGGCTGGAGGCTACGCCTGGGAAATAGACTGAAACTTCAGCATTGCAGTGCTGGGAACGGTGACATCTAAGGTCCTCCTTGGATCAGTTCCCAGGAAACTACCCACATAAATTTGTGTTGGTCTGCCTTGTAACATGAAACAGCATCTACTCTCTTCGCAGTTCCTGTACATTGCTGTGCTGTGTTAGTTACTCCAAGCATACTAAAATAAGAAAGAAATCCAAGTCTGCCTTTGCCTCAAACAACCATCATGTCAGTTTTATTTGTTGCACAAAGGAGAGGCTATAATAAACATAAAACAAAGAAATGGGGAAATATTCATTACAGAGTGCTTTTGCTTGTATCCTGTACTAATAAACACAGTTGTCTATTTGGAAAGCTGCCTTCAATATGTTGATTTATTAGATACTAGCAGTGCTGCAAACGCCCAGCTTCTCTGCTTTTATAAGACAAGCAGCGGAAAGAGGGCTGCCTCACAGGAGGGCTATGCAAAATTAGCTTGTCTCTTTTTGTAAACACTGATTTATGCCCGTCAGCAGGGAGATTATTCCGAGCAATCAAGAGAGCTCATTGTCTCAACCTTTCTGTTTGCTTCTGCCAGGCCAAATTCTAGTTCTTCTTGAACCAGAGGGGATCATCTTGCTGACTTTAGCAGCCCTAGAGCATGGCCAAAACCCTTCAGGGGATTAGTTGTGATGAGTTACTGTTGATCTCATGGTCACTACGGACAAAATGTATCCGTAAATCCAGACTTGCTGCAGCAGTGCCCAGGCAAGCTCCAGGGAAGTTCCACATCCTGCTCTTGTCCTGTAAGTGCAACCAGGCAAAACCCAGCTGGCTGCAGTTGCATTCTCCATATGATAACACCCAGACCCAAGGGTTTGCTCGTCAGCACGTGGAAAATCTGAGTGTTTTCAATTTTACTGATTGGTTTGTAAAAGTAATCACATTTTACTCTTGAAACGAGATAATGAGGCAGCTCTGGCAGCTGCTCCCTGGCTGCATGATCACCAGGGTGTGAGGAACCAGGCAGATCCTCAGTGAGTGCTGCTGTGCATCACCAAGTGTCTGTCCCCTTCATTGGTCAGCTCAGAGACCCCTTTTCTTGAAGAAGACAGAGGCCTGGCTTCAGTTATGGCCCTGTTCAAAGCTCCCTTTTCCTCACAGCTCTTGGGCAGCTTCCTTGGGCTGTTTTCTATGTGATTTTAAACCTCTTTGCTTCAGAGGATGTGAGAACATGGTGTATGCTGGTGGTGTGGGTGTAAGCAGCAGCATTTCAGGAAACCCAATTGCCCAGTGAGGACAGAGGCTGCTTGAGGTGATGCTTGATGCTTCCATACTGTAGTAGCTCATATCAGGAAGGACCATGCATTTTTGCTGTCTTTTACAATTCTATTATAAATCTGAGGAAAATTACTGGTTTTCTTTAAGACATAGCTCTAGATGTTATGTTATCATTTTACTGTGCTCAAAGTCACAGTTCACAACTGGAGAAAAGCAAAGATACAGTGTCTCTTGAAACTTCAGAAGCCAATTGACAAGAAGTCTGATAAAGATGGTTGCATGAACAAACAAGTGTATGTTTGGTAGATCCTTGCTCTCCTTGCTGAGGATTGTGCTGATTTACACTGATCTGTGGGCTTAGGCACAGAGAGCACACAGGGGCTTGCTCTCCAGCTGCAGCAGAGCTGTGGACCTCTGTTTTGTAATGTCTCTAATTGGGCTGCTCTATTGATGCCATCACAGCTCCACTCCGACACTGCATTAGCAAGCATTAACACTGTGGGCAGGAAGCCCAGTTGGATGCAGAGTGCTCTGTCTCTCATATTGACCCATCAAGTCTTCTTTACAAAGCAGAAATAAGCAGCATCATTTCCTGTCCCTACCACTTTTTCCATTACATGGATCTGACAAATGCTATTCTTACCTGGAATCAGGGATTTAGCTTAGTATGTTGGCCAGGCATATTTAAGCCATTATCCACTCTGTGCCACACAGATGGAAGAGCAAACCTGGAATGGGTTGTCCAGGGAGCTTGTGAGTGCTCCAACCCTGGCAGTGTTCAAGACCAGGTTGGATGAAGCATTGGGTGACATGGTTTAGTGTGAGGTGTCTCTGCTTATGGCAGGGGGGTTGGAACTGGACAATCTTAAGGTCCTTTCCAACCCTAACTATTCTATGATTCTATGATTGGAACCCATGGTTATAGCCCTTCAGAACCCTTTTTTCATTGTCCTAAATTTTCATTAAAAAACCCTAAAACCATGGACGTGGTCACAGGTCTCCCTGCACAATGATGCCTCTATTTTTCCATTGGAAGCTTGTGTAATGACTCCTTTAGTGCCACCAGCACCATAGACTCATTTTCTCACCCCCCACACAGGGACAAGGTTCACTTTGGTGTGCCTAGACCCACAGATGAGTCTGTTTCTGAATGCCACCTGCCAAGGGGAGACTGACATTTCTGCTCATTGCCTGTTCCATTGCAGCACCCGTACCTACAGATCCTTCATAATCCTTTGCCCACATTGTATTTTTGCAGCTGGATTTCATTATGCTTACTTCTTCTTTTTTATGAATGAATATTAACTGATGCAAGCTCTCCTTCCATGATGCCTAATGCCCAGTGACAGATAAAAAATCGTGAAATAAACCTAAATTTGTTTCATATCCAAACATTTCTATTATTTATTTTTTCTACTGTGAGAACTTTGCAGGAAGATTACAAAGCCAGCTTTAAATATTTGCAATTTTTTTTTTTAATTGTATTTTTCAAGCATGAATTCAGCACTTGGGCTCAGAGAGAGAATGAAAACCTTGAGGATCCAATACAGCATCCATAATGCAGCAGTGCAAAACAGCAAAGATGAGGGCCTCCTGTTCCACATACAGTGCAAAGACCCTGGGAAGGACAGCATCAGTCCAGAAGAACACAGAGTATAGATCAGGTACCTACAGTACTGAAGGTGAAAAAGAGCCCCAGGGAGAGGAAATGATAAACTGTTTTCATGTGCTCAGTGACAACACCAGGGATAGACCTAGGTGTTCTGATGTCCTTGTAATATTGCTGGCCAGGAAAGCTCACCAGCACAAACTTCCCATCGTATCCACTTCCTCTTGAAATCTCCCCACTATCCTGCCCAGGCTTCCTGGATAAAAAAGCTGAAATTGAGGCAAAAAGGGCTCCCTTTCCCCTCTGCGAGGGAAATTCAGCCCAGATGGCTGCTGCGGCAATGTGAGGATTTTGGGAAGTGGGCTCTGGAAACAGTATTTCCTCACTTTGCAAGGGACACTGTGAAAGCTGGGTGCCAGTGTACAGCCTCCTGCCTGTTTCACAGCTGATCCCGCTGAACCCTTGCCTGCTTCACCATTCCCCCGCAGGCTGTGATGTTAGTTTTGTGCTGACTCCTAGTTTTGTAGCACCAAACTGCTCCACCTCAGGCCTTGCTTCTGCTAACTTCACAATTAATTTCAGCAATCAGTTAACCCTGGTTTCAGCTTTATTGCAGCCTGAAGGACTTCTGAGATAGATAGGAAGCGTGGGGCGATGGGTGGAGATGTTTAGAGGCATGTTTAAATACAGTTTTTCATACCTGGGCGATCCCAGAAAGCCATATAGCAGGTGATAACCTTGGATGCCAAACATTCTGCTCTGCTGATGAAAGCTCCCAGTATATCTGAGTGCCACATGCACTCCTCTCCTCTCCTGACAACTGATCTGCAGAGAAAGCAAGGAAGGAAGGAGCACAGTTGCATCCTTGTCCATTTGTTTAAGCTGTGACTATTATTTCTAGTTCCATTTTATGTATTTGCATTACATGGCAGGTGACATTTCTGTTTTGATTAGTATCACTGAAGAAAGGAGTAGGACAAAACAGGAACACTGTGTGCTATAATAACATTGCACAGGTCAAAGCCATGCATGATAAGACCGACCCCAAATACCCCCACAGCATAAGTGGCCTACAAGAGATGCTGGTCAGAGGTGCTGGGGTGGGTGACAGGATGCCTGGGTTCAGCTCCCAAGCATGTCATTTTATGGCACATAACTTGTGAAAAAGTGCACAAGCATTTTGAGAAAGATCTAAACAACAAGATAATATATTTTTTAAAGCTTCAGCAACAAGATCATCGTGTAAGGGCTCAACATTATTACTGGATAAGGATTTCAGCATAGTATATTAATACATAGTATATTAATACACTTAAGCAGTCAGGTATACAACGTCTTTCTAACATCAATTATAAGCAGAAGTATAAAGTGCATCTCCTTTGGGATGGTTGTCTGTGCATCACTAATGACAGCTCTGCTGTAAGGAGTAATCACATTAAATGTTCAAGTAAGAGAAAGATGTTAAGAAGCCAGGCTACAAGATATGAGAAGTTATTTCAAAGAAACCACCCAAGTACATCTGTTTCCCTCCAAATGTTATCTTAAACTCTAGTGCTGGGTTTTCTGGCAGAGAAATTAAGCTTCAGGCCGACTTTGATCACCCAGATATTCTTTTCTTTCTGTTTGCTGATCATGACCTTTCCTTACAGCAGCCTCAAAGAGCTGGAGGAGCTAGATTTTCCTCCGTTGTACCAAAGGACCTCTTCTGATTGCTACAAGGTGAGTGCTACTTTACCTATTACCTGCTTGCAAGCAGGCTGCCCAAGTGGTCTGTTTGCGCTTCCAGTAACAGCACTGTGAACACAGTGTTCCCAGCTCTGCAATTCGCCATGGTGCAAGCAGCTGGAACAAGTCGAAACCAAGCAGGAGACAGTATTGTTACCATATGTATTCCTTATCTTGATTTACTTTCATTGAGCAAGTTTTTAAAAGAGTTTTTAAGAGCTCAAGTGCCGTCAAGGATTCTAGCTACTTCCAGAAAAAACAAAGGCTACAGGTAGGAAGTTATGTTTTAAACCAACATGTTTCAAATGCTGTTTGTTTTCCCCACAAACATTCAAGCATGATATATTTCTTCCTGTCTTCTCTCCTCCTCCCCACCCCGACCTCCCACAAAAAAAAGCTGGGATAAAGTGCTACAGACAAAACTGAAAAGAAAGAGTATTAAGGCGAAATCATCTGAAAGTTTTCTATTTTGAAAACTATTTCCTTTAAGGATTGAGAGATAATGAAGGCATATGAGAAAAAATTCAGTGATTCACTCACTGTCTGATGTGTCCTGTGTCCAACAATTAACATAAGTTTGAGTGCAAATATAGAGATACTCAGTGCAGACAAGTTGAACACCTTTAGGATCTCTTACATAGTCCTAGATCTATGGACCAAGAAAATAATCTGTCAGAGTCGAAGAGCATCAGGTTACATGAAAGACACTTATACCCAAGAGGAAGGGGGCACACAGCTTCAGAGCCCATAGCCAGACTTGGAAAAATGGGACACATCGGTATGCTCTTCTAGTGAACAGACTCTGCTGACCTTGAAGACATGCGCCAGTTTCAAACTCACTAAGTTTGGGGGCTTACCATCACTGTTCCTGTGCCTGACCCTCTGTGTAAAGCCAGCAGTGCTTCCAACCATTGTCTGCCTGCAGCTCTTGCAGCGAGGTAATTTACCATCCCATTTTCAGGCTGCTTTGAACAGGTACATAGAGCAAAGCAGGACACCACCCATTTGCATTGTCTTCCTGCAAAGCTGATTTCAGTGGCAAACTACCGCTGGGTTCAACATAAATATCACTTGGTCCACTATAAATAGAAGTAGTGTCAGTTTTAGAAATAGTCAGAAATGCTTCCTGCCATCTTTTGCCAACCTTTGTCTCCTATTTTTAAGCTATTTTTCCATTCCAGTCACTGTTTTATCTTCCCTTTAATGTCTTTGCACGAAAGCCATTAATCTCCTGTATAGAAAACTGTCACATGCTTCTGGAAAATCAAAATATTCTGCTACCCACTAAATTGCCCTTATCTGTTGTGGCAATGGTATCTTCAAAGAATTCCTGAAGAGTAGTTAAGCATGACATGATCCTCCTGTGCCTCAGTCTATGCCGGCTTCCTCTAATCAAGCCAGGATCTGGTCACCCTTCTTTTACCACATACCTTGAAACAGCTCCCAAGCCTTTTCCCCGGAACAGATGTCCAGTTCACTGGCCGTATTGCTTCCCAGATTGTCTCATTAGTCTATTTTATTTTATTTTATTAAACAATAGTCATCTTTGCCAATTCCCAGTTCTCGCAGAGCATTTCCCCCTCCTTGGACCCTTTATAAATATGACCGCTTCCCTGATTCCTGTGCATACTCCCTCAGAAAAAAATTGGGTGTATGATATGGAATCATGGAGGATTTCTGCACTTGGTAAGTCTTGGGAGCACTTCTAGACAGACCTTTCTCTTCTACACATGGAAGTCTAAACTTAGACCTGAGCAGGGTCTTTTTTCCAAGAAAGTTTAAAGCCTTCATTTTCTAGACATCAGTTACCTATTCTCTTAATCATTTTGTGTAATAGCTAATGATTGTTTGGGTTTTTAAAGGTCAATATGTCTTTGGAAACTAAAGCTAACTTAAATCAGCTCCCTTGAGCACTGTTTCAACACTCCTACCTCCAACCAGAGGGTTGTCTGGGGGACAGGGACAGGAAGCAGTAATTGTCCCACCCCTGGGGCAATGGGCTGCTGCAGAGAGATGAAGACCATAATTCTGTGTTAGCCAGAGACATCTCTTTAGATAGCTCTGTCTTGCTTCAAGTGGCCATGCTGGCTCATGGATGCCCAAGATTGGACTGTGTTTAAGTACTGCTCTATGTCAGAAAAGTCCATCTGGATGTATTGAGAGGTGAAAGGCATCAGTGGAGAACACTTAACTCCATCTGCACTCATTAAAAGAAAGTTTTTTTCTAGACAATTGGCTCCGGGCCCCAAATACTGCTCGGTCCTGACCAGATTCAGGTGTGATCTTCCCCTCCCACGCACACATATTGCTAACATCTGTTAATATTCTTCTGGTTCGGTTTCTGAGCCCAGGAAGCGCTAACCTTGACACACATTTAATTTCAAGTGCAGCAAGATTGTTGATGGTAAAGCACTTACTGAGCCTTCTTGGATGAATACATAAGTTAATAGCTTTCTGTTGGACTCATGTATATGCATTATGTTAATGACAGCTTTTACATGAATTCCTGTAGGGAAACAGCATACAGTCTATATTAATATCCTGTCTCCATTTGAGTCTGAAAATTCACATGTTAATTGATTAACAGCAGCCAGGAGGAATGAATAGCAAGAACACCAGGCCAGTTTTGGAAGGACTGGCCAGCACATAAAAGGCTTAATGGATCTCTGCAATAGACCCAGCCTTGACCTCACTGAAAGTAATAGTAGTGTTGTGCTTATTTCAACAGGAACTAATAGAGGCTCAATAGCTATACCTTGGCAACAGGAGATCTAAAGAATGTGATACCACAATCTCTTTGCTTCATAATTAAAAATATTGAATTAAAAATACTGTCTACACCCAGAGCTGCTTGGCCAAAGCCTATTCAGAAGTATGAAGCTACCATCCACAGTAACTCAGTTACAATGCAAGAAAAGAGGTGATCTAAAAGCAAGATAGGATTTTCTTTCTTTTTGAAAGTAGCCTGTACCATCCCCACACTTTCAGCACATTGCTTTTGGGCACAAAAAAATAACTTCTTGACACTTAGGCTGACCTGTAAGCAGCTTTAGATCTTTTTGAATATGTACATATTCTGCAGCAATTCTCACATAGGGTAATTTTGACAGTAAGGAGAGCTCAGCCCATCCTCAGTGTTCCTTTCTCCTACGGGATTTGTGCAGTGCAATTTTCCTGGTTAAAATGGGTCAGCAGGACTCCACAATATGTCCAGGGAGGCCCCAGGCTGGCCCAGGCTTGTCATCTCAGAGGGGCAGAAGTAGGGAGCAAGAAGACCATGGACTTCATGAATTCATGAAAAATGATTGCATTTTTCCTACTCACACACCATGCTGCAGCTCCCAGATCCCTTCAGTAATCCCTGAGTGTTGTCCCACATAGGAGTCAGCCCCTTCTGTCTTTTTGAGATGAATTAGGACCACTTTCTCCTCCAAACCACAAGGATGAAGCCATGCAGGTGAGTGAATCTGGTGTGGGGATTCCATGGGGCTGCAGGCCACTTGCCCTGCTGTTGGTGAGAGCACCTTCCTCCATTTGAGCAAGTTAGAACATCATTCCTCTCCACCAGCACATACTTGCTCAAGAGCTTGAGGGTGACTGACAGCAAGGAGGGTCTTCTCCTGCCTTTGCTCATCCTGTCTTCAGGCTTTTGCTAGGAAACTAAAATAATGATGCTGAAATGGTTTTGACTGAGTCAACCTCTCACTCCTCTGCAGTTAAAACCACTTCACACTCAGATGCTTCTCCCAGCACTGCACAAACAAGGATTGTTTTCTAGAAGAAAGGTTCTGCACGTAAGGATTGTGTTGTAAATCATCTTTTTCATTACATGTCTAATAAGCATGAGTAAATCTCAGGCAAACATGATCTTAAGAATTTTGAAGTGGTCTGTAGACTGTTACTGGGCTATTCAGGGCTTGGGACTTGGGTTTTTAATGAGATGCTCTCTCTGTTTCATCTCTTCATTCCCAGCCAAAAATCATATCAGGCAGAAGATTTAACATGTTTTCTTCTGAGGCTGGTGGGTTGTTAGCGAACACACCAGCCAGCTCTTTCTTGAATACATAAATCCATCTAAATGGTCTAGATATTTCTCCAGCTTTTTCGATTATTTCATTTACTTCTTGCTCACAGAATTTGGATTTAGTGTTAAGTAGGTTTCATTTGGCAAACACTCGTTAACAGATGTGTTTCAGTGAACCGTGAGCGCTGGGCTGTCATTTAGGTGGGCAGGGAATAAGGTTGCTCTGCTACACAATTCCTCTTTGGCCTGATTTAATCAGGTTAAATCAGCCTGTCTATTCCTGCAGTGTCCTGTGGGCTAAGAAAGACTGAAGATTTAACATGCAGTAGGGTTCCTGAAGGAAGGGACTATCCTGGTGGCAGACAAAGACCATGTGTTCTGCATGAGGTAAGGAGGTGGCTGGAAAGCCCTCTGGCTGCCAGAAAAAAGGGACATGTGTGAAGTAAAACAGGACATCTCTAAGTTCCTCTGCTACTTCAGTTCCCTTTGCCAATAAATAGAATAATAATCCAATGAAAGTCCCATTTTTTTGTGCGTCTTGTCCTTATGCCCTGCAAATTCTTCTGTGGCCTTGCAAGGCAGCTTGGAACTCTGAAGATGTGTTGGGCTCTAGGGCCAGAGGAGCAGTGAGAAAGTCCAAGAAGCTACTGCTTTCAATTGCTTTTTTAAGGAAATGCTTCACATTACATACTGCTAGTTGCATACTGCTAGTTGCCATATGAGCTCCTCAGTGACAGGATGGATACACTTGTCATACATTCAGCAGGGCATGGTATTTCCAGACCTACCTGCACCCACCTCCAGTGCAGGACACACTGGTGCAAGCCACTAGAGCTCTGATAAGAAGTCACTGGCTACAGAAAGGTGATCAGCAAACTCCCCAGGTTTACAAAGCAAATCCCTTCATGCATGCGTCTAGCTAAAATATTTCTTCCATCAATCAGTTTTTCTGATACTATTTCTCTTGATTCATCTTCTCCAATGAGTCAAGACAGCCATGCCAAAAGCCTCTCCACCTATGCAGCAGCTGCAAGCCAGTTCACAGGCCTTGGCTCCGTTATCAACTCAGTAGCTGCCCAGTGACTTTAAGGCTTTTTAGGGTGTGCATGGAGTGTATGTGTGTGATTCCCTGGCATCAGGGCAGGGGAGATGGGGAGCACCAGCACTGGGGTTACACAGAGGGGTTATGTCCAGATCCCAGCAGGGTTGGTTTAGCTCAGACTCATTTTCAAGCCATCCCTGAATTCTTCGGTTTGTTTAGGTGGAGCAAAGGAGGAAATGGAGGCTCCTTTGCCAAAGTAACCAAAAAGAGGGGAAAACAAGGGAAGGAAACCCAAAATGATGATTAAAGATCCTTTTTCCAGGCTCTGCTGTAAAGTGATATCCAGTGACAGGGAACACACACACACATCTCACCACTTCCTCTATCTTGGAAGATGACAGGAAGGAATAGGCCCTTTTTCTTTGAGGATGGGCTAAGTTAAACCCTTAAAAAGAAACAAAGACAATTTGTAGACCCCTGATAAAAGCCCTGCGTGTGGCATAGAAACTTTCCACTTCAGTCCAATGACTTTGTTGTAACCTTATCGCCTGCTGCTGACTTATCCAAACAGCTGCCTCCTACCTACTTATCTCTGGAGAGGGGTGGGGAAAATCACAGTATACAACAAAGAGCTGCAGACCACACATGCAAGCACACAGTCAGAAAGTCCTGTATGTGCAGGACTATGAACTTCCATGGGCAGAAAATCTCCAGTTATGAAAAGCGGGATTTACCTTCTTCTTGTTCCTGCTCCTGCCACAGTTACAGCAAAAATGGGTGTTTACTCTCCGCTTGGATTTTACCCAAGCAGATGAATAGCCCTTCACAAGGCTTCTCATGGCACAGTTCTCATTCTTCCAGCTTTCAGGGAGCAGTTCGCTCTGTATTGAACTGTTTTCTGTGGAAGCACCTTTGAAATGATCCTCCTTCTTTTTCTGGTGAAGTGGAGCCCACCTGAATGTTGAAAACAGTTCTGGCTCCTTTGTACATAGAAGGAAATTAAATAATTGCCTCAATTTCAAAGACCTCAGGTCTGGATAATGGTGTATTACAGTGGCAGCTCCTAGCCATGCTGCTGTGCTGAAACTTGGATGCTTTGGGATGAAAAAGAATCCAAGGAGTTATTTGCTTCAGCTCTGCTTGGAGCAAGTGCTGATCTCTTACATAGAGNAACTACTTTGAAGGACAACTGTAATGAACATTTACAGACTACTACATGGACTGACTCATGATCTCTTACATAGAGAGCTTGTCCAAGACCAAGGTGTGCACTGGGTGTATGACAGGCAGGAAGCCTATTTTATATCACTGATTTGCAGGTTACCCTGGGAGCTTGTGGAGTCTCCATCCTTGGATATATTCAAAAGCCATTTGGACATGGTCCTGGGCAGCCTGCTCTAGTTGGCCCAGAGCAGAGGCATTGGATAAGATGCCTTTCAGAGATCTCTACCAACCTCAACCCTTCTGTGATCAGTTCTGTGACATCACTGGCATTGTGGGAGCCCTTGCAAATTTCTTTTGGCACAGAACAGCCTGATTTCTACTCCAGTAGAACCCAATTCTTCAACGGCTTGCAGATTTTTTGATGCATTGCATAGTCCCTTCAAGCTGGCATTGCCCCTGTAGGTCCTAAAAGAGTGTTGTATGCAGTTACTGCAAACTGGGGCCAGTGGCAAGCCAGATCAGGTGCTAGCATTAGTGATAGGGTTCTCTGTTAGATGCCATTCCTGAGCTTGCTCTGATTTCATAACACTTTTAGCAGCTTGCAACTTGCTTGGCTCGATAAAAACGTTTTCCTAATATCTAGTTGAAATATTCTTCATCCATTGTTTTTTATGCAGCTCTTCTTGGTCCCTCACCTCCTAACATCAAGAATCCATGTTCCTTGTTCTCTTTGTGGGGCAACATTGTCTTTTTGCCATACATCACTTATCAAGCCCAGTACTATTCCTCTGCCTCCTGTCTTCTTTCCCAGCCCTACACCTGGGGTCCCTCTGGCATATGGACTTGAATCTACTGCCTTGACACACAGAGTAAAATATTTCCCATATTTGAGTCCTCATATTTTAAGGCTACAGATCAGTTTCCAAACTCAGCTGTAAGTCTGTAAACCCAGGGTGATTTCCCTTGGACCCTCAGGACTTACATCCACCGGGTGGAGGTGGGAAGTGTGGAGCCCACAGGACTCACTCACTGAAATGAAGGTTTTCAGGAATGCAGGTAATGGTCCAGCAAGGTCCAGCATACCCCAAAATGCTGCTCTCAGTCCTGGGGGTCCAGTCCCCCAGCAGCCTACACAAGGTGTATTCATCTCTGTGGAAGCAGAAGTTGGCCCAGAGCGCTGGTCTTGTTGAGACAGCTGTACATAGCTAAGAGATTTTCAGCTCATTATTCCCTTAAACTTCCAAATTGAATTTTGCCCAGGCCAAATAAAATTCACTGCTCACAATGTGAGCATCACGTTATTCCTTTCTGAGAAAGGTGCTTCACCGTCCTCCAGTTTTTAGCCCTTTCCTCTAAATCATCGCAATCCTGCTGTCAATAAGGAGAGCAATGGAGCTTTTTGGTGTTCTTCCACGCAGGTCAGTTGTTTGCATCAGCACAATTTGTTTTATGAGAGACACAGCCCTATGCAAAATGTTGCTTAAACTTCAGCACTTACTGTGTGCCTCTGATTTTTAAAATGACTGAAATCTCATTCTTTTGTTTTGCTTTTGTTAATTTGGGACCAGCTCCAGGTTCAATTTAATCCAAAAGCAAAGGTCATCCTAAACTCAATGAGAACATTGGACTGGATAGCCATAGCAGCTTCTTAGTATGCAATATATATATTTTAAACACAAATTATAAAGGATAGCAGATAAGGTACAGCTTCTACTAATTTGTGCTGTGAATGGGTGAAAAACAAAGCTCAGGGGAGTCAGAGATTCATTTGGTCATTTGGAGATGCCAAATCTTGAGCTTTTTCTGAAGAAGTTGTAGCTTTTTTACTGTTTTCCTAAGAAGATGGCTGCACAGCCCTGTGAGTGCTTGGGGATCTCTGCTTTCTCACTCCTGCGCATTGTGAAGAGGAAGGTTGCTGATATGAAACCTAAAGGTTCAAATAGAAAAGTCCAAATAAAATGGACCTGAAATCTTGTTATCTTAAAATCTCCTGATCACTGACCCTCACCCACTTGCAATAAGCAGCACTGCAAAGGCTTATTCAAAATGTGGACTCAAACTAATCCTCTGTAGAAGTCTGCCATCCTGGGAGATGCAGCAGGAGAGCCTGACCCCCTTCAGCTAGAAAAGCAATGGTGAACCTTACAAGGAAGCCCTTTCTGACTTCATTTTTGCATTCAGATTCAATAGAGGATTTTTTTCTGTTGGAAAATGAAGATGCTGTATGAAATTTTTTTGTGAACATGGCTTTAAGATGTTTTGAAGAAACTTTCATGCATATAAAATGAGTTTAAAAGAAAAATAAATACAGGAATGTTCAAGCAGATCAGCACTTTTTAATGGGTTGAAAACTGAGAGGTTTGAAACCACTCTGAAAATCTGCAAAATCTGATGGGAAAGGAAGATCTTCCCAGCAGGTGTTCCAGCTGTGCTGGACAATTCTGGAAATGAAATGACAGTGCTGTGCAATCATTTTCCACTAACTGCAGCAGGGCTATTTTACCAAGTCAGCTTTGCTCTATTTAAATGCTCTCATGCTAACACCTTTTTAGTTAACCAAACCCAGTGTTTCCACCCCCTTTTTAGTGAAGCTCTACAAAAAGATGCAATGAAACGCAAATCCTTCTGAAGCTTCCCCGGTTTCAGATTTCTCCGAGCTCAAAACTCAACCCAGGTTCATCCAAAAGTTCAGGAAGGGTTTGTGAACTTTCCTAGCCCAACTGGGTTGATTTATGACTTTGTGTCACAGCTACACCAAGCACGTGGCTTCAGCACACAACAGAACTCGGCAAGCCTGAGTGCCGAGCCAAGCAAATCAGAACCACGACCTCTCCCCTTCCACCCTCTCCTCTTCCCATAAAGGGTGGATGCTGACCATCCCCAGAGGCTTTCTGGGCCATCACCTAATAAAAGAATTGATCTTTGGAAAGCTTTAAAGCATCTACTTGTGCTGAACTTTCAGGAAAATGGTCCAGTCTCACAGGGACTCATCCAAAATTAAATAAAAGAACAAAGCAAGAAAACAGATGCTCAGTGTTAGGTATCCTAATTCTTGTTTTGCTGACCAAATAGCGGGGCTGATCTGCACACGCGGCTGAGAGTACAACAGCTCCTGGTTTTAATCAGAGCTGTTGTTTAGATGACCAAATACAAAGCAGAAGAAATCTCGTATTGGTACTGCTTCGAAAATCCTGTCCTTCAGCTGCAAGCAGTGCTCCTGGCTGGATGCAGATGAAGGAGGCTGCTCGAGGCTGCAGGCACACTCAGTGACATGTAGGGACACAGGGAACACATGGGAAACGCAGAAATTTGCAGAGATGCAAGGGCAGTTTGGTGCCTTCCCCACTTTCTGCCTTCCTGCCTCCCATCCCTGGGTAGGGGGCCTGATCCAGCCAAAACATGCCAAAGGCCATGTTTGGATGGTCCCAGTTGGTGTGAAGCATCTCTCCGTGCCTTATGATGCTCCATGCCTTGCTCAGCATTACAGAAGTACCTTGGCTGTGTCCAGCAGCACGGTGGTGACTGAATGCCATTGCTCCCACACTCCAGACATTCATCTGCAGTTTTGGCTTTCCTGATCTGGAAGCCTGGCGTGAAGACCTTATTCCAGCCCAACTGCTCAGAATCTAGTGGCCACATGTGTTGTTAGGATGCACTGACAGTCTGTCACCCTGTCACGCAACACCAAGCTACATGACACAGTGGCATAAGGCTCCAGACAGCCCTGTTGTTGTTTGTACATCTTTGAATCTAGAAACAGCAGTGGGTGATCCCTGCAGTAATGAGGTGTAAACACAAACAGTTTTGGCTTTCTCTTATGAGTAGCTTGCACCTCTGTCCCAGAGTGTCTGGGCTAATACTGTCCTTGCAGTGGTGAGATCCCTGCCAGTTGCAGTTGCTTGTCATGTTGCTGCCAGCTGGTGCAAGCCCATGTTAGGTGGGTGACAGCCAAGACAAACATGCTTCGTGAGCTCATTACATCTTAGCTCACACTGCTAGTGAGCTATCTCCAGCTCTGCGGCTGCCTTGGGGGCCTTGAAATCAGCTCTGCTGGGCTTGCCGGTGGGGATTTTGGGTTGTTTTGCTGTTTTCCCTGGAAAAAAAAAAGATAAAGCAGAAAATATTGATTCAAAAGAAAACGTTGACTTGAACTGCGCTGAGGTCAGGGTGTAATAAAAGCATTGCGTGCAGGGCCCTGTTTAGCTGCAAAGCTAAGATTTTTACACAAGTCCTGAGGGAATGAAAGGAAAGAGGATTTCCAGCACTGGTCCACTAGAAATGCAGCTTGTGCTCCTGCATGTAAAGTGCCTGAGCTGTGGGAGGAATCAACATGTCCAGTGGGTACCAGAGCATGCTCCTCTGCATCTGCTTTGTCTTTGTCATGAGCCAGAGAAAAGGTGGGTGCTGGGTGGGAGATGTGACTGCTGCACAGAGATGTTGAGCTGGAGGAGCCATTTTCCTATGCTTGGAGTCAAGAGCAAAAAGCTCAGTGAAGACTGGTGCTGCAGCAACAGAAATGGCAGGGATGATGG
Source organism: Agapornis roseicollis (assembly GCA_002631895.1). Classification (NCBI taxonomy): domain Eukaryota; kingdom Metazoa; phylum Chordata; class Aves; order Psittaciformes; family Psittacidae; genus Agapornis; species Agapornis roseicollis. Next base: position 84,764 of record NDXB01007456.1, on the reverse strand, counting down.
ATAAGCCACAGCACCCCATGACACCAGCAGTAAAATAGCTATTGACTTCAGGGTCCCTCAGCCACAGCCTGGACATAAATAAATGAGAAGGAGCGGAGTTTTCAGGCTCATCCAGAGATGTGCAAACTCACATGTATTCTGGTCTCTTTCCTTGGCGCTACCAAGAAGAACCACTAAGTACTGCAGTTCATCTGCTGCCTGGTCATGCCTGAGGATGGAGGAGCTCCTTCTTGCTCACCAGGGATTCTGGCCAGGGAATGCAGAGGCAGAGGAGGTCAGCTCAGCAAGCGAGCAGAGGGCTTCAGCCTCTGGGCTCTGGAACTAACACTTTTCTTCCCACTAGGAACTTTGAATCCCCTCTCCCACACTAGGTTAATGAATACAAAGGAATTTTTTAAGTAAGTCCCTTGCTCACTTCTGTTTATCCTTTGGGCTTTCTCTCCTCTGATGGTACCACAATGTGGCGTCTGCCGTGCTGCCAATGTGGAGGGGAGTGGGCTCCAGCATGCACAAACAGAGAGCGCGGTGTCTCTGGCAGCTGGTGGAGCAGCATCTCAGGTTTCCTTTCATTTAATGGTTCACATACCTCTCTCCGCGTCTGTGTCTGATTTTCAGGGCACGACCTTGATTTTACATCAAACATTCCCTATGTCTCTCCTCATCCCACTGCTGTCTGGCTAGATTACCAATGCTAGAGCTGATCTTTCTATTAAAATGTTTGGGTTTTATTATTTTTCTAACCTAAAGCCCATCTAAAATGCAAAGCCTTGTTCATCTTTTCCTCAAGGGCTCCTGCACTTTGATTCCTCCTCCTCCCTACTGCTGACAGACAGCTGTGAAGTGCAATGCATCTGCAGGGGCTGAAGCTGGAGGCAGCTGCTGTCCTCTGTATACTTACCGATACCATAGGTAGCTGCTGTGATCCTCCTCTTGCTCATAAATCAGCTCATAAACATGCAACATCTGGGGTACTTCCTATGTCACTGGCAGCTGTTGCAAAACGAATACTGCTAGTAGAGAAGTTCCACTGACAGCACAGGTACATCCCTGTTTGTTGGCACCTGACTGCTGCTTACGACTAGGAACAAAGAGATGCCTGGCCAGCATTTTTGCATTGAATATTTGGATCTTGATGAGGATGAGGACCAGATAATTAGGACATAGGTGGTAAATGTGGGTCATTTTGTTCCCAACAGAGTTTTCAGCCTGATCCACATTCTAGAAGGCTAGGTCCTTTCAAGCTACACCTAGCACCCCAAGCATCCTTCAGAAGTCAGTAGCGATGTGTCACTTTCCCCCTTTTCCAGCTTGGAAAATGACCACACTGCGGATCGCTCATAACAACACAGGAAAGCAGTGCTGCCTGAGAGCTCCATCTCACCCTTTAATCCCAGGCCACCTTTCCCCTCATTAGTTTTCATTTAGGGCCTTACAAATTAAGCCTGTCTATGCTTTTGTGTGGCTATTACCAGGCCTTGTAGCAGGGAGAGTTGTGCCCATATGCCCACTGCAACAGCATTGCCTTCTCCTGTGCCCTTTGCCTCTGCACAGTGGTGGGTATATGTGTGAGTTGTGAAATGCCCCAAGACCCTCTCACGTGAAAGGCCCTAGATGCTGCCACTCTATGGAAAACCTTCCTCTAGTTAATCCACCCACTGACTGCCTCCAGCATGGAAGCTTTAAGTAATGTAAAGAAGCCACATTTCATGTCCTCGGATGTGACCAGGCTTCCCAGAGTAAGTATGGACGGGCCTTGCATTGTAATGACGGCTAACCTAAAGACCCACTATTTGGTGAAAATTTTCCACCTAGGACCAAGTATCAGGGCTTTTCCCACAGCAGCACTGGGAGCAGAGGTAAGGTCCTGGACTGTAGGAACTTTAAACAGGAACAAGGCTGTTTTTGAGCTCTCCTGAAAGAGGAAGGATATGCTATGAAAGATAAAACCTCCCCAGATGACACAGAGCATGGCTAAGGAGAAGTCAAACTGAAAAATCCATGAGCAGACGCGTTCACAAGACAATGACACACAAAGACAGACACTTTGGAAAGCCAAGAACAGATACGTACCTCCATTCCCATTTCACAGCTACAAGCAGAGCTGCACAATTAGATGCATAGGTGGTGATGACAGCAGGCACCATCTGTGCATGTGCAATAGCAAGACAAGCCCCTGCATGCTGCTGCAACCACAGTATAACCCGTGCTGCTCTTTATCCCCATAGTGCCTATGTGAGCCCTGTTCCACCACCAAAGCCCCACCATGAACTCCCTGTGCTCTAACCCACAGGGTGACCTCAGTGAAGTTCAGCCTGGTGCAGGCAAGATGCTCTGGGAAGATTCCCCACCCTGCCTCTCAGGGCCCTCGCCTGCTATCGCAGGCCCTTACTAATGGGATACATCTGACCCACCGGTGTCTTTGAAAGCCCTCCAAGGATCTGTTTCAAGAAACACATTTGGTTTCACACTGAATTTACAGAGTGAAAGTTTTACCAGCTGGAGTGGCCTGAACCAGAGCTGGTCTTTCCACGAGGAACAAATCACATATTAGATCCAGATCCTTCCTGGTTTCAGCTTTCCTCTCTGCTTAATCTGCTCATTACCTTCATGGGAGAAGAGACTGGAAATTGTGAAGGTCTAAACTCCACCCTCTGGGGAAGGAATTTATTAAAAGATTAACAAGCAAAGATTCTGTTTTCTTGCCCAGAAGTCTTTGCTGCATCTTGGACTCCTTTTCAATGAATATCAAGCCAAGAGCAAATTGCAATTAAATCAGATGCTCCAAGTGCGAATGGCCAAGTGGCACCCAAAGAAGAGCAAAGCAAGCTCCAATCCTGCCTGTTTCAGACTCTCCTGAAGACCCCAACAGCAGCAGGCTTTGCTCAGGGAAGATGTGCTCCCCCACAGCCTCTGAACACTTCCCAGGGGAGGTGAAGCAGCAGCGTGTTCCAGTTATTAAGCAGGAGAGCTGGGGTATGGGCAAGCGACTTGCACAAGGAGACTTAGTAACAGAGCCAGCAACAGAATCTGTGCCTCCCAAACCCGAGGATAATCCCTTATCTCTCTGATCAGGGTTCATTCCCTGTCTGTAGGCAGTGTTGTGGTGTGGTGATGGATATTTTCCGTTTCAATTAACTTGGACTTAGTAAAAGCAAAAAGAACTGTGTCTCTTGTGCCTTAGCCCTTATCAGGAAGAGATGAATGACCCAGGCGAGAAAACTCTGACTTTCATTTGTGTGACTAAGCAATATCCTGAATAATTTCTGTTCTGCAAATTACATATCTGAATGATGTACCTAAAGGTCAATGCTGATTACACATATTCAAACGTCAGGAAGCATTCAGATAATTGTCATGCCGATAAATAAATTCTGCAAGTCTCTGCATGGGCTGTAAAAGTATACATTAAGGAATGAAAAATGAGTCCTTACAACAATATTAGCTCAGTTTTAGATGGAGCTGGTGAAACAGTTAATGATAACGCAGAAGAGTATGATTAATATTTTTGTTCTGTACTTGAAAAGAAAAAGATGATCTGTTGGGATGACATAAGGGTGATAAAGTGCTCTCCAGAGCATTGCTGAGAAGAATGACAGACAACAGCTGTTAGGGATAAATAATTCTAAATTGCAAAGCCCAGATAACTCATACCCTGCAGTCCTTAGAGAGCTGTCTGGAAGATGTTTGGCCTGTTGGCATTCATTTTTAATAACCCTGAGGGTGCCAGCGAAGTTCCAGTGGACTGGAAAAGGTGTAAGTGTGTGCCAGTGTTTAAAAAAAGACAGGGTGGAAATATCTGACATCAACCCCAGCCCAAACAATGGAGAAGATGACATGGGATTCATGTATGACAGACGTAAAAGAGACAGAGCACCAGTGTCAGTTAGCAGTGTTTTATGGAAAACAGGTCTCATTTAACTTTCTGGTGAGTTTATAAATGTGTCTGGTCACAGCAGTTCCACCAGCAGGCACCACACAGAGAATGGTGGAGAATGAATGTTTTGCAACACCTCCAGACAACATGTGAAACAGTTGAGGGGCTGGATGGCTGGCAGGCGCTAATGGAGGTGACACACATGGGAACACTTCTGGTAGGGCCCTGCAGGAACCTCCTCCAGACCTGACACTTTACAGCATCTTCCTACAGTGATCTGGAAGAAGTCACTAGTGCTAGCGACAGAATTTGCAGGTGACCGTGGGACTGGTGTGATACCAAAGGGTTTGATGATCCCTGGCAATGAAGGTAATTGGAAAGCTGAAGGCATTCAGACAAAATGCTTTCAGTACAATCAAAAAACCAGGTCCAAGTAGCAAGGAAGACATCTGTGCCTATTTTGTACGGACCTCTAGCCTGAATGTTGCCTTCCTCATGGAAAAGCAGCACAGCGTGAACCTGTGAGATGATGATACCAGAAAAGGACTAATGGAGCCCTTGTTGAGAATGCTGAAGGGGCAGACATGGTTGTGTCAGGACAACCAGAAAGCTGATGAACCCCTGCAGCAAACAGCTAGAGGAAAATGGTGTTGTACATCCTGAAAAGTGCTTCCCTGAGAGCTTGATCAGTTCTGACCTGGAAAGAAAGGAGCAGTCATGTCCCCTGTATCAACAGCATTTCTCAAGGACGATTTGCAAGGGGTGAAGTTACTTTGCTACACAAACGAACAGCAGCATGGTTCCTCCCTCGGGTAGGATGGGTTTTACCCTTGCAACTGAAAAGACACTGCACTGCTGATCTGCAAGGGCTATTTTTGGTTACCGTGTGGTGTTCATTTAAGCCCCTTCATCCCGGTAATCCCTGCACAAAGAGGTGTTGCTGGTAGCCCTGAGCTGCATTATCCATAGGCTGAGGTGAACATTCATTTTCTTTTAAAAGCAAGCAAAAAAAGCCACTGATTTGAGAAGCTGGAGCAATGAGGACATGAGGACAGTGGGGACCCACCTGCCAGATGGCAGCTCTGCATGGCAGCGAGGATGCTTGCTTGCTGGGGCCAGGGTTCAGGTTTTCACCAGGATTTGTACTCCAAGTGCTCTCAGCCAAGCTGTGCATCATCCCAGTCTAATGGCACGCACAGGAATCACACAGCACTGGCAAGTCTCAAAGCCCTGGCATCTGGAGGAGCTTGGATGGAGGCATTGCTGCCTGGTCCAAGTCCTGCTTGCAGATGATGGACTATCCTGGAGGAAACCAGGCAGGATTCCCAGGGTCAGGCAGTAGGTGATTAATAGCCCATTACCAAAAAGTTGTGATACCATGGAAGGGAAGGAACGAGCTTGTGGGGTGAGCATCAAATAGTCTGATTCTGGGAAATTAACATTCATGCATGGTTGCTTTTGAATCTCCCCCTCTGCAGTACTGGCAACACAGATGCACCACTGCATGGGGGCCAAGAGGAATAAAAACCATGGCCAAAAGGCTCCTCATCCATAGGGGAGAAAAGGCTGAGACAAAACTGGATACTCACTTTTGCCTAAGCCAAAAGGCCTATAAATCACCAGTCCATTCCTCCTCATAGAAGAGCTGTCCCTTCAGTGACAGCAAAGGCTAAATGTTTCCTTGTCTCTTATACCGATTTGGTTTCGTTACATCAGCTGGAAGTTTATGAACCCACATGCAGCTAGAGTGCATCAGTGTGAATAACCTAGTGAGCTCTTAGCTTAGATAATAGAAAGCTCTTTTTTATATTTCAGAAGAAAATTCCCTTTCATTCCATCTACGAATGCATTGTGTTAAGTGTTCCTGGGAGCAATGGGAGGATTTTGTCTGGTGCATTACTGAAATGCTGTCATGTTTATTAATATTTCCAAATTGGCCTAAGCCAATGCACGTCATTACACGGGCAAACAATAAACAATCATTCATTTATCAAATTCAACACCCATCACCAAGGACTGGTTATTGTATTGCAGGATTAGCTACACATGCTGCCTCTCACTGCAGTCACAGCTCAGCAATACCAAATCCCTACAAAAGCCCCGGAGATTCCCCAGGCCCTGCTCTATTACCCTGCCTGGCAGATAAATGTGTGCAGTGGAAATCGGAGTAAAGCATTGTGTGAACATGAAAGGAGAGGGGGGAAATGAACTGCTTGTCATGCCCTGAAATAGGAAGGATCCAAGTAATCAGTGCATCCCACCTGCCCCTGACATCCCACGGTGCTCATTGAGATGCAGAGGGAAGCGCAGCATGGAGCCGCTGGCCAAGGATACCCCAGCTCGGGGACAGGCAGCTCTGAGCACCTGCTTCCTTCGGGATCAGATCCAGCCAGTGTCTGCTGCTGCCACCACGAAGACAGAAAAGCCCCTTCATGACACCAGATGATGTCATCTGCAGGAGAAGAAGGGAATATTCAAGCACTGGGCTCTGCATCAGCAACAAACTTACTAAAAGACGTGCCCTGAAATTCTGGGATTTCAGCACTCCACCCCCACTTTGTTCAGACCCCTGAGATGCAGCCAGGGATGAAGAAAAGGGGAGGAATTGCTGCTCACTTTCCAGGGAGAGTTCCTTAAGGCCATAACAAGCAAAAGCCAAAAACAAGTGCCCCCTTCAGCTAAGGGAGCCTTGCCTCTGCTTAAACATTGCAATATAAAGGAGTACTTCTGATCCACTAATTAGCAGTTGAATCCTAGGACAAGTGGATCAATGCCACAGTCCTAAACCTGATCTTCAGCACAAAAGCCATCATGGCACCCCATGAATGACATCTTCATGCTGTGCTCACTTTGCTCAGTGAGCTCACAGTGCCATGAGCCATTTTGGGGAGCAGTTTGTTCTCTGCCACAATGCTGGCACAAAGGGGCTGTGAGATCCAGGACTGGCTGAAGCCATCATCACTCGTGAGCCTGTACTTGTGACTGTTAAATGACATCTCTATTATGCACACGGTAAAAATCTCTCTACCTATGGGAAAATACGCTTTGGGCAGCAAATTTTATTTGGAATCAAGCAGATGAACAAGATCCCTGGAAACACCTCTTTGGAATGGCTTTCTGCTCCTCTCAATAAGAATTAAATATGGCACTACTACCATCTAGCACATCTGGTAAAGACCAGCAATTTCATTTAGCTCTTTCCTATGCACAGGTACCCTCACATTTCCCAGCGAGATATGCCAAACCCATTTTGAGTCTTAAAAAGCAACATATTCCTCAGGCAACCTAACCGGAAGCTTGTGACACCAGTCTAGTAAGTATTGCACCCTGACTTGGCTGCTTTTGGGAGGGCAGCAAATACTTTGCAGGCTGTGGGGAAGAGGGAGTTAAGGCATAGCAGGTGTCACACACAGGGTAGATGGGTGTACTTGGCACAACTCTAGTGCCAAATCTGGCCTTCAAATGCTGAAGCTCTGGAGCTGTGATGCTGTACCTTCCTGTTGTCTTGGAATAAGTAAATATTCCCAGTGAGCTATTCAGGAGATGCCCTTAGACCAGCTTGGAGAGGCACAGGACACCAGTTACTATTTCAAACCTTATCTGCTGTTGCCCTTTGCGATTTCTAACAAGTCATTGGCTACTTTCTTTGCTCCTATTGAGTGCTGAGTGGCACTGAGAGTATTTGGTGCTCCTCTCTGGAGGCTGTAACCTGCAGTTTCCCTTTCTGCAGGCAAATAGGATCTAACTGTACAGGAAAGGGTGGAAGGGCTAAGTCCTGCTGAGCAAAACGCTTTGCAATAGTGTTTCAAAAGAGCTTTGAGATAGCCTAGGATATGCAAATAAACATTAGCCAATAGTCTTTGTTTGTGCTCATGAAGTTATCTTGAAAGGAAAGAATTTGCATGAAAATCAGATTGTTGTTCTCATCTTGTTTGTTCATTTGGCGACTTGTTTTCAAGAGAAAAACATTAAGCGGGTCCAGCAAAGCTCTTTGTTAAACAGGGTTTTTTTACAGATTTTTCCTCCCCTGCCTTTGTCTAAACAAGGGTATTGATTATACACAGCCCAGTGCCAATTAAAACAAAACAGAACTAGTTAGCTGGAGTAGCAAGGCTGGCAGAAGCTATAGTTGGTCTTTTCTGCTCCCTTCCCATCTCTGCAGAGCAGGCAGTTGTTCAGGAAGCGGATGGTCAGGGGTGACAAAGTCCACCCCTCTGTCCTTGGTGGCTGGCATTCAGCCTGAGGGTGCACTTATCACATCACTCTGGAGGGAGACAGCAGGCACCCAAAGACATTTCAAAGAACCTTCTTGACCCGAGAGTTCTGAACAGCTCTGAATAAAGACCCAAGGTAATGTCTTGGCCCTACAGCCTCATCCTCAGGATACAGGGAGGTTTCACATCCAAGCTCTTTGCCCAGCCTCCTGGAAGTTGCCCATCGCTGATGCAAACTCTTGAACCCTTTGCTGAATGTATGCTTTGGTGAATCCACTGGTGCAGCTGAGGATGTGGTAGCAGCTGCTGTATTGTCCAGGAGCTCAGCTTTTAGCTAACTGGAAGCTCAGAGACTTCCTCAATCTATCTAGTTTTAAAGCAGAGAATGAGTGGTGTAATCCCTGAGCATAAACAGGATGGGGTTTGTTCAAGATTGCCATTGTGTATACGAAAATAAATGAGGAGCATGACAACATAACCCACTCACGATATTTTGTCTTGTCAGTTGCTGCAGTAAATACAAGTTCTGGGTTGAGGCTATTAAAACCCTTTCCCATGCATGACATTTCCCATTGCAGTTCATTTTTGGAGGACGGAAGGTGAAAAGGCACCTCTATTTTCAGACATGTCTCATGCAAAGCCTTTGTAGATGCATTTTGGAGCACAGGAACAGCTTTCAACTGTTGTCAGTGTCATGGCGTAAGCCCTGTGTGTCCATCCTCAGCCACAGATACTGGCTATGTTAGAGTGGCTTCCCCCATAATCAGGTTTTCTGTATGCAAATACGCACGGATCTGTCTCAGACTTCAAGTCAGCCACCCTAAAGAACTTAACTTGTTTCCCCTTTACAAATGGGGACAGCAGTCACACACAACATCGGCAGCTGTGCCAAGAACCAACCTAACATCTTCACAGCCTTAGTCTGGTCATGCTTTTCCTCTGCAGCTGCCTTCTTCAGTTGCTTTCCTCCCACTCTAGCACTGCCTTCCAACTCTGAAGGCAGCAGTCTCACCCAGAGTTTGTAGAGAAGCTGTTGTCACTAAACAGCAGAGGACTTTGTTTCCTTTGCTTTACTAGGTTCTGTTGTTGTTACATCAACAAGAAACAAGAACAGTTTCTTCTTTTTAAGATTTTTGTTTGTTTTTAAAAAAAAGAAAACATGCCAGATTTTGTATACCACGTTCCAGTGAAGAGTAAATGCTTACAGCAGTTGTAAAGCCAGCTTGTTTTCAAAACAGCCTTTGCCATGGAAGCAGCCCTATGGCTGTACATACAGCAGTCCGACGACCAGTGCTGCCAGAAGCACAGGAATGCCATTGTCTTCCCTGCTTGTACAATGATGCTCTGACACTCTGCCTGGCTGGGTCTTTCCTACTGCTGGGTTTCACACCAACTTCAAATCAGAATCACACTTGATTTGCCACCTTTTTTCTCTCCTTAAGAAAGTGAATTAAATTAAAAACTCCTTGTGAGAGGTTCAGTTCCAAGGGTGAGGAGGATGAGTTAATAAAGATTTCTGTAAAAGCTCATATCCATCATACTCTGGAAGCTGTGGCGTGTATGGCAGCTGTGCCCTTTGCTATAGCAGAGTTAAGGCAGAGCACTCATTCATCACTCACTGACAGCAATTTCATGCTGGGAAGTATCCAGGGGAGTGGTGAATTAGCCAGAACATAGGAGTGTCACACAGCCAGCAAAGGGAAAAAAAGGCAGATTTGAAAAACGAGGGAGGTTTGAATGTCACAGGTTTGTGGTCATCGAAGTCTTACAGGAATGAAGGAATAAAATCACTTCATTTGTATTTTCAGATTGGAAATGTTATGTCTGAGCTTGACCTCAGGGGTCCCTTCAGAGTCAAGAGAGAGAAGATACCAGTAAAACATGATTCACCTACTTAACGTTAGAGGTGTGTTCTGGTTTAAGGTGACCTGTGCACAGAGATCCCGGTTTCCCTCCACTGACTGTAGTTCATCTGTTGGTACTTGCAGTTGTGTGCACCTGAAGGTCGATGAATAAACTGCACCAGAGATGTATTTCTAAAGGAGGACACCAGCTACCAAGTCACATCAGCTCTGTACCGGTGTTGCTTGGTGGCAACCTGTGGCTTGTGTCAAAAGCGGTGGTGGCATACCTTTCCTCCAAAATATGGGAAAAGAATGCATATTTCTTAACATGTGTACTAACTACATGTTTTACAAATCCATTTTGGTAGTGATCATAATTGCTCTGCGTGCCTCCCAGGAACCTGTATGCCACTACTTTCTACTGAGTCAAGCTTGCACACAAGAAAAAGTACCAGTGTGTTTGTGTCAGTTGGGTACAAACATGCGCTGGCTCAAGAAGCAGAGGGAACAGATAAAAACAGTATCCAGTGAGAAAAACATGTATTAAAATTAATCTGCAAGAGGAAAAGAGACAGCATTCAGTGACTAAAGTGTTCCTTCCAAGCTATCCTAGCCAGATCTGTATTTAAAATTGGGATGTGAATCATAGAAAGAAGTGAGCTTGTGTTATTGAGAGTTGCATCCACAGGACAGAAAACTGCAGCTCAGTTGAAACCGCCTTTAAACCTCTCTGTCTGCAGCACCATTGTGTTATGATGAATGGCAGCACACTGAATGAAGTAAAGCTGAGGCAGATGTCAGAACAAGCTTCTACTTTGGGGGAAGCAGCTGGAGCTGCAGACTGATCAGCACATCCATGCTGAAGGCAAGTCATGGTGCTGCTGTCATACAGGCAAAGCCGCTTGTCCTTGAGGAGCTAATGGCTGACCAAAGATAGCGCAGGTAGCACCCTTTGAAGCAAGGCAGCCTGATTGCTGCCTTCTGTGCCATGAGCAAGGCCAAGGTGCAGGGTCTCTCAGGAAGTGGGATAGCACCCCATGGGACATGGGGGTCCTCCTCCCAGACAGCACCTCTGGGAGGCAAGGGTGCCTTGCTGGGCTCTGAGCTATGGGCAAGATGCAAGGGGAGAGTGGCTAGAAAACGGGCACCATCAGGCTTGTGTCAAGACACTGATTCCTATCCCTCTGTCCTCAAGCAGAGGGTAGGGTAACTTCTCTGCTGCCAGGGAGAGTAACTTTTCCCTCCCGGGTGAATCAGCCCTGAAAGACGATGCTGTGAGCAGGAGTACATTTGCTGCTGACCAGAAGGGGTTGCAGTCTGTGCTGCCACTTTTGTCCCATGCCTCCCCCTGCACCCAGCATGGCTGTCCCCAGTGCTGCTGAGAGCCTGCTCTGACCTGGGTTGCTGAGGGTCTGCAAGGCACACAGGGAGCAGCCCCACAGCACACCACCAGCTCAGCTCACCCTCATGTCCCTCCTTGTGGCATCACCATAGAAAGGCTCCACTCAGCTCCCATTAAGGGCAAAAGGAGATTCTGTCCCTGTCCAGAGTGGGATTGAGCTGAGGCCCTGAGCAACCTGTGTTATTGCAAATGCTTGGTGGATTTATTTATGCCTGTGGCATAAATAGTTCCTCCTCTCCGTGGGATACGTAACACCTCTGGAATTCAATAAAAGGAGATGCAGGCACAGGCACAGGCGTCTCCAGCGTAGCCGGGAGCTCGTGTGCAGGTACACGTGTGCATGGACACCCCTACACAGCTCCACTGAGGGCAGCATCCCTCCATCATCGGGGTCTGTCATTGCCCACACCTTCCAGCTGCCAGCCCTGCCAGCTGCAAACTGCCCAAGGTGCATTGTTCCTATAGCATCGCTTTGGGGGGAAAAAAGCAGATCTGGTTAGAAAGAAAAAAGAATGGTATAGAGAGACAGTTTGCAAATCCTGCATGTTATCTGCATATTAGGGAGCAAGTTTTTCATTCCACTTGGGGAAAAGAGACTTCTGCAAGAGGGTTGTCATGGGAGAAGCAGGAAGTCACTTTGCCCACATTGTGGACAATTTGTGTGCCTGTGCCTTCACTGCTGTGTTTCACACACCTGGTCCCCATGTCCACTGAATCCATGGGAAGTCAAAAATAAAGCTGCAAGAGATAAAATAGATACCCAAAGTACAAGTGGCCCAACAGGAGAATGGGGAATAGGAATACACCATTGCTCTGGGAAGAAATAAATACCCTTAATCAGAGGGATGATATGAAACTCATAAAGGGGAGGTTTAGATGAGATACTAGGAAGAAGTTCTTCCCTGTGAGGGTGCTGAGGCGCTGGCACAGAATGCCCAGAGAAGCTGTGGCTGCCCCATCCCTGGCAATGTTCAAGGCCAGGTTGGACAGGGCTTGGAGCAGCCTGGTCTAATGGAAGGTGTTCCTGCCCATAGCAGGTGTGTTGGAACTGGGTGATCTTCAAGGTCCCTTCCAACCCAAACCATTCTGTGATTCTGTGTTTCTATGAAGGCTGTGTCATCTGAATGCAAGAAAGCTGACTTGGAAGGCACTTGCCCTGGTGCAGAGGTAGTGCAAAGCCCTGTCTCACTCCAGCTCAGGGCTTGCAGGGCTCCTGCACTGGGATCATACACTGACCACAGGGGTGAAAGGGCTCTATACATTGTAGGGAGGCAAAGCAGACCTCCTTGGGAGCCAATGTGCTGAGCAGTTGCCCTCAGAGTCACCAGAACCAGCTCATTGTTTCTCTGTACCCCCCGCCCCCCCCAGCTTGGTGTATCTGAACTTGCTGAGACTGAGCTCTGGGTCAGTTCACTGCCTAATGTGGAAGGACCACAGCTCTTGCTTGAGAGAGACATCTGAACACAGACAAGTATTCATAACGTGGTCTGTTGATACCTATGGGCTGCAAAACCACAGAGCTATTCTTTTAAAACAAGGCACTTCTAACTATGAGGTCCAAGCAGCTTCAGCAGTCTCAGCATGGTCCTGCACAAGGGAAGGAAGCTCTCTGTAGACACCTCTCCAACCAGATCAGTCCATTCCCTGGGGAGAGGAAAGCAAACCGAAGGCACAGGCATCAGGAGGAGCAGCAGGGTGCTGTGTGCCCAGCCAGGAATGCTGGTGCTGAGCTCTGGGACTTGGGACCTGGTGCTGCTGCCCAGGCAGCCAGCAGGAGCTCTGCCTCCAGCCCACCTCAGGTCTGCTGAGAAAGCTGAGCTCTTGGCAAGCCATCTTGTACGCCTAGCTGAAAATAGCACTTTTTTGCCAAAACACACTTAGGGCTTGGATTCAACAATGCTGCATCAGCAGCTCGTAATCAAGTTGACACGGGGCTGATTGTTTATTGAGAAGAAAGAGAAGGGGGAAATCGTGATTTGACCGGATTCAATAAAGAGCAAATAAACCAGAGGAGAGGAGTTGGGGTTTAGGGGTTTTTTTTTTTTGCTCATGACAGGAAATCTTTTTGGTGGACTTGTGACAACCCAGACCTTGACCTGCCATCTCCTCTGCAAGTAGCCAGGGTGGTGGGGTGGGCTATGAACCTGGGGAAGGACTGGCTCAAAGTCTGAGCAGGATGTGAGGGAGGAGCAGAGCACTTATTTGTGCAGTGCAGGGCGAGTATATGAGCTGTCAGCAGAGAAATGGGGAGAAAGGAAATATGGAGGGAGGGGAAGAGAAATGCTATAAAATGTAATATGTAAACTGCCAATCATGTCCGTGATGGTTTGTGCTTGGGCTGTATGGCTTTCATCCTTGCTCTTTATTTTATATGCATTTCTTCCCTCTTTGGCTCAAGTAAAGCCATTCCCCCAGGGTAGAATATATTGGCTTTCCAGGCTCTTCTGTTTACTGTCCTCGATTCCTGGCTGAAGTCAAAGCAATGTTTTTCTATTTGCTTGTTTTCTTTTGGTTTGATTCTTGGGATTTTGGACTGCTGCCTGAGATGTTGCTGCCCTTTCATTCTCGTGCCCATGCCAGCTCCCCCCTGCAGCATGGCATGGGTCCCTCCTCTGTCAAAGGACAGCCATCAGCATGGATGGTGTAGGGACTTGTTTTCAAGAGCAGCTGAGCTCTCAGCCCTCCTTGGTCCTCAGTGGGGTCCTGAGGACCATGACTCTGAAAATCACATGGCCTGGGTTATCAGAAGGTGATACAGGGAAGGGCTGTTGGGAGACACTGTCCTCAAGCTTTCCAGTCATAGGAATGCCCTGCAGTAGATGAGATCTGACACCCAAGAGTTGGCACCAATTCTGTTAAGCAGTAAAAAAAAGGTGTCTAGAAATTGTCATGGGAGAAGAGGAAGTTGTATGCAGAATATGGCACAATCCAGGCACCATGATAGGAAAGCAGAGCTTCAGGGCAGGACCAGAGGCGGTCGAACCCTTTCCCACATCAAGGATGTCTCAGCCTTGGGCAGCTGCTTTCTCTGCAGTCTCCAGCATCGTTCTGGGTTTTCATGTGCTTTCGATGGCTGTCTGATCCTAGGATAAATATCATCTTTCTCCAGGGCAGGGAGACAGCAGCCTCCACACTGGGCTCTGCAGGCTCTGACAGAGCTATTGGGGTGGTGTTAGTTTATCTCACTTTTGTGCCGCTTCTATTATGGAACTCTGAGACATCAAGCCAAAGGTGGCATTTATCACAGGGGAATGTATTCTTCACCTTATTGCTTCAGCCCTGGTGGTTCCTCCACTGTTCCCATGACTCCTCTACAGCAATCAGCTTAATCCCATGCTCTAGCAGCAGGCTGCACCTCCAAGTTCCTCCTGCATGATGTCAGGTTTAGCTGCAAGCCAGGATGGACACTGCCTGCCACAAGCACAATAGAGGCTGGCCCTCCCAAAACGATAATTATGTGCGAGCAATGTTCCAGCCCTACTGAAGAATGGGGCTGAATGGGGGCTGTCATTATTTCTCACTCAACAAGAGCTTTGAGACATGGTGATTCACTGACTGGTGCATTTCTGTGCTCCTCTTCTTCCAGAGCAAAGGGGTTTTCTTGAACCTAGATCTGTCCAGGAAGGCTTTCCCTGATTCCAAGGAAGAAGCATCTTGCATGGGGAGATTCTAAGTCACCTTTCAGCCTGCAGTTGTCCCCATAAGGGTGAAGGAAGGAGCAGGAGCCTCCATAGGACTTGCGTTCAGCAAGCAGAGCTGCCTTGGAGGTCACTCCAAGTACCCCTGGGCCTCACGACCATGGTGATATAAATCAAGCCAGTGGGTGTTTCTAGAGCCAGGATCCAGGTGGATCAAAGATTAGTCCTCTCACTGCCATGGCAATTTAAATTAAGTCATGTAGCAGACGGCTAAGACAACTTACATGCAAAGTTAGTACCTACCTGACAGATACCTGTGAGCTGCGGAAACCAGATCATAATCAACTGCGATGCAAGCATTCGGTGGCAGCAGAGATTTTCCTCATGTATGGGCTTCTGAAAGTGCTTTTGGTTTGTTTTTAATCTTAATCTCTCCCCATAAAACTGATGAAATATCTCATTGAAAATTAAATCACTTCATTCTCATCGCTTAATCTTGTGGGGGAAAACAACTTCTTAGATGTTAATCTAACAGGCATGCTTATACCCTCCATTGTCATCTACATGGCTTGTGAGTAAGCAAAATCTCACACTTCCTTTGGAATGACAAAGTACACCACTTGCCTTCCATCCCCTTTTAGCGCAGAGGCAGCATGTCCAATAGGGCATCACCACACAGCCCTGAATATGAACCCAAAAAGTCCCTCAGAAGGGAAGCCCAGGCTTTCAAGCAAGGCTAAGGGACTCTCATATGATCTCAGAGCATATTTTTAAGCTGTTTTTCAAGGATGGCTTTTTCCTGACCTTCCCATTACCTCACCATGCTATGTATCCATAGGCTGTGACAACAGCCTAAGCACAGACTCTGGTTTCCCAACTCCAGGACCAAGCATCCTCAGTCTTTAAGACACTGCTAGTTCCCAGCTCCACTCCCCAGTCACATCATTAAGGTCCTGCATGTCTTCAGCATGCCTCCCAGCTCCTGCTTGCCCATGTCCCTCCTCTGGCGTAAGGTAGTGAGACACGGCTGCTGGGATTGTGAGTGCATTAGGTGCTCATATCCACATCCCACTCCACCATCTCAGACCCAGGGAAGGGGAGGAACAGGGATGCTCTTCCTCACCGCTCAGCGTTGTGGTTATACAGCTACATCATAGCTACATTGTCCTGAGCGGATAATGGGTATAACTTCATTTCTGTTGGGAACTTTACAGTACTGGCTTCTAAGGCAGAATGGCAGCTGCCATGCATGGTAGGGCACAAGAAGACATGGTATTTCAAATGGGCAGCCTCCAGATTTCGTTATAAAATTGGTTCCTGTGCTTGGCAATGTTAAAAAAATTGGCTTCTTATTAGCAATGCTATCCCAACCTTTTGTTAGCAGGTTGCTACTTTAATCTTACAGCATGCACTGTTGTATTTGGAGGTGTTTCGGGGTATCTATATATACTTATGCCATGCTGCACACCAAAGTTATAGTCAAACCTGAGGAATTCTGCCCCTAGAAATTCTGCTCACCAGTGGTGTGTTCTGGATCTGAAAACTGGACTAATCAAGATCAAATTTAAGTCAGAAGTATAAAGGGGAGAGTTGTGACCTCAGGTCATTTCCAGGAGACCAGATCTGCTTCAGCACACAGAAAGCACACTCCTTAAAGCTGCTGTTCCCAGCGAGACAGCTGCCACAGGAGCACACAGGTCAGCCAGAGCACCTCTGAGTGTAGGCACCTAGCTGAAACAAGTTAGTTAAATAGTCCCCATCCCAGCCCAGATGTTCGAGGCACTGAACACCTGGTAGGATGCTCCTGCTACATGGTTTGGATGTAACCCTCAAAAGCCTTTGGAAGAAAATTAATAGAAATGGCAAAGAATATTTATTTGTTTGGTAGCCTTTGAGAATCTCCAAGCAAGGACCAAGATCTTGCTGATGCACGTGAATAGCAAACCAGTAATTTCCATTTTGCTCTTTCACAGGAACGAGAATTAGAGCAGTACTTTCACAGTAATTTCCCTGACATGCTTGAAGCGCAGATGTGTCACTTCTCTTTGCGCTTAGCTTGGGAATGCTTATGATTTTGCCCAGTTATACTTTACATACTAGTCAAAATAGAAAGAAAAAAGAAAGCAATTTTTCTTTCTACCCAAATGACTGGCTGCACTAAGGTATAATGCTGCATAAGCGAAGATACTAAAAAAGATTGAACTCCCTATGGGAAAAGTTTCATTACAAAATTCAACTGAGATTAATAAAAAATAAAAAAATAAGTGTATGTGGCATTTGTAGGAAAGGCAACTTCTTTATACATGCTGTGATCTCAATGATCCTCTTTTTCATGTATGGACTCCCTGGTTTTTTAGATAAGCGGTACGTTGGTTGATACACTAAGCAGCCAAAAATGCCTGCCTCAGAGACAGAAAAGGATGGAATAGCCGTTTTGTACACCTTGATGGATGTCTTTGGCTTTTGCTTCAAACTGAACAGCAAATACCATAAATCATGTCAACAGCAGAGTCAGGATCCACACCTCAAATGCACTGGAGCCCTAGGCCCAAATATTAGCTACCCATTGAGAGTATTCTCTGAGCTTATTTTGCTGTAAAGGACAGTGGTGTGAAGAAGTAATGGATGGTGGGCCTGGCCTAAGCATCACAAGGAGCAGAACACCCTAATACTTACTGGCAAAGGCTGAAAAATAAGACTGTTGTATGCCAGTAGTTCTTGCAATTGATGGTAAAGCTCACCATTTGCTGTCGATCTGTCTTTCTTCCTGTAAGCATCAAACCCATTGGCTCACTTGGGCCCAGTTTGACCCAGGTCATAAAAAGCTCCTATAGGTTTTGTGGAAACCAGTGGCTGGATGGAAAGGACTCAAATTGCTTCCTGGCTACAGGGTAAAGCTGCAGCCTGAGGTGGGCACCAATTTGCTCTTTGCTATTTGCAGCTGAAAGATTTAAAGGGTCGCTCCTTCAACAATCCAGCATCTATATATAGGCACTAATTTGCTGAAGCTGCTACTCTGTTGTACCAGGATATGCTCTTTCCAGGACATACCAACAGGTTCCTCAAAAAACATAGCCCCATCCCAGACACATGTGCATTCACACTTCAGGGCATATGGGCCACTCCTGCAGGATTTTGATCCACAATTTACATTTCCTTTGGCTAAATACTAGAAGCAGTATTAAAAAAGCACTGAACAGCTTAATGAAATTGAGGCCTGTGTTTTTAAGAAGACACTAAAGCTATCACAAACTTGACTATAATTGCATTAATAGCAGTTGGACAGTTTAACTTGCTGTAGTACACTAATTGCAGACCTTGATTCCGCTTTATAAAACTTGGGGGGATTTTAAGACTTCCTGAAGGGCTGTCAGTTCAGCTCAATTTCCACATTTCTTCCCTTAATTCCCCAAAAGCAAGTTGGCTTTATTAATACCTCAGCTGAGGGAACACAGCATTCACTCAGTGAGTGGGGAACGTGGACTGCCCCAGGTCTGTCTGAAGGTATGAAGGGGAAGCACAAGCTGTAATGTTGTCTCCTTCTCGTCTTCCTTCTTCTGTCTCACTTGCTTGGTCTCTTATGAAGCTGTCTGGCTCTTACAGCCTCTCTATTAATATAGAGATATAAATATATATACTTGTATATGAGCACATGTGCATGTCCACATACCTCTTTTTGCCATGGTCTCACTGCTGCAGTAGAACCAGAGGGTCAGACTCCCTTTCACTTTGAAGTGACAGAGTTCACTGAATGCAATAGAAATTGTATCAGAAACCTTTGCCTTCATGTTAAAAACCACTGTTATGCCCACAGAGAGGTACCCTTCTATCATGGTCACCCTGACACTTTTCTCTCCCTTATCCTCCCACCCATATCCAGACCACCTGGAATGGCATTTCAGACAGTGGAGGTGAGCAATCTCTCAGCCTGGGCTGTATCAACCATTTCACCTTAAGACCATCTCTCCAGAACTGCCTCTTTTAGGGTCCTCTAACCTGCATTTCTGAGGCTTTTTGAAGAATTACCCTCTAACGCAGTGGTGCAGATAAGTGGGAATAGTGGTATGATACAGATCTTCCATATTGAGGACAGATCCAGTCTCCAGATTCTTTAACGCATTTAAGCATTATTTACTCTGACATGACACAACCTGCCAAGATAAGATGTTTTCATTGAGGTGAGATATGCATTACCTCCAGAGGACTCTGCATGTCCCTGGAATTTTATGCTCCAAACACCACTACAATAGATCCATTTCTGAGATTTTAGGGCATCCAGGTAACATTATTTCTCATGTATCTTGGCTTTTTGAGCTCTGGCTGGAGCTACAAATGCAAGTGGTGAAATACATCAGGAAAAGGCAGTTTCTTTGTTTATATGAGATTCACAGTCCAAATTTTCAGACCAAAGGGGGACAGGTATTTCTGCTGCATTCTTTTCATAAGGAAAATTAAATATCCACAGGGAGTCAGAATCGGCTTTGAGAGAAACCAAAAAAGAACAATAAAATATTAAGAAGTAGACAATAAATCACAGTGGGAGCTCAGGATCCACTTCTTTTCTGAAGCCTTCTCTGCCACCTTCACACAGAGCAGCTGTCCTGCAGCCAAGCCAGTCACCTTGAAAATTTCTAGGTTCAGTGCATAAAGGTTGAACACTTACATTTGCTGTCAGCTCTCACAATCAACAGCTTTAGAAGGGCTCCTAAAAGCAGACCTGGTCCTTCTCGGATTAAAATTCAATTCTGGACAATGAAACCTAACCAGTTTATAACATCCAAGGTTCCTGCCCACTGCACTCATGCCAGTTATTACATTAATGTGCCTTCAATTAAGTAGAAAGGTTTGTTAAAAGTACAGCTGCAGAGACAGAAATAAATGGACAATATGTTTAAACTTATTTCATATTTTCTTTAAGCGAATACTGTTACATGAAGTGAGGCTGGGGTTGGTGAGGTTGCTGTCTTTGTACAAGACCTTGCTATACTGCATCCCTAAACATTTCTTTGTAATCATGGAATCAAACAGTTTGATTAATAGTGAACTAATTGCTTCACTCAAAACACATGAGGTCCTAGCAGCTCCTAAGAGAGTACTACTACTCAGCAGCCTCCTCTCAGCCTGTACTGGAAAACGAATCAAACTGGCTGTATTATCTCCTTTTTGTCCAGAGAATAAAAGTTATCCCTTTGACTTTGCAAAACGTCTTTTTTTTTCTTAAAGGCCTTAGGAAAAAAAAGTGGGTAGGGAATGAAAAGCTGGAGGAATGCAGACATCTATTAATGAAACCATTTCCTTGCTAGGAGAGGTTTTTAAATCTCCTTGGCTCCTCCAAATGAGCAATCCATCTCCACTCTGGTCTGGAAGAGAGGCCGAATTTCACTCAGCCAAGGCTTCAGGAAAGCACAGCATTGTTCGCATCACAGTGTCTCTCTCCTGGCTCAGTGCAAGAGGCACCAGCATTCAGTAGACACAGAGTCAGCCTGGCTGTCCCTTGCCACCAGTGCCACCTGCCAGGGAGCAGTTATCCATCCCCCTGCAGCCATCCCTTTGAGGACACACGTGCAAGGTTTCAGTTTATGGATGTCTGGCCTAGAGGCAGAGTGCTGCCTACTGAGGCACTCCAACCACAGGGAAGAGATTGAATTAAAAAAAGGAGAAAGAAGCAGACATTACGTTCCTGCTTATACGCAATGTGATCCCACACTGTGCAGCCTTTGAATTAAGCAGCTCACTGAGAGGCAACTGTCCTATTAGCATAACGTATAGCACTAAAACATGGGGTTCTTCACAGGGAATGCTTTATTGTGCATGCATCATTTTTAATATTCATGGCCGGCTCTGTTTAGAACATCCTTTTGACAGAGAAGAGGCGCCGAGATAAGCCGCTGGGATAGTGGTTGTCCTGGAAACAGCAAGATCCACTTATTTTTAGCACCGAAGTCATCCAGTTAAACAAACTGCATTAAAGGAACATTGTGATTATGGCACAACAATAAAAAGATGTGTGGTGTATTTACAGTCAGTGGGACAGTGTGACGCCTCGCCTGCAGCTGACTGTTCTGGCTGCCTGGCCCCTGTGCTGGCAGAGCAAAGCAAAGCAAAGCTAAGCAAAGTGAGCCTTTCCTTCTGGGTGGTGGCAGAAACCCATGAATGACCCAAGCAGGGTGGCAGGGAAAGCACAGTGTGTGTGCCTCCCCTCTGCCCAGCTGCAGGCACTGCTTGCTGTAAAGAGGATCCTTCTGAACAGTGCACACAAAGATATGCTTTATCAGCAAGGAATGCGGAGATCAGAAGGAGATAGGCCATGAAATATGGGCAAACAGGGCAGAAACAGAGAGGTGAGGATTATCTCTTCATCCTTGCTTCCTAGTGCTGATGGTCTCCAGTTCCTGGAGTGCATCACCCTAAAGACCTCAGGAAGTCTGGGAGCTCCACACAGAAGGCCACTGCCAAGCCCAAAAGCTAAACCACAGGAACAAAAACTACACCAAAAAAGCATCTCCATCAAAAGGTTTCCTCCCCACCTGTGTTGCAGCAGGCCTGAGCTATACACCAAGCAGCACCTTTTTGCTGATAGTTTGGTCCTTATGTGTGAAACCAGAAAAAGCAATGAAAATCAACAGCAGCTTTTCCAAAGCTAATTGGAAAAAATCTTCAGTCCACAATAAAGCTTCAGTGATGGTTTAAAAGTGGTTCTTGCTTTATCTAAGCCAGTTTGCCTGTTCTTATTTCTTCAAGTGCACAGTATGAAGGCCTGACATGAAAAGAGATCTCATAGCTTCAGCCAAAGCTGTGTGATTGTTACTGCCAGAAAGATTTACTTGTGAAAGGTTTGCAAAGCATTGTGCTCAGTTAGGCAGTGCTCTTTGGATATTAAAGCACAGCTTCAACATGCTTTGACACATACTGCCCCATTGGTTTTGGTGAGAATTAACAAAGCCCAGTGCATGTGACAGAGACAATAAGAGCAAACAGACACAACTGACCTCCATAGCCATCGTGTGATGATGGTCCACACACCCCAGACAATGCCCATCAAATCAAGTGTTGCCTGAAATTTTGTTTTCCTGAAGGAGAAAGAAAAGAAGAATGAGAAAAGAGAAATAAAATTTAGAAAGGTTTTAAAGAGGGAAGGGAAGAGATAGAGGAAATTGGGGTGCACCCTGGGGCAAACTTCTCCTTTGACATGGAGAAAAGGGTAACTTTTCACTAAAAGAGGCATGTAAAGAGCATAGAGAAAGGGAAAGAACAGGGGCCACAGAATACATGTGTACATATATGTATATGTATATGTGAGAAATTCTAGGTAGGAAAAAGGATTACAAGAAGGCTTTGGTATGTGCAGTAAGCTTGGCCATTAGCCTCAGTAGCACTTGCAGTCCAGCAGGTTATATCTGCTTGAAGCCATTCAGTGCCACTGCCCTTGTCAATGGGAAGACTTCCCTACACCAGAGTTGAATTTGGGTGAGGTGTGCAGAGACAGAAACCCAAACCCAGCACTCTTCCAGATCATACCTTTTAGTCTTTGCTGTGCAGAATACAGAAAGCTTCAAGTAAATCCACCCAAGAAAGGTGAGCATATCCACCCTCTGCGGCTAAAACTGAAGGGGTTCCAGGCTGTGCTGTGGCTGTTACATCTCAAAAAAGAGGCATACATGAAGTTCATTCTAACCTATTTACAGATGTGGAAAAATGGCTCATTGGCAGTTCAGTGTCTTCCTGGCACCAGTTAAAGTGGCTATTGTAAATCCGTCCAAGCGGAGTTCCTGTTCTTGGAAATACTATTCTTAACACGAGCTTCTCTCTCTGCTTTCAAGTAACTGCTCACTCCCAAAAGAAATCTGAAGCAAAATCTTTGCCTGCTTCTTCAGCATATGTCCACCCCATCATACTTTTCGTCCATCACAACTGGGAAATGAGGTGACCTGCTGTAAGCAGAGACAGCTGGTGAGGAGGGTGAAATCGACACAAGATTTTCTGATCACTGCATACAATTCCCAAGGGGTTCTGACAATACTCTCTTAACACATAGCGCTGTCTTCTTTGGTCATAGTGATGCCAGCAGGGATTAGTTTCCCCATTCATCAAAGTGCTAATGCTGTAGAAAATGAGACCCTAATGCTTTAATTTATTTTGCGCTAGCTTTTGTAAGATGCTTTTGCTACAGTAATGAACTGGCTATTGTGTACCTCCACTATCAGCAGGAATGGGCTGCCGCTGGCTCGGTGGCATGCTGTGACAGAGAGACTTAGCAGTGGCTATCCCTGGGCTGAAGGACGTTATCTGTCACTATGCTGGGAGGAGGTCACCAAATCCTCTCCATCCTCCAAGTGGATGTAGGCATATAGCACTACTTGCATTGCCTCCCAGGAGAGGGTCACAGACCTATTCCATCACTCACCTACAAATGCTGCCTGAAAATCAGTTCTTATCTTATGATGCTATGGTAAGATCAGCATTGTAGCTTTGCCAAGCGCATGTCTGAAGCTCTCAGTGTGAGTATGAAAGCCTAAGTGTTCACAACTGCATGTTAATCCAGCAACTATCACCCCATCAGCATTGACTTCCTTAGGTGAGTCTGAATACCTCTGGGCTAAACATTCCTCCTTGTCACCCCCAAGAATGTGCTTCTGGGTGCAAAAGGCATTAAGCAAAGCCAAACCACAGCTCTGTTATCTCATTTTGTGGCTTTAAGTATTTGTTATAAGCATGTTTTCATTTTTTTCCCCTATAGCAAATAGTGCTTATTTTAAAACAAAAATTCCTGGTCCAGTTCCTTCTCCCCAACTTTCAGATACTTCCTCCCTGCAAAAAATATTCTGATTTTGCATCCCTTGTGCCTTCTTTCTCTCCTTGTGTCACTCATCTATATTTCCACTCTGCCAGATGGAGCTGAGGGAAGACAAAGAAGGGAAATAAATACAAAACTGAAGGGGAAAAGAAAGCATCCTCCCCAGTATTTTTACTGATTTGAACTTACCCAATATGTTTGATGATTTTTCATAATTAATACCCCAGTAAGCTGTATTACTCATGGGTTTTTTCAGCTATCTCTATTAGCCTCCTCCCTTGCTATTTTTGCTTCTGTAGTTCAGACGATGTGCACTGATGTTCAGCTTTACTGGGCTCTGTCACCCAGGGGGGAGCAGTACTGAGGCCAGTGGACTGCCCCACGTTCAACATCGTGCCCAGGAGCGGCCCCAGCCCCAGGTGCTCTCATGCTCAGTGAGGCTTTTTCAGCTCCCCAAAGCCACGTCAGATGGTGGTAACTGTCAGTGATGAGTAACCACAACTGGAGGTCAGCCCCTGACCCGTAAGCCGCTGGTCAATCCACTAAGCCGTGCTTTCCTCATGCAGTTAATTTTTTATATCTCAGCTTTCGAGTCCACATGGCTACGTTAGCTCTATCATATGAATAGTAGGATGAGCAAGGAGCTATATTTACCCTCTTGGGCAAGAGGAGTTGCTGACACAGTGGAGCGTGGTGTATGGACACCCCCTGTTGCTGGGCCTGCTGACCTAACCCCATTTACATAGTAACAAACAAGCAAACAACACGTGGAAAAAAGGAAAGATTCTTTCCAATGGTATCTTGCATTTTCATAAAGTGAGTCAGAGATAAAAGCATCTGGAAGGGAGTGCACAAGTTCTTTCAAATCTCCCTTTTGAGGAGCTGTCTCCAGAAGCCTTGATTTTACTCTGGTATTTCCAACAGGAGTGCACGGTACTGTCACATTGTGCTCTTTTTGATAACTGGAGGTGAGGTGAGAAAGGTAAAACAAGCATGTGCGTGGACCCTTTGATGGCTGAGACACTACCACACTACCCTGGGAGAGCAGCTTCCTTGCTGATAAAAACCTGCACTGGTTCAAAGGACTTCTGCTGCTTTCCATTAGGCAAAAGCACTGGCTGGACAGACTAGGGTGAAGAGAAAAAACCCACAACACAGAAAGCATCCCACCCAGGCACACTCGCTCGTTGCCAGCCCAAGGCCACAGAAGCTTGCTAGGAAGACAGGATGCCCACCTTGCATTCTCCAAGCAGCAACTTGGATGCTCTTTCAATTCACCATTTAGGCACAACAGGGTAGCTACTGGTGACAGCAACACGCTCTGGCCCCGAGGTGGTGGTACTGCAGCGATCTGCTTTCAGGTGCCGGGCAATTTGCCATCCCACAAGAAAACAAACACAAGAATGTGAGCCACCACTTCAGGAGCCCTAGCACAGTGGAGTTCCCCAGCCATATGGGAGAAATTACATTTTCATGCCAACAAAAGCCCAAAAGACATAGATCTGTCACAGGATTGCAAAGCAAACTTTTGCCTGATTTTTGTTATATTTTAATAATAGACTTCAAAAAATGCAAGGCACTTCCTTCCTGGCTAGCATATCTCCTTTACATTTAAGTAGAACTAAAGACTGCTGACTCTAAGTATATGCAGGAAGCAAAATACACCTCCCTTCCCCAAAAAACCTTCTCACTCATTTTGTGGCCCAAAAAATCTTCTCTGAAAAATCCAGGTTGACTTTCCTTAATCCTCACATTCTAGGGTACATTTACAACTAGAGTACTATTGGAGTAGAACAACTAAAAGCCAAGCAAAAGCAATAAGATGCATACACATACGTACGTGAGAGTGTGCCTATAGCTATATAATTCTCTGGAAAAGATACCATTTTTCAGATTACCCAGAAACTGGTCAAATGCCTGGAAAATATTCTTTCCAAGTTTTCAGACCGGCCTCTGAAACTGCACAAACAATTCTTGTCCCATTGGAGTTAGTGGAATAATTCATGTTTGGCTTGGACTCAGCCTGCTGCATGCACATGAACTCATACGTGCAGATACTTGTCTGAGTCTGCGAGCCAGGTAGAGAACTGTGTAAATTTCTTACTTGCATGAAGTCTTGTCCAGCTGGCCCATAGCATTTGCGTAGGCTGTATAGGCAGACATAATTGCTGTATATGCTCTTGCTTTTCCCTCCCTGTTTAGCCAAAAGTTCACTCTCGAAGGCTTGCTGGACTGTGCTGCTCTCTTGGGATTGAAGCGTGCTGTCCCATCATCTGAGTTCATCACAGGAGGAAGGCGGTAGCCAAGTATTTTCCCCTAAGGGCCCAGCTCTACTCCAAATAGTGCTTAAGTCTGGTTTCAAGGAGAAACACTCTGGGTAATTGCACAGGGCCTCAAGACTTGCAGGGTCTCAGAGTAAGGCAGGGAGCAGGGCAAACAAGGCAAATGAGGGCTAAGACAGGGCCCAAACATCGTTTGGTAGGGGCCCAACGTCACCCAAGGCACTGCTTGCCCCTATTAGTTACCCTCAGATCAAACAGCTTGCAATATCAGGCAGTGATTTAGTGAAAAACTTGCTCCATAAATGGATCTTGGGTTTTGTTAGCCCACTAGAGCTCAGCCATGCACTAATACATCTCAGGAGGTTTGCTGTGTGACCCAGGACGTCTGCAGGGACACCAACATGCCAGGCTGCCTCAGGAGTGCTGCTGTCCTGACTGTGTGTAAAACAGCATCAGAATGGGAGGTTTTGAAGGGAATAAATCTATGGGAGAATAAAATCTATGTATGCAAGAAAAGACCTTTCGGGGAAAATCGTAAGGACCAAGCTGCCGATGCGGTGGAAGAGAAGAACAGCAGGCAAAGATTATCACATACTAAGCAGGAGAGGGTATTAAGGAAGGAAAACCTGTAAAACTGTAACACTCAAAATAGACATTAGTTCGACTTCCATTTCAAGTGTCCAGATTTTACCCGCTGTCTCTTCCTGGCTTCTCGTAAACTCCCATGACACCGACTGATGGAGACACAGAGGATTAACTTGCAGACAACCCACTGCAAACTTCAGCCACTCCGTAACCATTTAAGCAGATAACTGTTTTTATGTAGGGTAACTGGTGGGGAAAATGTGTCACCATTTTCTTCCCTGCTTCCTCCGAGTGGTAAGATGAGAAGCAAGAACACTTCAGACCCTGAGAGCTCAGCTTCCCTTCCCCCTGCACCGGGGGTGCCTGGTCACCCACACAAATGCCAAAAGCTCCTGTTAGGCAGCGGAAGGAAACAAGAGGTGTCTCTAAGAGTCACAAAAGCCAGTCCTTACCTGCCTCGGGGCAAAGAGGGAAGAGAATTAAAGCAATTCAATTCCCTCTGCTGTCTGGGACAGGCAGCTGAGTGCTTTATGTGGCAGCCAGTTCCTGGATTTATATGGTACACATAGTGACAAAATATGGTAGTCCTGTTTGCTTTGCTGGGCTTTGCCACGCTGTGAAGTGTGACTACCTGGCAACAGGTAAATCTCCTCAGATCCCATCTGCAATGAAACGTAAGTTCAGGGATATAGTCTGGAGCATGTTTGGAGAGCAGGGCAAAGACAATTGTTCTTAAATTATTCAAAATACTGCTCAGCAACCTAGAAATCTTTTTTTTCCTGGGTCATCAGGAGCAAACTCACTTCTTCCCTTCAGACTCCTGCAGAAAGCTGCAGAGTGGCTTAACACAGGTTTTGGTTTCTCTCTGGTAGGAGCCCAGCTGTGCCACCAAGGAGCAGCAGACAGAAGAGCCTAGTGTTCCGAGCATGCAGGAAGAGAGATAGGTGGTGGGAACCCCATCCCTCTCAGATCGGAGCTCTGCAGCAGTGAGGAGGGTGAGGAAGGGCACAGTGCCAGAGCTGCCCTTGGAGAAGACCAGAGGCCGCAGGAACTGCCAACAGCCCCTGGGCTGCTCCATCCTGGTAGTTCTGTGTTACAGCAAGCAAAGCAATCAAAAGAGCCTCCTGAGACTCATTTTGTCAGGAAGAAGGAAGGGCCAGTGGCAGTCTCCGAGACCCCTCCTTGTTACCAGTATCATTGCTGCTGACCCTGCTCATGTCCCCAGCACAAGGGAGTGGGGTAAGAAGGGATAAAGGTCCACTTGAACTTGCCTCTAGCTGATACGAGGGGTCAGACTGGACAGCCAGCAAGGGCTGCAACAAAAGGGGGTCAAAAAACAGTGTTGAATCACCTCCACGGCCCTTTTTGCATTTAAAGCAAGAGAATGGAGCAACTTCAGCTTCCATGTGTCCATTCTGATACCCTGTTGGCTCATGGTATGGTAAGTGTAGTGACTCAGTAATCTGTTTGCTGTGTATTTTTTGAAGCAGAAACATATTTAATTCCCTTTAAGGAGATCAAAACCAGGAAACACTTAAGTAGGACTTCCTGCCCAGTGTGAAAAACTAATTCTTTTCATCATGGAAAGCTAACTGGGCTTAAACAATAGTAAATGAAACTGGTTATGCAATGAAGCTGTAGGAGATCAAAGCTGATTTTGGTTTTTAATTAAGATAACAAGGTACCTGGATTAAGGAAGCTAGTGGTAACCCACTGCCTAGCCACTTAAAGAAACACAAACATTTCCCCATTAACTTGGTGCATGCACAGGAGAAAATGAGGCAGCGTAAGAACTTGTCTCTACTTAGAGTCAGGAATTGAAACTGGGAAACATCCTACTTGAATTTATCTACACCAGACACCATTTCTTCAAGAAGGAAGAAGATCTCATTAATCCTACTCCATCCCTTCTGCTCACTTCTGATGCACATTCTTTTAGATACATGGTCCTGTGTGTATCGCTAGTTGTCTGTCTGCACAAAACCCCTGTTGTTCCTCTCCCACCTATGGGACTATCTAAAATGCACAATCCCGTAGGTTGTTCCAGTCAGGAAGAAGAGTCAGTGCAGGGCTTAGGTGGTTTTTTGGAAGCAGCTTTGTTTATTTACAAAGGAGAGACAGATCCCACGTGACACAGCAGGAGTCAAGCCACAGGAGAGGGTTTCTCTGTTCCCAACTTTCCGCACTGTTTTGGCCAAGCACCCCACCCAAAAGCCCCCTCTCTTTGGGCTTTTCCCAGGGCCACACACTGTGCTTTGCTAAGGCACCCACCTTTGTCTCCTTCTGCACTCATTCCACACTCCCCCTCCTGAGCAACCCGGCTTCACACCCACACTCACCTCTTCCCAAACTTCCCCCTCCCAGAACCGGTGTGCTCCCAAGGAAAACAGAGGAGCCTGTGGTTTGAGCAGAGACTCATGTGCAGGGTGGAGAACCCAAACCAGTCACTGTGCTTTCCCAAGCAGACCGTGGGGGCTTTTCAAAGGAAAAGCCTGAGAATGGGGGTTAATCTGGGGTCTGCCTTACTAGTAAAGTCATAAAGGTCTTCAGGAAAGCCCTACAGAGCAGACTGGGGCTGAAGCCGGTAGGTTTCTGTAGAGGCTCAGAATACTTATAGGACCATATTTGGAGTGAATATTGGTGCATGGTTGTTGGAGATGAAACGGAGTTTATCCTGGCTAACGCCACAGGACTGCTAGGGGGTTTTATCTCTTCTGCAAGGTTGCATGCACCACCCATATATTTCAGTACTGGGCTAACCACTCCAAAGAACCTTGAAACTGCAGTTCATTAAGCTTGTAGGAATGTTATCATTTTCCATAAAATTTGATGGGATTTTCCAGGACCTGTGATGCTTCAGTGTCATGCATTCTTGGCTATCAACAACCATCTTGGGCCCTGGGAGAATGCTCTGCAGATACTATAAAAAGGTTTTAAAGTTGCGTTTTGATTTACAGCAACGTCAAGTTCCTCCCACAGTGTGACTGGGGTGGGGATTCAGAACATATTTCTGGGCTTCACTCAATTTCCACCCTCCTTTTCCTAACTACTTTTGAAATCACATTGTTCATTCAGCCTTAATTGTAGTTTAGCCCATACTTACCCCACCACAAGGCAGAGATTCACTGGGAGAGGATGCTTGTCAGAAAAAAATGCTTCAGAGGTTGGATGCGTATGCCTCCTCCTCGATTTGTTTAGCTGCCTTGTTTGTTGAAACACAGGGCTTGTCCCTCATGGCTGTTTAATGAAGGGACAGGACTGTCACGTCCCTAGAGCTTTGTCCGCAACTAGAGCCTGACCTCTGTTGTTGCATAAAGGTACTCCTGTGGGTTTGCCTCACCCATCCTTGGTGCAAGTACTGAACCCACATTAGTGCAGGATGTGTCTGTGAAGGAAACCAGGCTGTCTGCTCCTGCCCTGTGCTGAGAAGAGTGGCTATCTCCCATCTTCTAAATTCCACTTAGTCTTTTTGAGTGAACAAGGTGCTTATTCACTGCCTGATTTGTAGTCTGATGACTGGAAAAAGGGTAATATAACCCCCATTTTCAAGAAGAAGAAAATAGATGACCCGGGGAACTACAGACCAGTCAGTCTCACCTCTGTGCCTGGCAAAATCTTGGAGCAGATTCTCCTGAAAGGCATGCTAAGGCACATCAAAAACAACAAGGTGCTTGGTGGCAGCCAGCATGGCTTCACTAAGAGGAAATCCTGCCTGACCAATCTGGTGGCCTTCTATGATGGGGCTATGGAACTGATGGACAGGGGTAGAGCTGTTGACGTCATCTTCCTGGACAAGTGCAAAGCGCTCGACACTGTCCCACACGACATCCTTGTCTCTAAATTGGAGAGACATCAATTTGATAGATGGACCACTCGGTGGATAAAGAACTGGCTGGATGGCCGCACGCAAAGAGTTGTGGTCAATGACTCAGTGTCCAGCTGGAGACCAGTGACGAGTGGTGTCCCTCAGGGATCGGTGTTGGGACCGGTCTTGTTCAACATCTTTGTCGCTGACATGGACAGTGGGATTGAGTGCGCCCTCAGCAAGTTTGCCGATGACACCAAGCTGTGTGGTTCAGTGGATACGCTGGAGGGAAGGAATGCCATCCAGAGGGACCTTGACACGCTTGTGAGGTGGGCTGATGCCAACCTCATGAAGTTTAACCATGCCAAGTGCAAGGTCCTACACCTGAGTCGAAGCAATGCCAGGCACAGCTACAGCTTGGGCAGAGAAGAGATTCAGAGCAGCCCTAAGGAGAAGGACTTGGGGGTGGTGGTCGATGAGAACACGAACATGAGCCGGCTGCAGTGTGCGCTTGCAGCCCAGAAAGCCAACCATATCCTGGGCTGCATCAAAAGGAGCGTGACCAGCAGGTCAAAGGAGGTGATCCTGCCCCTCTACTCTGCTCTTGTGAGACCTCACCTGCAGTATTGTGTGCAGTTCTGGTGTCCTCAACATAAAAAGGACATGGAGCTGTTGGAACAAGTCCAGAGGAGGCCACGAGGATGATCAGGGGACTGGAGCATCTCCCATATGAAGACAGGCTGGGAAAGTTCGGGCTGTTCATCCTGGAGAAAGAAGGCTGCGTGGAGACCTCATAGCAGCCTTCCAGTATCTGAAGAGGGCCTATAGGGATGCTGGGGAGGGGCTCTTCATTAGGGACTGTAGTGACAGGACAAGGGGTAACGGGTTCAAACTTAAACAGGGGAGGTTTAGATTGGATATAAGGAAGAAATTCTTTCCTGTGAGGGTGGTGAGGCACTGGAATGGGTTGCCCAAGGAGGCTGTGAGTGCTCCATCCCTGGCGGTGTTCAAGGTCAGGTTGGACAGAGCCTTGGATGACATGGTTTAGTGTGAGGTGTCCCCGCTTATGGCAGGGGAGTTGGAACTTGATGATCTTAGGGTCCTTTCCAACCCTAACTATTCTATGATTCTATGAAGTTAGTGGGAGCCTTGCAGTGAGCTTGAGATCTGGTGCTTACAGACCCAGCATCAGCAGCTGGTGACTGGAATCTCCTGTTTAATCCCAGATAGCTGGCAGGGGCAGGCCAACCTTCCTTGTGCCTCGCTGGTGGTCTGTGAACACTGCCTTTCATCTTGAGAGGACAGGTCAATCTATAAACTTTCTGGAACTTTGGCCATTGTGCTGAGAGTCTCCTAGAAGTGGCTGCAGTAGGAATATTTATCATTATTAGGCAGTAGGAATATTTATCATCTCAGGTCAAGTACGGAGACCTGTTGCAATACTGTCTTCAACCCTGGTATCCCAGGATGCAGACCCTTTCCCCATGTCCTGAAAGGTGTCTGGGAAGTTAAGTTAATCTGAGCCATAGCTTAGAAACAGTCTGCAGAACAAGCAGCTTGTTGCTGTTTCACTGAGGACAACATTTTCCCTTCTCACTTTCTTGAGCCGTAGCCTCAATTTACCCTTTTCCAGCACTGTACCCACAGGCAGCATGCTTCTTCTGTCCTTTACTAATGAAGTTCTGCATTTTATATCTGCAAAACATTCACCCTGAAAAAAACCCACAACAACAAAATAAAAAGACCAATGCAAGCTGAAAACATCACGGCCAAGGAAGAGAGATGTTTTTAAACATCCCTAAAGTAACATCTTTGTGCTGGGAAATAACAGGGCTTCCAGTAATTCAGGTGTCTTTGTGCAGAGCCTTGTGAATAAGCAAATCACAGATCAATACAGGCCACAGTGTGCATTACTCATTAGCATGCTGGGAGCTGGGAGTGCAAAGATGATATCAAACACCAGCTTCCCCTTTCCCCTAAACAGAGACTACTGATAGGGCAGTGTGTGTTGCCAACAGTAAGTCGTTCATCACTCTGTCCTCGTTTCACAACAGCATGATTCAGTGTTTGTAAAGGAAAGTCCTGACTGCAAACATTACCCCCATTCAGCTGCTGTTAGCCTCGTTACAATATACAGCATAGTTTGTACCCCACATGATATTTGCCAGGTCCAGGACAATAAATCGGCGGAGGTAGAGCATCCCCCAGTGATCTGGCAACCTGTGGAAACCAAGAGTAGTCCGGAGGGGCACTGTGCTATGAAACTACTGCTCTCGGTACTTGTGACACTCATCCTCTCCACACTGCCTTCAAGTGAGCCCCAGTGCAGAAAGCCAGCTCAGAACTTTGCCTGTTAAAGCCCGGGATAAAACTGAAGCAAAAGTTTCAAGCCGTAACAGGAATTTTCTAATTGCCAGCCCCACAAATTCAGCCTGGGGAGAGGGAAGGAATTAAGCAGTGCTATGCCCTTCCTTCCTCTTTAGTTTCCAGCAGCTGCGACACTGCGACTGCAGACTGACAGTTTTGCTGATAAGACAGAAAACAGAGTGAACTCACCTTGCTTCTCCCTGACCATATTAGTTTCTTCTCACCAGCGTGACTGAAAACTAGTTTTTGTCAGTCAATGGAAAGCACTCAGAGTCTCTCACAGCACAGATACGCAGATCAAAGAGATGCCTCTATAAGAAAGGAAGAAGGTTAGCTCTACAGGATCAGCAGGACTGGTGTGGTTTGTGCTTAAACTGACATGAGCTGCAGGAAACCAGAAAGGGACAGGGAGATGCAGGAAGTCTCTCCTGTGCGTGGTTCATTAGGCTGATGGAAGGTTTAGCACCTAATCAGTTTTCTGATCATCCTTAAAACCAGCTACTTCTCTGCTTGCTGTTTCTGTAATTCTCCTGTTGACTTTCTACAGCCCCCAGTGTTAGGCAGCAAAGCAATTAGGGAAAGCCTGACATCGTCCCATCCAAGCTTCTTACCATCCAAGCTATGCACGAATCCTGGATTTGATTTGAAATGTAATGTGAAAATCAGAGTAAAATATTTTCTAATAAGTAATTAATTAATAAAAATACTTTCTATTTTTCTTATTTTCCTTTTATTTTTTTTTTTCCCAAGCAAGAGTAATGAATGGCCTTCTGATTTAGAGATATATCCAAAGCACATATAAATCAGCAGAGTTCCACTGACATCTATGGTGCTTTGTCAATTTACACAAGCTGTAGATAAAGCCTTTAATGTTTTCACAAAGCAGAGTTATCAGGCTCCTTGTGGGCTTGTATGAGTTAATAGAAAGAGCTTTCTAGCAAAGTCATCCATCATTTGGCTATCTACAATCACCAGCGTGCAGGTAAATCACCAGGGTTCTGCTACCAGATGTTAAAAAGGCAGTTGACCTTCTTGTATATTCCAGACATGAAAAGAGCTCAGTAAATTATTTGACTTTTAAACAACAATATTCAACAATTTACTACAGACCCCACTAACTGGATGAGGTGTTAACCTGGACATCCTGACCAAATTCCAGCTGTGTTAATTATATGTTGCCTGAATGTTCCCCTCTGTTTCAATTGTGATACCACTTGATGTTATTTTCTGCTTTCCCCAGTAAAGATTGTGCTACTGCTGTGTTGCACACCAAAAATGTTTGTGCTACAATTGTAGATGAGAGATCTCTGTATGTAGAGTTTTAAAAGCACCCATAAATGCATTCTTTATGAGCACAGGAACTCTAATGCATGGATATGATTGTTTTTATCGCTTTTATTGATGTTGTTATTGTTCCTGCTGTTCCAGAAACTATTTACTACTACTGTATTTTTCTTGCCAAGTCCTGAAACACAGATTTGGCTTAGCAAATGGATTATGATTAAAATTAGAACCTGCACTTACCCAGAGTAACGCGGTGTTCAAATTTGGGTCCCAATTCAGATCTGTTTTAAGGCAAAACCATAAATGGCAAATCCATATTGAGATAACAGTGTGAATTTTCGAAATCTTACAGGCAGGAATTGCTGCCAGAGCTGTGAATAAGGCTTATTTCAAGTCAGGATCAGATCAGAAGCTAGTCAAAACAAAAAGTGAAGAAGAAAGGTGGGCAATTAACTACTGTGCTGGAAAATCTTGCTAAGACTACTTAGGGACTTTTCATGTAAGATGTAATAATAAATATTGTGTTGGTTGTGGCTGTTCTGTAGAGGGTGTTGACTAGTAAGTCTACACATGGTTGTCTTGGCTGCTAACTTTAATGTATAGATTTCTCTGCACACCTCCTCCATTTCTGTGAGCACCAAAGAATTCATATTCTTGGCTCACAATAAGAAACATCAAAAGGCAGAAGCAAAATGAGGAGCAAAGTTCCCTTTGTTATGGGCACATGCTGTGGCTGCAAGGCTGGGCTGTGGCAGAAACCTGGAAGGGAAGGAAATTCCAGCTCCGGTGAATTATCAAGTAAGCAAACTGTCTTGCCAAGGAGAAATGCCTGTGATCTGCCAATCATACTGCTCAGCTGATTTAAGGGACTAAAACTACTGAAGACTTTCCACCCAGCTTAAGGTGCCTTCTGTACATTTCAATGCAAAGACTGTGCATTTGGAAGGATAAGAAGACCTAAAGTTTTATCAAAATCTATGGTAAATTTGCAGATAGGAATAATAAGGAGCACAGGGCAAAATTCTGCCTTACAGAATGAAGTATGGACCCCTTGTGATTACAGTGGGATAGCTGACTGTTGGAATCTGATCCTTGTCCTCCTGCTAAGCCTATGACCTACTGCAGACCCAGGTTAGGGGCCAGCAGGACAGTTCACCTCAGCTTTTTCATCTGAGAAGAGAGACAAGGTGCTGGTTTCTGACAATACATTTAATATGCCACAGGGATAAATTTTGTCTTGATCTTTTCTGTAAATCAGTGTTAATTCAGAAGTAGGAGAGATGAATGCTAGATACTTGTCCTCCTCCAAGGGGATGCAGGTCACCATTTCTTCCACATAAGCCACCAGCCAGCTATCAGCTCAAAGCATCCTTCGGGGTCCATGGGATTAAACCAAAACATCTGTTGGCACAGAGCCCATGTTTTGTCTTGCTTGCATAGCACCTAGCACCTCTGCTTCTATAGCCCTAACAGTAATTCACTACAGAGTCATATTAGTGATGTGGCTTTTACCAACTCTATAACCCATATAACCCCTTAATCATCAGCCTTCCCTCCATCTCAGTTTATTTCCTAAACTCATATAAAAAGCTAGCTGTTTCAAAGTGTGTAGGGCACATACCCAGCAGAAAAGGGTTTGCCTTCTTTTTCTTGCACACTAAAGAAAAGCACCACGCTACACAAGCCTGTAGATGTGAAGACAAGTTTATGGATGCTGTTCATTCCGGAGTTGGTTCTCCTGGCCATGACATTGAATGTGTCCTTTGCTACAGTGGAAGAAGAGTTTGCATTCAGCTGGTAGCACTGCTGTACCTTCAGTCTTACCTAATTATATTCTATAAAGTGAGTTATTTGCCACATACTTACATAACCTCCCCTCTGTGTTCCTACACATACAACAGCTCCTCAGCTGCTCTGTTATTTGGCCACAGAGGCACCAGTTTGCTAATCTAGTTTCATGGTCTGATAGACCTGGACAGTGATCAGTTTGCATCCAAGACATCCAAGGCATATGTGTAAGACGGAAGAGAGCTTTGATCCCTATTGGCAATTCAAGTTAATAGGATTGTTCTTCTTATGCCTCAACTAGATTGTCACAGTATACTCATGTGATAGTCTGCAGTAAATCCCATTCCCAGAAATTTAAGCCTGTAGCCTCTAGATCCAGAGCCATTAACTTTATGACAATTAATGGGTTGATGATACAGTCCCCCTCTACACAAAATGTGAAACAAGGTTGGCAAAACCATCCAGGGCTAGTGGGCCCCTTATGTAAATACCCTCCACTGCCTGGGCTATGAAGGGATGGAACATTTGAAAGACCTGCTGCAAAGAGACAAACTTAGTGGTGTTCAATCTAAACACCAGGAAGAGGATTTATCAACATCCCTTAATCAACAAGACATGAGATGAGGGGGTACCGAGAGAGGAGGAGAGCAGGTAGGGGCAAGTCCATCAGAAACTGCCACCTGGTTATGGGGGACTTCAAATGCAAAACTTCCCTTCTTGCTTGGAGGGAACAGAAGTGGTCCAAGGAGACCAGCTCCACCATTCCTCATGCAATCTGAGGGAGGCAACATCTGTCAGGTGCATGTCTATTAGATGGGACATAATGGTGGCAGGCTGGCAGGGAACACTATGCAAAGGGTCATCAATGTTCATTTTATTTTATAATCAAGATATAAAAAGACACCTATCCTGAGCCCTGGGCATCTTTGCTGGGGAGGTCTTGGTGGACACCTCAGCCCCTCAGGAAGAGGTGGCACCCAAAATCTGAATATGCCCACACCATATCCCTGGGCTGGCTCCTGCCAGTCCTCCATTCTGCCTCTTCTGCTGTTTTCAAAGATCATCCTTCCTGAGCTGCACAAAAGAAAATGTATTGTCATGTCAGCCTGTTCCTCTAAACATTCAGTTACTGTGTCAAATACCAAACACCTCTTCTTTATGAGAAATTCCTCTGGCAGGCTCCACTTCTTCCTCATGGCAACTGCTCTTTGCTTTGTCCTTTTAGAGTGGGGCTAGAGGCAACAGTTTCTGCCCTTACTTGTTAGCAAAGGCAATTATGACCACATTCTGTGAGTAATTACCCATTTCTATTTGGTTCCTACAAAAACCTAAATTTTATACAATTACAGGCTCCCTGGCAACTCTCATGCTGCTGAGATGCACAGCAGAGCACTCAATGCAAGCTGTGTTTCAGGCAGTTAAGTGTTGTGTATATTACGTGTTGTTGCCTCTCAGACAAGTGGTGCAATCTGCAGTGTACAGCAACGTCTGGAAGTGCTGCCTTATTCCTCCTCTCCCTCCCTTGCAGGAAAGCCACACCAATTCCCTGAGCAAGCGATATGGTTGTGCCAGCGCAGATCTGTACTTGGACCAAAATAGTCCTGTTGTAAGCAAGGTGTAACAAACTGGAAGGCCACTGGGGTACATTGCACTCAGGACCCCAGCCACTGTACTGCGCTGTGCCATGTACATGGACTAAGTAGCCTTTCGCTGTGCCCCACTGTGTTTTATGCCAGTGACGCATTCAAAGTCCAACTCAGTTCTCCGCTTCTAGGTAAGAAATAGCCTTCTTCAAGAAATGCTAAATATTCATACACGGATTTTGCAGTGCGAACAGCAACTTCAACCTCCTTTCTTTAAGCCTGCAGGTTCAACTGCTTCTGCGGTTTCTGAGGAGCAGCACAGCTCAAGTGAGCTTTGTCTTCCCGAGTACTTACAATGTAGCTGCCTTCTAAGACCTCCAAGCTAAGTCATCCACCTAACTCAGTTAGGCACATACCCCAGTGAGATTAGTAATCCTGAAGCACTCCTGAAATGCTCAGCTGTGCCCTTGCCAAAGAGATAAGGACTGAGTTACGTGGCTGAGTTTCAAATAGCTGATCTAAGGTGTTGGACGCTTTGTGCGTGTTTCTTGTTCTTGGTGTAGCACTATGTGACGCCTCCTTTAAAATGGCAATCATGTATTTATTAAAGATACCAGACTTGATTCTGATCTCAGCCTGCCACAACCTATTATTTTCATTCTTCCTCCTGTGGTGAACACAAATGCTCCCTGCTCAGAAAACAAATGCCTCCTGCCTGCTTTGTGTGCAGGCAACAACAGCTGACCCAAGGCAACAGCCCACAGATTCAGTTGAATTTATACATGGCTCTGCTGAGAAGAGTTTAAAGTGAAATGTCTGAATACTGAGCCTGAGTATCTGGTGTAATACAGGGAAAATTGCACTGAAATCAGTGCATTACATAGATGGGAAGCAAATTTAATACCAGAATTAAACTAAATGTCAGAATGGCACTCAATTGGCAGAAGTAACAGCAGCTCATATTATCAGTGAGCCAAAATGGTGCCCCATTCGTTCCACACATCTGCCATCTACATCAGGTTTTTGTGATTAAATACAACCCTGCAAAGGACAAAGGCAATGGCACTCATACAAATGTTCCTTTGATACCAAGAGTTGTGTATGTGTTAGGAAAAGAAACAGCTACTCTGGGGAAGCAACATTTTTCTGTGGGCTGTGTCATCCAGGAAAAAACCTGCGACCAGCAGAACTGACATAATCCAGTTTTCTATAGGCTAATGCCTTGTGGACATACTTTTTCACTGCAGTAACCCTTCCATCAAGTTCTCTTCAATCTTTTCCACCTCCAAAATGCTTCCATTTCCCCTCTACTCTCACACACCAGAGCCCAAGCACCTCTGCAGCATCTTGCATGTACCCTAACCACTGGGAAACCATGGGGTAACAGTGTTCCTGGTCAATCCCATGCTGAATTATGACTGAGTGGACCCTGATCACATCCACTCAGCAGGCAGAACTAAACTATCTATTCACAGTATGTAATTACTATAGGTAATGTAGAAATCCCCGTACAGCTTTTTTCTTCACCAGAGGCACTGATTTAAAGTATGCCATAGGATATTCCATGCCTCCTGAATAACCATCAGTTTCCACAAAATTTGTAGGAATGTAATGCCCTTTTGACCCTAAGTCAAGTTTGGCTATGTTAGTCAATGGGCTCAAAGTTTCTTGTGGGAAAGATAGAAGTCTGAGAGGCAAATGCATGAGAGAAAAGCAGTCATGTAAGTCTTGCTTCGTTATATATTTTTCATCTTCAAAAAATAAAGAATGAAAAAGCTGCATATTTAGCTGATATAGCCCAAAGTATGAGGACATACATTGTCAGAGGGTGTGACCCTGTAGGATTAGTTGTACGTGTGATGGAAATCTCTATCAGAACATAAAAGGGATTGGAAATTGGCCTGTGTTCTCATTTTGGCTCTGAATAGACAAACTGTCCACATTTTGACCAGATTCATAACACAAAACCAGAAACTGACAATTTTATGTTGCCTCCCATTTCCAGAGGATTCCTGAATGCTTTAGGGAAAGATAACCTTCCAAATCCCATGGCTGGCCACTCACTGCCGTTCTTGGAAGGCAATCCATCCCTGTTCCCTGCTGGTTCTTGCTTTCCTCCCTGGACATTTGTTACTGACTGTCGCATTTGTTGTGCTGCTGCCCTTGGAAAAGCATCTAGCTGCAAGAGCCTCCTGCAGCCCTGAATTCCAAGGGTTACAATGACAGCACTGCCTGAAGCAGTATTTCCTTTTCTATGGTCTGCATTTGCCAGCTGTTAACTTCATCAAGATCCTGTATTGTGAGAGAGTCTTAAAAAGAAAAGGGGCAGCTCTGTTTTCTCCATAGCCTTTGTGGGAAGGCTATCAGGCCAGATTCGACCCTCAAAAGGAGTGAATTCATTGGGGTGCCACAACATGGCAGGCAGGGCAGGCAGTGATTCAGCCATAATTTTGATGAACCGCTCCCAGTTCAGGAACAATTCCCAGTCACCTCTGGCTTTCTAATGTCAGCCTTCCTGATAAACGGAGGGAGTGGAAATCACCTCCTCTCTTCTGAAATAACAATCATTTGTCTTAAGTGTCAACGGCACTGGAAAAGCTGCATCAGGCGAGGTTGCTGGGCTGGATTTCACTGCCCTCCTGAGACAATAGCGGATCTATAGGACACCCTGCGCAAACGCAGGCACCTGCGGGATGACTCAACTCACAACTATCCCTCCTACCCAGGCACAGAAGTGATAGCTTTGACCTTTTGCTCATGGAAGAAATGATAGGGAAGCAAGGTCCTCCACATCTTTGGGGTGAACCACAGTGTCACTTTACCGAGGGACAGAAAAGCTCTGGAACAATGTGGGATAGGAAGTGAGGAAGGACTGTGCATTGACTGAGATGGCAGGTGACATTTCAGAAAGGCAGGACGGGATTAAGCAAACTGAAAGAGGGACAGGATGTAACCATAAAGAGATCTTTAATGTCATACACACCCTGGCACACTTTTCATGCAGCACATCTTAAAGCTGGAGCGTCCCTCCCATGCCCCCTTCCTGGAGCACCAGCTACAAGAAACCTCCATCCTCCCATACAGCTCTGTTGTTTCCTGCCTAGCTGTGCCCCAAAGCTGACTTTGCTTCAAGTAGGGAGAGCAGAGAGAGCCTGTGCAGCTGTAAATATGCCATTAGCTGCATTGGGATCCAAGATCTGTTGCATTTTCCCATCATAGCAGCTAAAGGGTTTCAGACTGAAGTTAAGCTCTCAAAAGGATTTTGTCCTGCTTGAGGTGCTGGTACAACTCCAGACCACCTTCTGTGAGAGCAGACTTAGCGCAAGGCTCTTTTGAAAACTCTTCTCCAAAGCAGTGAAAGGATCATATGAACAGGGCCATTTAATTAATAAATCTAGTGTCATTTAATTATAGCTAATCCTTTTACTGAGAACACAGCCATCAGACAATGATTCTTCAAAGCTGTCAGGGTCCCCAAGCTACAGCTATTATGCAGTCTTCCAAGGTGGGGGATCCACAGTTATTAATTCCAGACCTGTGGCCCACCTGCTCTCCTGGATTTGATGTGGATCACATGTGAGCATGCAATAGTGTTTCTGTTGAATTAACCAGAGCACACATGCAGTGTTTATGTCTAGGTGCACCGTGGGCTGGTATCAAGGATTGATTGTGCAGTATCCTGCCTCCCACTCTGCTTCCCAGACACGCTTTATGGGACAGCTGTAGGCAGCTCCCCAGAGAGAGCATCTTTCTATTTTCCAGCATCTGCAACCACTCCAGACAGAAAATCATCAAGAGTGCAGTGTAGCACTAGGATGCCATTTGCACTTTTGTCAGCACAAGGATGCATGCCTCTCTATTTTGGCATCTTCATTTTCTGGAGGGCTTTTGACACGCAATGGTCCTATAAGAGACAATGCAGATGTCTGCAGAGGGAATGAGGAGCATGGTTTTCTGACCATAAGGAGCCACAAGTATGGAGACAGAGTCCAGGTGGAAGCAGAGGGAGCAGGTACATCTGGCCATGTGGCTCGCTGTCCTTTCTGCTAACACACGAGTGGATGTGTAGGGTCCATGAGCATCCATGCCCCAGTAAAACCAATGAGGTGCTGGCAGGGGGCCAGGCTTTCATCTCTAAAGTGTTCTGTCTCATGCTTTCTTGCTAGCTGCTCTGGCAAGTCCCAAGATCCACTGCTTTCCATGACTCCTACCTGACCAAAGCTGTGTGGATAAGCCAGTGTGTCCTTGGTTCTCAGTCTGTGTCAGTAGGATTGATACCTTCCACTCCAATGGAGGTGACAGGGACCACCATGAGGGAGAGGAGAAGTGACAACCATACTTCCAGCACCTTCACTCAGAGAGCAGACAGTGAAATTAGCTGTTCTCACAAAATCAGGTTTGTGGCATAACACACCAAATCCCAAATACCTTTGGGCTGAGGGAACAGAACTTGTTCCCACAGAATAAGGCCTCATCCTCAAATCTGTGTAAGTACATATCCGTCTGTAACCATCTGGGGGTTTTATTGTTTATCTGAACAAGGGTAAGCTTTACTAGTCTTTTCTTTAGGCTATTTCAGATGATGCGTAATGATGCACTTTTTCCTCACAAAAACACACCTATCACTCCCACCAAAGGCAGTTGGAGTCACACAGAAGACTCAAGCCTGGAAGAGTATACATTAAGTATTCAGCCTTTCTTTTCTGTTCTTTCTCCCTGTTCTTACCTATCCCCTGTTCACACAACAGTGGGCAATTTCCTATCCTCCCATGCATAGTCAACTATTTTATACTAAAGATACTCAGCTGGTTTCGATCCTTTGGTTCAGTCAAGCCTTATCCAACAACAGTCTGAGAGCAGGGGTGTCCTTTGGCACCTTCAATTTGCCTCAGTTGACTGGTCACGTAGGAATCAGTCCTGGCTGCAGTCTTAGCTGTCTCTTCCACAAAACAGGCAGCCCTTAGCTTCCAGCTCCATATCATGGGTTCAGACCCAGACTACTGGGACTGTTGTCTGCTATAACTGTGAGAAGTCAGTGACAGATGCTAGCTGAAGACGTGGTTCATGGCTACTCTGAGGATGATTCCTGATTTGCAGCATCAGCCCTAGCCTGTGGCCTTAGCTCTCAGTGGCAGTGCTGGGCTGGAGCTCCAACACCACAGGAAATGAAAAAGCAGCTCTAAAAATAGCAGGTTCCAGCCAGTGCAGTGCCACCTGCTAGGGACAGCTCAGAGCAGCAGCCCCCCAGGTCTGAATTCCCCTGCAGTTTGCTGCTGCCGGTTCCTGTCTGAACACCACCATGTGCTGCTCCCCTACCCTTCTGCTGCCCACTGGGGTAGGCACCCACAGGACAGGTGTCTTGCTGATACATGTGAGAGGGATGCGGGGATGAGCTGTGTGGGATGGGCAGCCTGTGCAGCCCCTGTGTCTTCACAGGGAGCAGGAACTGAAGGCCAGAGGAGGAAGGAAGGCTAGGGCTGGTATAGTGATGCATTAAATAGCACTTGCTGGATCTATGCTTGGCAGGTATTCACCTGCCCTATTTCTAAGCCCTCAGTTCCTGGGAAGGCTAGATATGAGGAGGCTGGAGGAAGTACAGCTGAAATGGTGGGAGCAAAATTTACACCACCTACCACACGCTTCAGTGCCTCACGCAGAATTCAGTGACCCTGTAGTCACTGTAGTGACTACAAAGCTCCCATCAGGTGGGAAAACTGGGCCCCAAGACCTGGGCCACCAAGTTTCCATTAGACATGAATGCAATGATGGTGTAAATAATCTGTCCAGGATCCCGCTTACAATATTTAGAGTCAGCTATACAGAAAAGCCCCACCAGTCCTCTGCAACCCTTGACACAGCCCAGCTTTCTCCCCTTGCCCAGGAGGGCTTCACTTTTACCTTTCTTCCCAGGCAGTGGGAAAGAGGCTGATCTCCAACATCCTTCACTTCTCATCCCCTTAATGAATGAGAGAAGGAGCAAAATACTCAGTGCAAGGAAGCACTCACGTGCTGTGCTTATGCTGGGGCTCTGTACAACCATTGCCAAAGCAAAGAATAGTTCCTTCTGGTGAGAGTTACTGGTGAAATGCTGTGTTCTGCAGTACACCAGGAGTCATGCCAGGCAGCAAGGCTGGAATTAGAAAGGTCCCAAGTTAACCTTAGTCTACCATAACCACAGGCAGATGATTAGTTCAGACAGGTCTCCAGAGCATCCATCCCATGGCCACAAAGTGCTCCTCAGGGCTCTGTAAGAAGCTCAAGACAAACAGCAAAGAACAAAAGCCACAGCTTTCATGAGCCACAGGAAGGGAGCAGTAGCAATTGCAGGCACCCCCAGTGTCCTCAGTCCCTGCTGTAAAACTCCCAGATGAGTCTGAAAATTGGCCAGCCCTCCCATTGCAAAGGAAAGGGCGGAAAATCCCACATCCGTCGAGTGATACCACTCCATCTGACCTAAAGGGGCAATTGCAGAGGTCAGGTTGACCCCAGGCGCATGAGCAAGATACACAGGACAGAGCAACATAGAGGCTGTCCTGCCACTAAGACAGCCTTCTCCGTATCTTTAGCCACTCTTCTGAATTCCTACTGATGAGGAAAGGAAACACAGGAGCCAAATGGCTCTGTAAGTTGAGTGAAAAAAATCTTTCATGGCTTTCTCTTTGCCTTCTTTTATGGCCTTAGGATCAGTAAGTCTCTGAGGGAGGCCTGTTTATTTGCCAAGGAATTGGGGAGTTTTCTGCCTCCCTT
This sequence comes from Agapornis roseicollis, assembly GCA_002631895.1. Lineage (NCBI taxonomy): Eukaryota > Metazoa > Chordata > Aves > Psittaciformes > Psittacidae > Agapornis > Agapornis roseicollis. Next base: position 40,557 of record NDXB01007456.1, on the reverse strand, counting down.
TTTTCTTATGAAAAGATAACAATGTTTTGGTGGGAAGATCCAAGCCTTGCCAAGAAATATGTTTTGGCAGCTCTCCAGGGGGAACCACAGTTAGAGGCAAACAGGCTTCCCTGGAGAATAAAAGGGTAGATGGAGCTATGTGACCCTGGACTTCAGTTTAGGCTTGGCAGATTCTTTAGGTCTATGAATCTGTGTCATAAGCAAGGGTGTTTGCTTCCCATTTGGCCCCAGAGAAGAAATTAGCAGCACGGGCACCAGCAGCACCCAGGCATGCAGTGGGGTATGTCCAAAAGGCATCACTGTATTTTGTACACACATTCTCAGCTGGAGTGAAATTAGGTAGCCCTGGCACTCCCATTCCTGTCAGCATGTCTCCAAGCCAGCTGCAAAACTCATGTAGAAACTCTTTGGTGCTTGGCTACCATGGAATCCCACATTGCTGTGACTCCCAGGTAGCTCACATGTAACCACTGTGCACCATCTGCACAAGCTGTGGGCACACATTCACACTGTAGCACAGGCACAGCTTGCTGACACTGTACACAGCCCCACAGTCATCCTGGTCCCGCGGCTGTCATTGGGTGTCTGACACAGGCAGTCTGGAGTTTCTGCTGCTCCTTGCCTTCCTTGGGAGGTCCTGCTCTGAGCTCTCTGCAGAGGGCAATGCCCAGGGTCCACCTCTGGATGCATGTGCTGCTCAGAGATTCACGTATTGCTCTCCCAAAGAGACCATGAGCTCACATTTAAATGGGGAGAGGCATCTGTTTCCCCATCAGTGTTTGGGTTTGACATTTTCCCTTCTGAAGATTTCCAAAGTGCAGCTGAGAGCATAGGTAATCACAATGGACAATGCTTCTCTCTTTAACAGACCATGACCTGGGCTGCTTCCTGGAGAAGCGTATGGCTCGGCACACTTTTGCTTCCAGGGATCCCCAGAGACCCCAGAGAGCTGCTGGAAATGTCAGTCATTCCCTGAAATACAGCCTCCAGGCTTCACCACAGGAAGTGAAGTTATTTTGTTCAGCCCTGCAGCTCCTCATGCATCTTTATCCAGCAGTTTCAAGGGGAGGTACAGGACAGTTCCTGCCAGACTTATCCCTCGCCTTTGGCCAAAGGTCAAGCAAATAATACCAGGTTATTGAAGTGAGTGACATGCAATCAACAGAATAGGTGTAAGGGCTATATCCTGAGAGATCTGGGTTGCCCTTGCTCCTCACCAATAGCCTTCACTCAGCCCATTTTGAAAGCTTTACAAGACCTCAGCAGTCACAGATCAGTTAGCTAAACTCTGTTTTCCAGAGCTGTTCTTGTTATCTTTGGAGAGCTGGGTCTGTGAAATTGGCTATTAACAGTTTGCAGAGCGATATAGCTAATCTCAAAAGAGTACATGTGAATCTAATGCCAGGTATAACAGCTTGACATATCAATAAGACACATTCCAACTCTGCAGAGTCTAGACTTCCTGGGAAGGGGTGGTGGGACTTTTATAGCAAAGTCACCAAAAAGCGATGTGTTTGTGCGTGGAGGAGAGGAGCAGAGAAGGGGAGATGTATTCAGCCAGAAAAAAAGTTTGAAGAGCTTGAAGAAGTTTTGTTACGGATCAAGACATCCTAAAGAGCCCATTGTAAATGCTTCTGCTCTCTGATTTCAGTGGAACTATACTTCTGTGAAGCTGAGAGGCCTTACAGGTCCAGGTTGGGTGGGTATATGAAACTGGATGCAGATATGCATAAGTCTGTGTTGCAAGCACATAGGCATGCATGCCACACTGTGGGGAGCTTGTTGTGCACACATATAATAGCATTTGGACCCACTGCAGTCTGTGGGACACATGATTTTTGCAGCCATGTGTTTCTGATGACAGCATGGGGAGGTACCTGACGATTCAGAGATGACTGATGGATACCGGCACCGCCTGCGTGTACTTCAGCAGAGACACCATAACACATTTCCAGCCACATCTTTTGTCACTCCACTGCCTACTCCAGCAGTGTGACCGTTCTCAAAGATCATGCCCATTTCTCTAAATAAACTCTGATAAGGGCCTAGCCCCCAGCTGGTGTAATGCAAGACCATGCAGCGGTGCTAATTTACAGCAGCTGAGAATTCACTCCAGTGCATCCCAGACCAAAACAAAACTCTATAAAAAGATGGTTTCTCCAGTTCAGCTATGGTGCAAAAAGTTCCATTCCTTTAAGAGGGAACTGGCGGGGTGGCTTGCAGTGGTGATGCTGCTACTGATATGCCTAGGGGATGGGAGCATGACTACACTGCAGCCTTCTCCCCTAACTTCTCTCTTGTGGTCCAGGTGCAGCTGACCCTGACATGTGGGTGGTAATTCTGCAGCACTTCAGGCCACATGGATTTGCTTTGGCCAGCTGTAGAAAAAATGAGTCTGAGAAATCCCTTGCATACACAGAAAGCCCTCCTCCCTGCAGACACCAGAAACCTGTTTCTGCTTCCCTCCCCTCCCTTTTGTTCCTGTCATATTTGCCCAGGAGGTGCTAACCAGAGGTTTACCACAATGTTCAGCAGAAGATGCTGGTGCCCCTTTGTGAAAGAAAATCCTGGCTGCCCTGCTGACTGTGGAAAGACGGGTTTGGTCTACCTCTGCCTCTGCACAAATAACTTTCTTGCTCAGCTTCTGCACAGCCCGTACAGCTTCATTCTTTACCTTCCAAGTCACTCAGGATAGACTTAGCAGCAGGGATGAAAGAGGCTTCAGGAAATAGCATGCTGAGATGTGAGGCCTCCCAAGCCTCCAATCAACCCCCCTGAAGGGGAAAAGCCTAGGGCTAAAGACCAAATTCTAATTATAACAACAGATCTGCAGTCATTCTCAATTACGTCAAGCTCTTCAATGAGGAATTAAACAAGTTATAAAACGGGTGCACTATCTTATTCTTCCCTCTAGCATTAGTATTACGATACTGCAAAAACATGGTGATATCTAAACAACATGTGAAGAGACCATTAAAGTGGCAAGTGAATGACAGAGGAAAACAATATTAGTGTGACAGACACATCCTTTGTTGCTCCGCAGGCATGATTTACTACTGAATTACACTAGATTTAGGCTACAGTAACGCCTCAGATTGCAGTGGGGATAATTCTTAAATAAAGCCAACAAAAACCTAACAAAATCTGACTCCTGGAATCTGCTAAACTGTAACAAAGTTCACAATGTAAAGTAAAAGAAGACTGTTGTGCTTAAGAGCAAGGATCACTGATAATGTTGCCAGCAAACATGGTAAGTTAGTTGTTTTGCATCTTTGGATCAAGATTGAGGAGCTTCTCAGGACACACAGCCTGAAAGCGCACCTCAAACATAACTATCATGCTCAGAATCAAAATTCTAGGGGAAAAGAATAATAACACAGTTAAATAATAAGATCACAATTGTCCCTTCCTGGCTGAGTTTATGAAACGCACCAAAACTGGTACCAAGGAGGTGAAATGGACAGGTCATAATGCGAGAGCACATATTCAGCCCTGTAGTCTCAATAGCTGTTCCTCCAGAAGCCTTCCCTAGCACTTTCACATCTGCACATCTCGGTGTGCAGCTCTACAGGTTAATTATACACGGTGATACCTCCCCCCCTGTGGTCTGATTCCTTCATCACCTTCTCAGTTATGCATTCATTCCCATCTGTGCAAAATGGGTGGCATTTTACACTTTCTTCTCTTTCTTTTCAGTCAGGTGTAAATGGCTGCAAGAGGTGCAAAACAGTGTGGCTGGGAGGAAGAATATAAAAATAGCCTGTTAGAAAGTCATTTCTTTCCATAAAATCAGCTTCTTGCCCCTAGCATTGTAGCTGGAATATGATCAAGAAAACACTCCTACCAGTTTGAAATATGTTTGTACAGTACCTAGCACAGTAGAATGGCAATAAATAATATTTGCTACACTGTACCCGAAAGAAGCCCTGTGTGTAAAGTGATAGTAAAGAGATTCAGACAGGAAAAAATATCAGGCTGAGGCAAACGTCTCACACACGAGCAAAAAACAGAGCACAGGATTACAATGGGGAAAAATGTACTGCTTTAACTGCAATAGCAGCAGCAGACTGCAAAGGACAGAGCATTCTGCTTTACATACATCAAGCCTTTCCTGCAGTTAACCTGTCCTATCAACTGTCAGTTGAAGGGATTAGCCACCTCTGCTCAAATACTCATTCCACATAAGCTGCCCTCTCAGGCACTTTTACCATGCAAAGTATTTCACCAAGCTGTGCAGCAGACGACATACAAGTCTACAGTGAAACATTTGGTTTTTAGCAGTGCAGAATGTCTGAAAAGGCCATTAAAGCAGGGCTTTTTAGTCACGTAGGTGGGAGCAGATAAACCCTCACAACACAGTATCTGTCGTAACAGCAAGACACCAAGTATTACTCTACCTGCATACAGGAGAAACTGTGATAGCCAGGGGGCTATAGTCTACACACTGTGCCTTCTGCAACCCCATTCAAACCAGCCGGGTTTTAATCACAGAATGCCCAGGGCAGAATGTGGCCTGTTGGAGCTGTGCTGTCCTCCGCTGTCATCTGCTCTCCCTCTGCCTGGTAGAGGCTGCGTGTGTGGGGGTAATTCTTCCTTCTGCTTCCCTTATTCTACTTCCAAAAGAAATGCCTAATGGATTTCAGCGGCATCAAGGTCTCTGAGATGCTTTTGCCTTAATACGGGTGCAGATTCTTATACTGCAATTCACCTTCTAGGGTATCTTTAGAACATTTCTTACCCAGACAAGAGGTTGCAATGGATAAGGAGTTAGTTGGGGGTGAAAGGGCCTGCTATGACAGCTTAATCAACTTGAAACATGTCCCTAGCTGCCCTCCTTTCCCAGGAGACCCACATGGATTATGGGGTGGATTCAGTATTTTGTCAGTGAATTGCCCCCTGGAGGTAGCTTAGGCAAGGGGCTTCTCTGTGCATATAAGCACTGCGAAAAATGCTGCATGGGGCCTCCTGTGCCTGCAGAGATTGACTCTCCTTCACATGGATGTTGTGAGAGATGGGTCACACCATGATCGAGGCACACTGGCACACACCTTCTTTCCCCAGTGGGTGACACACCAAGCTGGGAACACTGCACACCCCTGCTACAAGGAAATGAAAAAGAAAAATGTTAAGGTACTTATCTATAAAACCCATATGGGACCAGATTTATCTTTCAGGCTTGCAGTGCCCACAGTCTAAGGCCAGGAGGGACTATCGGACAGGCAGTTTAGTCTGACACCTTGCATTTGTATCACAGGTCATTTAATTTTAACCACTTTTTCCTGCACTGAACCTAAGAGTTTGTGTATTCAAAAGGCAGTTCAGTCTTGATCTGGAGCCATCAAAACATGGAGAATCCATCACACTCATTAATCATCTTTGCTGTTAAAATGTGAGCCTTCTGTCAGGTGCACTGATTTGGCTTTGATTCGCAGCCATTGTTTCTCATTTTGTCTTGCTTTGCCAGGTTAAGTAACCCTTTAGAGCCTGCCATTTTATCCCTGTGAAGTTACTTATGAATTTTAGTTCAGCTACCATTCCATCTCCTTTCTGACAAGCTAATCTCCAAGTCTCTTCCTGCAAGGTATTTCCTCTGGCCTGTGAATCATTTTGTAACTGCTTTCTCCACACTCCAATTTTTACAACGTAAATTTTAAAGCATGGACACTAGGGTATATGCTTTTCTGTTCAGGTTTCCCACATGTTCAGAGGTAGGAATTGCACTCCCCTTCTGCCTCTGCTCTTATCAGCCGAATCACACATCAGCTTTTCCATTATTTCACTCCAGACTGATGTCAGGCTAACCAGTACAGAAAAACCCAGTTTAGCCACTCCCTCATTTGGAATTACTGGCATAAAATTAGCCTTTGCCCAGTTTCCTGAAGGACTTCCAGCATCTAGGAACTGCTTGGCATTAGTACTGATAAGCTTGTGATCCCTGCAGTCAAATCCTTCACAGCCCTGACCCCATAATGTCTCTGGAGGTACAGATATAAAAGTTATTCAGCACTCACTCTATCTACTAGTGAAAAGTATTTTCTGTCATTTAAAATGAGGATATAAATTGTTTCCAACTGCAAAACAGAAATGTGTATCCAGTGCGTTCACTTTTTCCCAGCAAATTTCCAGTCCCTATCCAATCACATATCCCACCACTCTTTCGTTCTTTCTCTTAAGAGCAAACTGTTTGGGTTTTAATTCTGTTTTTTCCCTGGTACTTTTCACTTCCCTGAGCAGTTTCCAATGTTTCATGCCTCTTGGTTACTCTTTCTTGCAGTCTCTCTCCCTTTTTTCCACTTGCTATACACCAGAGAAAAGGGAATGTTTCTAAATACTGCTTTCACCACACCTCTGATACAGCATTTGAGGTCATCAGCATCTTCAGGACGGCAAATAATACTTATTCTTCTTAGGGGACTACAGAGGATATCAACCACATCAGTGACCAGTTACTAATATTCAGGGGTTTTTCTTGTTTAGTTACAATATTATCCATTATTTTATAATAGTTTAATGTTGAATAATTTTACACTACAGCTCAGCACTTTAATTTTCTCACCTGAACCTTGATATTCCACAATACTTAAGCCTAGCTCAAAATGAAGGTCTGTCAATTTTGGTTGCAACCCCTGCTAATGTCCAGTTACCCATGGGCTGGAATGAATTTGCCACCCTTGTCAAAGGTGACAAAACCCACTCACTCACCAAAATAAGGCTGTTAATTGCATACCCATGCAATGGAAGATGCTCAAACAAAGGGATGTTTTCCTCCTAGGGAGAAAGGAATGGGGATCCCCATGGAGCATCCTGGGCCTGACCAGAAGCAGGGCAGCAGGGGGCAAAGAGGCAGCTCTAGCCTCTTTGAAAGGCATTGGGCATCTCTTGGGGTCTGTGTCAGGCAGGCCAGGGCTACAGGGAGCTGCTGCAACATCACTAGGGCAGGGGCTGACGTAGGTTCCTGGCTCATGGGCACAATGGGGCCACATAACTTACCTGGAAGATGTTTTTAGTGTGTTATAAGGGCAGTTGATTATAATGCCCTAACAGTGAGCCTGCTCCCTCTTCTTTCTGCAGTTGCATGAGCTTTATTCTTCTGGTCTATAACCACTGGCAGCAGCACCGGTCAGCCTTGAGAGCAGTGTCCCTGCTGTGAGGCTATCCCACTCCATCTGGCTTCAGCTCCAGAATCAGCCCAGCCAAGGGGTGCACCCAGCCCCTGGCTTCCCATGTCAGTGAGGCTTCTCTGCTTTTCAAGGGGGAGCAATGTAGAGCTGCGTTAACCTGGGTTGGGAGAGCATCGCAGATGCCTCCTTAGCGACAGGCAAACATCAAGTTTCTTAATTTCCACTGGAGCGAGTTAAAAATGGTTCTGTAGATCCCTGGTAGATGAGGGTGGTTATTCTTAGCCTGGATGACCAAGCCTCAGTAGTGAAGATGCTTTAGCCAAGCTTTCTGAAACTGCAGGGAATTTTAGGCTTGAGTGTTCTGCCTGGAGTCATCTCTGGTGCTCCTCATTTTCAGCAATTTCTGTTCAGTCCCTCCTGCAAGGAAAGGCCAGGGTAGTTACGTGCTGTTTCAGGAATAAGCCAACTATCACCACAGCACGTGATGGACAAGTAAGCCCTCAGGGAGAAGGCTTTGTTATGAAATCAGAAATGAGGAAGGCAAATTTGAGATTAAATTGAAAAAAAACCTGAAATGCATGTAAAACCCTAAAATTTCCAGAAAAAGCAAAAAGCAGCATTTTACAATAGCAGCATTTCTGAAGACTCGTGGAGATTATAGTTCCAGCATAATTTTGTTTAATCAAGTTTTGAATTAATTAATGTAATTAGTCACTATGGGGGGGATAACTCGGACTGATTTTATGGAGCCTTTTAGTGCTGGTTCAGGTCTTACAGCTTGATTTAAACATGGCTGGAGGGGCTTCTTATCAAGAGTGATTAATGCTGCATAAAATTGATTACAACCTAATTTTAGCTGCAGAACCGCATTTCTGCCTGCTTTCGTCATGAGTAAGAGCAGTGACTTCAGACCAAAAGCAGTTTGGCTGATGGCTGAAGAGCAGTGATGGCGCTGGTGGCCCGCAGCCCTCACCATCAGGGATGGCTAAATCCACCCTGGCTCACACTGCTGAAGAACTCTGGGTCAGACCGGGGTTACTTAGAGGGCACAATGCATTGCCTGCAGATGGAGATAGAAAAATGCAGCAAATCCTCTTTACTGACTGAGAAGCATGCGGGTTTTTCTCCACTCTGCGACTTCTCTACTCTGCACTGATCTTTTTTGATGACTTATATTTTCTGACTAATAACAGTACCATCAAAACACAGTAATAATCTAATTTGAATTGTGTGTCCCTGGATCTTGTTAAATAAAGCAGATGAGAATTTTCTAAACAAGGTATCCTTGAGGTTTGGCTTTGAAAAAGAAGAAAGACGTTTCACACAGCCAATGACAGCTGAGTTTTTCAAAGGCTTAGCTCGACATTTCCAAGAAAAACAGTTCTTTCCTGATGAAAGGCTGCACAGGAGGAAATGTCATGTGGAAAGGAGGAGTTTGGATTTGTTTGGGGGTTATTTTCATTAAATAAGAAAGAAAGAAGTGAGGATCACAGACTCACAGAATGGTTGGGGTTGGAAAGGATGGGGAAATGAAACAAAAACTTAAAATTTAACAAGGGTGTAGTGTGTCTCCATAATGTCTGGCATAAAATCACCACAAAACCTGTGTTAATTCATGTCCCTGAAATCAGCTCCTGCCACAAGATTCTCCTCCTTTTCCAATAAATTATTTTCATGCCTGCAACTTTCCAGTTTAGTAAATGAGGGGGTTTTGTTTGGGTTTTTTTCCTTCTATTTATGCTAGTCCAGGACAATGGGCATTGCCACCACATAAGTTGAGGACAAAGTAGGAGGCAAAGCACCTCTGTGTTGGTAGACCTTCCGCCCATATGCCTGACACTAAGTGCAGGCAACAATGTAAACGAAGAGCCTGCAAGCTTGCAAGCCAACAGGCTCATTTCAGCAGCCCACCACAGCATGCTGAGGTCTGGATGTCTGTCTCTAGCTGTGGGACACTTGCCCAAAGGCTGTTGCCTTGCCCGTGACTTGAAAGGGAATGTGCATGCATGTGTGGAGTGTACCAGCAACACAGTGGCATAAGGTGTGTGCCCAGCTCACACACATCAATGCCAACAGGCAACTGTGCATTTGTTTGTACTGGGAGAGAGGGAGGAAGAGCAGAAAGGATCAGCTCCCCGAGCACTTGCCAAGCTATCCACAAGGGCCATGTGCTGTGTGCATTTCTTGTCTGATCAATTAGAACTAGTGCTGGATGAATGTTATTTGCCAAATACATTATTTAGCAAATGTTGATCTTCCTTACTGAATATGCTGTTTAAATAATCATTTCTGCAGTAGCCTACCAGCTCTAGCACCATTCAAATACTATTTGCTGAATAATTTGAGATGAACAAAGACAAAATGCACTGAATAATTTATTAAAAGAAAAAATTGCTTCCAGTATTTGGTTAGCTCTAATTAGATCTTCTTTTTGGCTAGATTACACACATACTTGCAAATGCTCAGGCATGCATACACATAGGTACATATACAGCAAGCCAGGTTCGGGATGCACAGCAGATTAGCACCACTTTACTTCAGTGACTTTATGCTTGAGGCATGCTGGCACATACAGAGTCAGGAAAAAGCCTCATAAATAGAGTGAAAGAGTGGATCTGAGTCAGAAATTTTGAATTTGAGATGTGATTTTCCCTGCAAAATGGAGGGTGTTAATGCAGTGAGTAAGGAAAAACAGGAGCTGATAATTCATCTAGCTGGTGATTTTAGGGCAATCTGAGAAGAAGCAAGAACAAAAAGAAATTCTGCTTCAAAAGTGGATCACTAGTCCTCCATCTTTAACTAAATGCATGTAATGAAAGAGGATGTTAAATATGGGTGCTTGCTAGCATGGACTTTGTTATTTCACCTTCAAGTGTGGACAGAGGAGATCATAAGGGAGGGTTGGCAGGGTGTTCTGTGGTGACAGAATAAAAGCCCACTGCAGCATGATTTCAGAACTGCTGGAGCAGCGCACAGTCCCTAACTGTCTATAGGCCCAGATCATATTCATGTGCTGTAGAATGGCTTATTTCCCCCCAACCTTCCTGGAATACTTCCAGTTATTCCTTTTCAACTGCAGGTTTTGTTAACCTTTAGGACAGGTTACACATGAGTTCCTAGGGCAAGGGGAAGCTTTGCTGACCACAGTGAGCTGTTAGACAAAGACATAGTGGCATCTTCTGCTGGTTCCCTGATTTTTCACAGCTAATTTGGGGGCAGGTATTTCAGGTAAAGTGTCAGCTTTAATTCACAGCCCCTTCAAAGCTACTTTCATATGAAGCTACATAACCTTTCCAGGTCTGGTAACTCCAGGTCAGGGTTGAGGGCAGCAGAAAGATTTTACTGACAGTGCAGCTGTTTGCACCATACCTAACCACGTGGATAAACAAAGGGCTATAATTTAGCCAAGATAACCTTTGCGATAACCTTACAAATGCTGACATAAACCATATGCACTGCCCAATCGCAGGAAGGCAAAGACAAACCTTAACATAAACTCCCAAACTTTACAAAATTTACATGGTGGCATGTCTAGGACTATTCATAATAAAGAAGTATCCCACATTCAGGCCTAGATTTTAACCGCCCTCCAGCACAGTAGAAGGTCATATCCAATAACATTTGATATGTATATCGAATGAGAAAAGTAGCCAAAGCAGACTGGAAGGCATTGTGTAACTCAAAGAAAAAAAGCTTTCCTTGACTGTTTGTTGTCTGCATCTTATATTTAGATAGCTAGGCAAGATAAATGGGACAGATATGCAAGCAAATCAAAATGCAGTGATAAAACAGAAACCTCTAATTGATCATCTTGAAGGACAAAGCTGCATCTTTTGTCATTAATTTGCTCCCAACTATTTTTTTTCCAGTTCTATTTTTGTAGAGTTCCCAGAGCTGCCCTAATGATAGAAAATAAGAATAATGGAGATAATTGGGAACATTCTCAATAACCCAATTCCAATGTCCCTGTGGAATGACTAGACACCTAAAGGATGTCTTCAGGACAGTGGCAGCTGGCATGAAAAACTGTGGCAAAGGCATCAGAGTGAGGTCGCTCTGTTTAAAAGGCTGTTGGCACTTTCAGTCAATAAAGGTCTCTTGGTATTTCCTTTTATGTCTGACACGTTTCTCTTTTTGCTCTTTATATATGAAGTGTTACCACAAATGCAATTCATCCCCTATTTAATCATTCTGTCTGTTCATGGTGCATAGATGGCACATCATTTTGTAAGAAGGACTTAAGGACCGAGATTTCAGAGAATATTAGCAGTTCAAGGCAAGACTAGGAACTGGGAAGTCACACTGTACTTAGGCATCTTGCTTGGGAGTTAGCTTATGACATTTCTGCTTTAGCACAAGTAACTTTGCCACGCAGGTATGTGAACACAGCAGGAACATGTGAATGAGTGCCAGGGCAGCTGGGGGATGCCACCCAGAGCATCTCACATCAAAGCAAATGTAGGGCCAGGAAGGACTTTTTCTCGCAGTATTTACTATGTCTTCTGACCAGTGTCCTTTTGCAGCACTGAGCAGGGACAATGGCGTGTCAGCTCCAAGGGAAGATACCCCCTCTTGTCACAGTTCCCTGACTTTGCCAGGGTCCAAGCATGGTGCCTGGACCCCTTCTCTAGTAATGTGTTTTCAACTCTAAATATGAGCACGTATACTTCAGTATGTCGCTATGTGGAGGACCAAGTCAGGTCAGAGCTTGACGTTTGATTATTTTGCCACAAAGCAGGAGCTCTAATAATTTCAGGCTTGGATAAATAATCACTGCCCTTTTTTTTAAGGAATTTATTTACAAGACCATCGAAATGGAAGTGACAGCAGTGGCAGCAAGTAAATTTCCACTGCCTAATTGGGCCCAAAGAGAGTTTGGGGCCTGGAATGCCCCTTCATGTAGATTGACAGAGAAAAGCATACTAGGCACATGCACATTGACTTTACCCGTCCTTAAATTTCTTATTTTTGTGCTAGGCCCTGAGATGCAAAAATGTTGTATTCTTCCCTGCTTCTGTTCCTGTGTTACAGGCTCATCAGATTTGCAGTTGGAGATCTTTATTCATCAATATACTTGAAAACAAACTTGCCAGTCAGTCTTTGTTGAGCTTGTTCAGTTCCTTTTCTTTCCCCCACCCAGGAACACAGAGTCAGCCCAGTAATTCTGCTGCTGCGTTTCCTAGGCAATCCTGCTCAATGCTGACCAATTTCTTGTAAAAGAGCTGCAGAAATGCCAAGTACTGGCTGCTGTGTTTACAAATACACCTTGTTCCTTCACACTAGGAGCCAGAATTGCACAGGGGAGCTTGCACATCCTTGCAGCGCTCCCCTTTAAAAGGATCCAGCACAGGCAGAGCCCTTTGTCACCATGCCATTGCTTATAAAACAAAACCAAAAAGCCTTTAATTATTTCACTAGAAACAAAGGTATCTTCTGCTGGGATGTAGGAAGAGGTGCACCAAAAAATTGTTTGATCTGGGCTGCTAACCAAATACAAATTTCCAGGTCTTTGAGGTTATAAACCATAACATTTTAGATCACTGGGATTGAATAACTGCTTGAGAATGAAATTCCTTAGCTTAAAGGTTGATGGTTCTGCATGTCTTAAAGGATTTTGTTCTATTTTCAGACATCTAATTTTCACAACAATAATTTCACAATAAAAGATGTGAGTGTTAAAAATGTGGGGAAGGAAAAATCTAACCCCAGCCTCTATGTGGGATTAGAATATGAGTCCAAACAGCATGAGGCAGCAGAAGAGAGGCAGCAGAATTTATGCTACAGGGTTCAAAACAAAGAAAGGGCATGCCAGGCTCCTGTGTTTTTAAAAAGCTCTGTGACTGAAATACATGAAAAAGGTTCAATCATAGCAGAAAATTGAGTTAGGTTAATGGATAAATTGTCACTTTTGAAGATGTAGAAAGCTGCAAGATCAGATTTGTCATCAGGAGTCAAACTGGTGAAATCTACCTTGCTTGCTAGCAAAAATAAATGTTAAGCATCCTTCCAAAAAGCAGCTTTTGAGAAATTCATAATCCCCTTTCTACGGAGTTTTATTTCCAAAAGGGGCAATTCTGCACATGCTTTATCTTTTTGTGTGAATAAATTTATTAAGCCTGAGAAGATGGACTTCATTATGTGGTCCTATAGTCAGCATGATATGCAGCTGTGAGATGTGTTATTATGCAGCAGAGATACAGCACAACTGCAATAAGTCTTCTCAGAAGGGTTGCAAATCCAGCAAGAATGGTAAAATTTAATCTTTTGTTAACTTAGCTTTGGTTATTGATTTCTCTGACATTTTAAAATGAAGGGAAGAACCAGAAGGAATGTGTGATAGAAAGGTTATTAATTCAAAGCTGAATTTAGCTTCAAAATCCTATTGATGCTGGTGAGCACACCTCACATGCAGGAAATTTCCTGCACCCACAAAACCAGGCTTTGGGGTGAGCAGACTGTAGAGCTGACAGAGAAGCAAGTTATTACACATACTTATTTATTCCAACCTTTGAGCTGGAATAACAGCTATGATATTTGGGCTGTTACCATCAGTTTCGAAGGGTACAGGGGCTGCTGGATCTGTTTAAACAGAAATCTGTGACCTGTACCTGACCTACCCTCACATTACCCTCACGAAGAGCGGGTGACCTTCTCTACTGCTGCAGTGCAAATTGGTAAAGATTATTGTTTTCTCTCAGGAAGGTCTTCAGGCATGCTCTGCTGTTCCCAGTGAAATACACTGTGCCTTTACCATTGATCACCAGAGGGCAAAAAGGAGAATTTCATTCTTCTGGAAAGAAATGCTCTGCAGCAATTTTCTTCCCTGTTTGTTTTTCTGCTATATGGGCCTGTCCTTTCATCTGATTTACTGAAATAATCCCAGTTTTCTCTGCAAAATGCTTTTATTCAATGAAAGTTTGTCTTCTTGCAGCTTCCTTTGTGTTTGCTGGCCTTGACTTTATTGCTCTGTTGGCTGGCAACAAGGTCTGAACTCCCTGTGCAGTCCCTGTGCAATGAAACACTCAAACATACACTTTACTTGCAGGTATTAAGGCTAGCACTGCCCAAGCTTGACTGAACACCCTGTGCCAAGCTGGAGGGTTGGATAAGGTCTCTGTTGGGTTTAGCAAGGTAACTCCACAGGAGCATTACAGGCAAAGGACGTACCTCCTAGCTGAGCTAGGCATAGAGACTAAAGCCTGCTCTGCAGAGTATGAAAATGGTTCAATATGCCACCTTGCACCCTGCAGGACACAGCAGCCCTGCGCCACAAAGAAGGACAGCCAGCCCTATGTCCTGGCTGTGACTGTGTTCAGTTCTGGGCCTCTCACTACAAGACAGACGTTGAGATGCGAGAGCGGGTCCAGAGAAAGGCAATGGAGCTGGTGAAGGGCCTGGAACACAAGTGTGATGGGGAATGGCTGAAGGAACGGGGGTTGTTTAGTCTGCAAAAAAGGAGGCTCAGGGGGAACCTTATTGCTTTCTACCACTACCTGAAAGAAGGTTATAGTAAGGTGGGGGTCAGTCTCTTCCCTCATGTAACAAGCAATAGGACAAGAGGAAACAGCCTCAAGTTGCGCCAGGGAAGGTTTAAATGGGGTATTATGGAAAAGAAAATTTGCCAAAAGGGCTATCAAGTATTAGAAGAGGCTGCCCAGGAAATGGTGAGGTCACCATTCCTGGAGGTATTTAAAAGACGTGTAGATGTGACACTTAGGGACATGGTTTAGCGGGGAACTTGACAGAGCCAGGGCTATGGTCAGATTTGGTTTAAAGTCTTTTCCAACCTGAATAATTCTATGCTTCTATGATTCTGTGTTTAGTAAGCAGTCTGACACTAATCATGTTGCCCTGTTACAGTCAGTCAGGGTGCTGCATGTGGCCCTCACATAGTTAATCCTCTTGTACTGTTGTAGGAAAGGGACCACATGCTTGACACCAATGGTGCAACCCTTGGGTACAATTAAACATCAGGAACTACTCAAACATTTGTAGGGTTTCCTTTTCATGCACATCTGTTTGTTGACCTTTGGGAGAGAAGCTCTTTCATGGCCAGTTCTCGGTGATAAGAAACTGCTATCACAAAAAGCCGCTGTCACATCTGGCGCGATACCAAAGACAGAGCTGGGAGATTGAATTGTTGCTGGAAGGGGTTTGTCCTAGTCCACATGGGGCAATGCTGGGAAGTTTGCTCTGCTGTCACCCCTGTTTTATCCGTTCAATGGGTAAATAAAGGACTTCAATCTTCAAGGCTGCAAGCTCAGCAGCTTTATGCACCACACATCATTCACTTGGAGATAAAAACAACTGTGGAGAATCCCAGATCTCTGGTGCAAGCTGTTATTTGATTTATTTATTGGCACAGGGTTCTAAAACATGGTAGGTGCTTTTCTGCAGATAGGAGGAGACACAATTCCCTAACTTTGAAGGGCTGACAGCAAAGATGTAGTGTACATAAAGGACGCGAATACAAAAACAGAGAGACAGAAAGAAAGCTTTCAACAGATTAAGTGGTTGCTTATGGTTGTTATACAAGTCCTGGCTGTTGGAACACAGAGATGCATATGCACACATATGTATTCCTTATGTATGCACCTCTGTACCGAAGAAATCATGTGTATAAACAACAAATGAAGGCCTGAAGATTTATGCAATGGGAATTATGAAAAATCCAGCATTTCCTGGCCAAGGTACCAGATCTAACCATGGCTTTAAATTATTACAGTGCTCAAAATAGTACAAAAGTCTGTAATCAGTGCAGAAAGCAATCTGCATGCAAGGGACAGAACAGACATGTCTCTAAAGAGCAAAACTGTCTTCCATTGCCCCATGAGTAGTGTCTGCATGTGAAAGAGCAGACCCTTGCTCCGTGAGCAGAATAGCACACGTTGGAAGGTGTGCAGAGTACCAGCCGGCTGCAGGCACCAACTACTGAATCACCTCTGATGAAGCTCCTGCTCTGCAGACAGTCCCTGTTTGCAACAGTGAGTTTACCATGACTGGCTCACCTGCGAGATCTCAACTAGTTACTCTACTAAGCCCATTTATAACTCAATGCATTGATTGCCTTCTTTTCAACCCTTTCTTCAGCCCATTGAGAGCAAAGGATGCTGTTCTGCTTCTTGCCCTTGAAAGGGTTGCTGTGGCAGATGTGAACTTCTAATACCAGAGCATCTTGACCAGGGTTTTTTCTGGTCTTTACTTTGTGTTGTTGCCTTTTCAAGAAACGAGCTGAGACCTGTGTGTGCTCTTTCATTTAAAATATGCAAGAAATAACGCTATAGGGATGTCAACATTAAACAGATGCCCTTTTCCACATCTAAGGGGATCGGTGGTAAGAGGTGTTTGAGGGTATTTCTAGAGCTCTGTGACACTAGCTGCAAGTACTGAGAAGACCATCTGAGTTACTGGCTATTATTTAAGACTTTATACAATGTAATGGTTTCATTTCTTCCTGAGATTAAAGGCAGAAAAAGCAATACTGTCTCTTTAGACAGGAGTGATCAACATTCAAAGCCTTTTTTGCCACCTGGGCAGAAAAGCCAGGTATTGACTGAGTAGATCCTGTAAGTGGATGAGAAAAGGTGCTGTGCTGACACATCAAAAAGCCACAGTCATGGCACAGCCACATCCTCTACCTGCCATGTGGCAGGTATTGGACAGGACAGGACACTGCTGGATATTTCCCATTGTGGATTCAGTGGCTACACATGAGCTAATGATGGCAAATCCAAAGGTAGGATTGCAGCCATACCAATTTGTCTGACCCTTTTGTTTGGTTTTCTCAAGTGAAAGCCGTAGAAGGGGCTCTGGGGCTTGTGGCTTTTGCCTAAGAACAACTCCATGTCCTTCATGGTGCCTTAAAACTCAAGCTGTGTCTGCTCTTGCTCCCCCACTGCCCCCCTCCTTCCCTGTAGGCTGAAGTCAGGCAGCAAGCAGTGCTTGACACCAGTGAGCACTGACTCAGACAGGAGCAGCTCCAACTCAAACTCAGGTTGGGAAAGGAGAGCAGCAGGGTGGGTGAGATGCACTCCCCCAGCACAACCTTGCACTTTGGTCTTTCTTCAGCCAAGCACTCTGCTTCCTCCCCTTTCAAAGTAAACCCCTGGTTACCAGTGAAGTCAGAGAGACCTGTGCCTTTGGCCTCACTGGGAACAGGAGCTGGCCCAGGGCCCAGCTGGACCCTCTGCTTTGCGGTTGCACTCCTGAAGCTGCAAAGCTGCCACCTAAATTTTAGCCAAAAGTAAATTTACCCAGCCCTCTTGCAGCTGAGTTTCACACTGATGTCTGATACCTTCTTGCTGATACAGACTGACACACACTGGACCACACAGGGGCCACCACTGCATCCCTGACCTTTCTGGCCTCCTCCCCTCTCTGTCCTTCTGCATCCCTCCCACAAGCATCAGAGGTCTCACTACCCACTGGACTCACAGCCTGGGGCCAGCTGGGGCTCAGCCCTTGTGCTAGCACACCCACCTGCTTTCCAGACTGCTTTAAGGATTTAACCTTTCCTCCCTGCTCTCATTCCAAGATTTTCCTTCGGGCCTTTGCCACCAGGAGTCTGGATTACCACTGCAGCTGTAGCCTTGCCTCCTGCAGGTTCTCACAGAACAGTCCTCATCCTGGCTTGCTGATGGGGTTGCCTCACCCTACTTTGGGGTCCTCTCTGCTGAACATGGGAAGGCACAAGGCAAGATACATTTCACTGCTCACAGTGAAAAGCTTGGCAGTGCCCCGATCCTTCATCTTTACACGTAGAAGCATCTGTACAACCCCTCTTTACAGCATCTCCTGGTGTGATTTTGCAGGACCTGTGTTTTGTTCCCCACCCCACATTCATCTCACCCTGTATATGATGCACACTGTGGGCAGCAGAACAGCCCTCTTTCCCTAACTACACTCTGACTGCTGCATCCAGCCCCGGTCCTGGCTCAGAATTCACAGAGACTATCAATCACTCCTGACTCATCTCGGCACCATTTCCAGTGTGACAGTCTCTAGCTCTGCAAGGAAATCACTGCCGTATATTATCAGCATGGAGCTGGTTTCCCTCTGCAGGAAAATGCAGACTCAGGTGCCCAAGGCAGCAGTGCTCTCCTGGAATCCCCATTTCCCTCTTGCAATTTACCTTGTTGCCTCATGGTCTCCTTATCCATCTCCTTCCTCCATTTTGCCTTTGCTTCAGCTCCCCCAGCCATCTCCATCTGTACTGGTAATGGTTGCATAATAACATTACTAAAGGATTTGCTATCTTTTGCAGATAGACTCTCCATAGTCTAGCTAAGTCAAATTTAAGCCTGACAATGAGAACTTGATGAAAATATAGAGAAAAAGACCTGGAAGAAGAACAGGTCTCCTGAGTCGTGATCAGTAATCTACCATCAATCCTCTCGCATTTATATGAGCTTCAATGGAGGTTAAACGCTCATTGCGGATGCGTTTTTCTATACATGCTTCTTACAGTACAGTATTTTTAAATTAAAAAATATATATATATTCCTTTGGAGAAAATAACCTTCCATTTGGCACAAAATACAGCTCTGGAAAACAACCAGATCTGCGTACATTTGCTTTCTTTTGCACAATATCTTATGCTGCTTCCTCGCTTCTCTAGAAAATGCACAATGAAATATAAGCAAATATATGTTTTATTTGTGCTGTGTGAAACTTCTTCTCATGGAAGAAAGAAAGCCTGTCTTTTATAGTTCTTGTAGCTATAACTGAAACATGTGTTTCCAACATAAATTAGAGCGATATAACTATTTGCACATCTTGTACAGTGCCTTTTTGTTCCTCCTACAGAAATCTTCTATAAGATCCGATAGAAAATAACTCTTTTACATCCACCTAAGAAGGCTATATTCTCATTTGTAGTCAGCAAATAGAAATATGAGAGCAGATGATGGCAAAGGAAGGTGGGGGCTGCAGACCTGGGATGTTTAGGAGGTCTCTCTTTGTGCAGCACACATTTTGGTGAGGCTATGAAACCACTTCATCATAGGGTACCAACAGAAGCACAGACCAGATTTACCCAGGTGGGTCACTGGAAGGCAGAGTGCAAATACCCAGGTTGAACTGCATATGCTTTGATATGTGGCTAGTATATCCAGGCTGGTTTTCCATCCCTGTGATGGGAAAAAGTGTTGGCATCTCAGATGTTACAGAGAAGGAGAAGCAGACATCGCTAAATGGTCTCTCGGGTCAGCTTTGCTGTAGTGTCCCACCCAGGAACCCTGTGCCCTCCAGTTGAGTAATAAGGGAGGCATGTTTTGGGAAAGGCAGCTGTGATGATGAAGACATCCTCTGGCTGCTCCTCTTGCTGCGGGGGTAAAGTCTAACCACAGTCAAACACAGATGTGATGAGAAAGAGGAGCACCAAGGCCACACAGCCTGGGCTCAGGGTGGAGGAGCTGCCTGGCTGGCTCCTTGAACAGAGTCTTAGAGCATCACTGTCTCACAACGCTAAAGCACAGCCCTGCCTGCAAATGTATGACCACAAAGTGAACTGGGGAGAGCTGTCAGCAGCAAGAATGGCAAGAGGAGGTGGGGCTGTTTGACTTGGCTCTAGGATACTGGTAAACTGAAGGAAATGTCAGTAAAGGTAAAAAAGTCACTCTAATAATAGTAACTCTGTAGTAATGCTGCACCCTCTTTCATTCAGAAATCCCAAACACTGGGGTGATAGGAAGAACCTTGTTTACCCATTGGGGGAGGGTGGACACCTCTGAAAAAACACAGAAACACCTAGGGTATGAGTGCAGAGCCCACAGGAAAGCCCTGGGAACACCAGGCTCCGCTTCATTTTTAACAGTCAGCAGCAGGAGAGCTTGAGCCATGCAAAAAGACAGAATGAGGGTTTAGGTCTAGCCTGTTCCTGGTTCATCCAGTTTTAGATCAGATTCACACAGAGTCTGTTTGGAGAAAAAGGAACAGGAATATGGGTATTGCTTTCTGTGGGTCAGTAAGAACATAACCTTCTCCAAGTCTGCTGTGACATGAAGCAGTGTTTTGCTGTCACTGGTGAATGAAATTGCACATCAGACAAACGACAATCAGCTGTCCTAAAGGTTTTGTTTTCTTGCCTTTTAGACCTTAATGATCCACTTCCCAGAACCACACTCTCAGGTCTGACACCTTAGAAATGCCATGAGTGGCTCTGTGGAAGCCCTGTTCTGAAAGGATGCCTGTGCGCCACTATGCCAACAAGTTGCGCTTGTGCCCATGGAGCTGCCAGGATGCCTGGGGATGCTGAGAACTTGCTGCTCCTGCTGGAGCTCACTCGCAGGAGCTCAGGGGCAGTGATGGTGACATTGCCAGGACAGCGTGCCATGCACAGCACAGCTGCTCCCCGTCTCCTGGCCTGCAGCACATGCTGCACTCGGCTGGCACTCATGTGGAAGCAAACACCTTCTGAGAATGCTCGTTTACTATACCCTGAAGGGAAGCCTCAGCACTTCTGAAAAGCAAATGCACAGCTGGGAAAGTACACAGACAGACGTGCACTTTTTTCTTCAACCAGGGCCAATGGATGTTTCCAATAGAAGTGACACATTGTTTGGTTTTGTTTGGAAAGAGCTTGAGGACTGAAAATGTGAGGTACAACCAGCATGCACTCATTAGAGATGTCCATACTTCTGGCTGTATGTCAGAACAGAGTTAATATCCTGGCAGTGAGCATAGAGACAGCTTGTACCTCAGAAAAATGTTCTTAGACAGTGAGGAGTTTATGTGCTGTTTAAATTTGCAAGTATTTTCTCTGCAACCACAAACACAAGCCTGCATGTGTATAAAGGGTTGAGAAGTTGCTGTATAATTCTTCAACGATTAAAGACATTAAGCCAACATGCTCCGAAGTTTACCAAGCAAATGCAGACAGGGCTTTTTCTTGTGTTGTTCCTGCTTCCTGCACATCTTGCACTGTGTGATTTACTTATTAAGAATATTATGTTTGATTCAGTTTAGCATAAAACCAGGGAGAGATGAAAAAGAGGAAGGCAATATACGAGTAACTTCTCGCTGCTGACCTCTGTTGTGTCTTCAGCTTGCTCTTAGGACAAATGCATACAAGCAGAAAAGCTGTGTGAGCAAAAAAGGCAAACAATAAAGTTCTATTAGAGAGAAAACATCACCACTGTGTACTGGAAGGTACATTGAAATCAATGTTAATAGCTTCCTTGGAAAGAATTTACAAGGTAAATGTTCCTGAGAATTGACTAGCAAATAGATTGTCTGACTCACAGGAAGAGGCTTTAGTGTTTCGTAACTACTTAGCTACTTACTGTACCACCTGGATGAGACAGACAAGCCGAGATTTCTTTTTACTGAGCTAGAAAGATGTCAGTTCCAATGTTTCCAGTGCTCATAATTTATTCCTGAATCTTATTCTTATTTCCCCTTAAAGCTTTCTTTACTTGGAGTTCTGTAAGTATATCAGAAACAAGGCTTTCTTTTTTTTGCAAGGAGGAGGTTTGTAGTTCTCATGCTTTATGAGGAAAATATTTTAAATGAATCCCAAAAGCTATTCCCCTTCCCAGCACTGGCAGAACTTTGCCTTGTTAGCTAGAAATACATCCACTATCAAAGACCAAGGAAGCAATTCAGGAATACCTGAAAAATTCAGGACCTTCACATAATACAGCCACAGAGGGACTAGCCTCCTCCCCAAACTGAGGTGGGGCAGGACACATCACCTGCTGCTGGTGGACAGACAGCAATGGCAGAAAAGCAGTAGAGTCCAACCCCGGCTGTTGGATTCTACAGTTTGGAAGCAGAAATTGTAGTAATATCATTCCCCATTAGCCACTACGTGTTGAACGGATGGCCAATGCCAATGGCTGTCATCAGGAAAAAATGATACCAGTGTATTGCTCAGTCAGTGCTAACAAGCCTTGAATAATCTTTCAGGATAATTAGGCCGCCCATCTTTAGGCTTGTACAGCAGCATCATGCCTCTACAGCACTGAAACATAGTCTTGTCCTGCATTATCCCCAGGATGCTCAGCTTATTCTATAAAGACATCCACAGTGTGCACCAGCCAAAATTCTGTGACTCCCATTTACATAGAGCTATTTCCCTAAATTATGATCACCAGGGCTGTATCCAGATTAGAAAACAAATAGATCAAGGAGTGCCCTCTGACACTGAGGGCAAGTGGCCCATATCGTCCTGGCTAAACTCTCTTTCTCAGGATAATGGGATGGCTGCCTTCAAGCTGCCTGAGTCATCTATATCCTTATATATGTCACACCTTGGCTGGATCCATGACTCTAAGCAAACTATTCAAATGAGCACTCAAATTATGCCTCCTTTTTCCTAACAGGCTTCCTGGATTCAAATTTCCTTTCATACTGGCATAAGCCAATACTATAAAGCACAAAGAGAATGCCAAATAAAGCCCTGTTCTGTGGCACAAGCAAGTGTCTTTTCACTAGATGTCTAGGAAGAAGACTTTTTATTTCAATTTGTTTTCTTCTCCATTTTTCAGTTTTGCAATCAGTAGAATTGTTAGTCTTGTTCAAACATGATTCACAGAGTGCTTCCAGATGAATGATAACTGGTTGTATATGTATCCACCTTAACATCTTGACCTTACTTTCCTTGACATGCCAGCATAAATCAGTGAAATCACTATATAAAACCAATGTGAGATCAGAATCAAGTCTATTTGCAATGATCATTATTAAAGGGGAAAAAAAAGTGCTTCCTTCCCATTCTATCACATAGCATCATTTGCCAAACAACATGCCATATTGCCTTGAGGCGCATGATTAATGCCAATGCAGTTCCAATAAAGCTTACAAAGCACACGGCCCCGGTCTCCCTGGAGAGTTAGCAACAACAACAAGCAAAGCCTAAACGATGCTGTTCATCTTTTAGTCACCAGGGACTCCTTATTTCTGAGTATTAATATTTATTTCTTTTTCAGAGTAATGACATTTCTTTGCAGTGAAAGTTTTTTATCAGCCGGCTACATCCACAAGACACTGAATGGTCATTTCAGCTGTCATCTTGAAAGGAATTTGTCTTGGAGTGCCACTACCATTTCCCTTTTTCCAATTTGCTTATTCTCTTCTTTGCATATTGGTTTCCAATTTGTTGTGGTCTGAGTTTTCTCTGCTGTAAATACCAAGCCCACCTCCTTTGCTGGGGCAAGGGCTTTCTGTCGGAGTTATCTAAGGTATCCTGTGTGTCATTCATGCACAGCACTAGGTACAAGTCCTTTTGTGACTGGTATAGTAGCCAGTCAGGGCTAGAACTGGTAGAACATTAGTTTTCAATACAGAAAGGAACAAGACTAAGCCTAAATTTATACCAAATTCTCTTTTACACAAAATACTCTTTATACCAGTCTGGCAGTGGAAAGGGACCTTACAGTGCCTAAACATATTTAAGGGTCATTTCCAGTGCCAGAACATTGGAAATCCTTCATTGAAGGATCAGCTCCCAACTCTCAGGCATTTGGCATCACTCTGTAGTTTTGACCCACTGTGGCTTTTATTCCTGGAGACTCAGCATAACATCTAGCAGAGCTCTTTAGAGTTCAGGAACCACAGTCTGCCCAGTGGCCACACATCACCCTTCCCAGGCATGGAAGCGTGGAGTGCATATTGCTGGCATGCTGTGGGACCCGATCAAACCTCCAGCCTCAGGCTGCTTGGACGGATGGAGCTGGTGGGCTCACAGCACAGAGGCAGGGCTGCAGTGTGGTGAGCACAATATATATACTTTATTCATGTGTGGTGCGCCTCATTCTATTTTCTGATAGATAGATAGATAGATAAATAGATAGCTAGAAAAGTAG